>JAQPZY010001564.1:1800000-2240000 GCA_029931535.1 Margaritifera margaritifera | reverse complement strand
TGATTGAATGGCCGTGTGTTCACTGTTCAAGAGGCTTACGTGTAATGTTTGTAGTGCTCTTTTCTCTTCATTGAAACCAACTTTCATGTTTAAGTCATGTCTGTCCATTTATTTAATCAATATGAATGAAACTGGAAGCTAAAGAAAGAAGCAAATATTCAATTTTGAAAGAGAATTGTGAATACCATAGCTACAGTAGCTGCAGAACTACATTTTGTAGCGGACACACTGGGAGCAGGGATGTGAAGAGTTCACTCTCTCCTTCAATACACAGTTTCCTGTAGTCAGTCTTAACTCCGTTGGAAACACAAGTATGCATATTTGTATGTGGTATAAATAAAATATATGTATAGTATGTTTGCTGTATCATTGACATATCACTCGTATAAATTTTCAGTATAAGGAAACTCTGCAAGCCTTGTTTCCTTTTAATGAAAAATGTATACATCTCATGGTATATCAAAGATACAGCATACATTTTATATACATATAAATATATATATATATAATACAACTATTCCAGAGCCTGAGCTGATAGCCAAGTCAAGTGTGATATTGGATGTGAAACCATGGGATGATGAAACAGACCTACAGGCTATGGAGAAAAGTGTTCGCAGTGTAGAGAAGGATGGACTGCTGTGGGGGGCCTGTGAGTATCTAAATACACTGAAGTGCACTCGTACACCAGTTCTTCTAGTAGCTCAGCATTCATACCTTATCTGTACAATTATAGAGAAATGTCATCCTTTTCAATATTCTCAATGTTACCATTAATTTCAATATTTCACATGTGTTTGTATTATAAAGAAACTGCATCTTTTACATATAATACTGTCCAAGGTCCAACAAAACTTTATCTGTAAGCCTTTACCCTCCATGTATTAGTTGTTGGCCTATACCCTCCATGTATTATTTGTTGTCCTATACCCTCCGTGTATTAGTTGTTGTCCTATACCCTCAATGTATAAGTTGTTGGCCTATACCCTCAGTGTATTATTTGTTGTCCCATACTCTCCGTGTATTAGTTGTTGTCCTATACCCTCAATGTATAAGTTGTTGGCCTATACCCTCAGTGTATTAGTTGTTGTCCTATACTCTCCATGTATTAGGTATTGTCCTATACCCTCAATGTATAAGTTGTTGGCCTATACCCTCAGTGTATTAGTTGTTGGCCTTTACCCTCAGTTGTTGGCCTATACCCTCCGTGTATTATTTGTTGGCCTATACCCTCTGTGTATTAGTTGTTGGCCTATACTCTCAGTGTATTAGTTATTGGCATATACAATCAGTGTTTTAGTTGTTACTGGGTTGGATTGCATATATCATGCCAAATGTGCAGAAGTGGTCTTTGTTGTTAGCTCCTTTTAAACAGGCCTTCACAAATTTAATTTGCAGTGCTTGATTCCAAACATTTCACATGATTGAACATTACTCACAGGAACAAAGTAATTGATGAATTTGCATCATTTACTACAAAATAACAATTCTGGCTTCAAAAGAGCACTTTGTGGCTTTATTCTTGCATTATTTAAGTATGAGGAAATCTCATTGTGAGACCTTTGCATGAAAATGTCCTTCGCTACAAAGTTACTATGATGGGAAAATTTCTAGGTCCACTGCATGAATAAGAGGTTTTTCATCCAAAATTCTTTTTAAAATGTTCCTTTATTTTTGCCTTAAAAAGAACATGTCAGTGTGTATTTAGTTGCTCATTGTTATTGAGAAGCCTTACTGTGTTTGAATTTATTTGGAAGCACTTTTCTGACCAGCTTACTGTTCACTATCATAGAGAAGTTTAATAAAACATGCTGATATTGAGAAGCACCATCAAGATATGAATCATGATTGTGCACAAGAGGGATATAGCTTTTGATGATTTATCAGCTAGCATTTTTGAGAACACAAAATTATCTTAAAGTTTTCAGATACAGTTAATGATGTTCAGAAACTCCCATTACATTGTTTCCTCTTTATGGCACTGGTCATGGGAGTCATAAATTGACCTGCATTAAAAGTGAGGAAGCCTTATGCTGTGTCTTGATATTAAACACAAAAGTATTTAATGATGTGACATCATATACACGAATTTGTTCTCATGAACTAGGAACTTCAATAAAGTGGACAGACTCTAGCAATGCTAAACAAAATTGAACTAATAAATTGAGATCCATGACCATATCTGTGTTATAAGGGGGATATCAGTGTACTAAGGAAGAATATAGTGAGGGACACCAGTATACTAAGAGATAGTATAGGAGGTGCTCTACAGATATTATGTACTTCTGAGAGAGTGACAGGTGTAAGGCGAAGTTGTTTACATTTGCAACATGCACAATGGAGAGATTGTTGGCATACCTGTATGCTACTTTCATTTACTGTGGCTGAAACTTTTTTTTACAGATTGTACTTGTGGAAATTGTACATGTTCTAAGCACACGGATGACAAAAATGGCCACTCCCATGTGCTCGAAAAAACAGCCTGAATTAGTCCAAAGTACACTATTTTTTAGCAGTTATTAAAAAAGGAAACGAATTTTGCCAGAGTAGGCAATACCAGCATGTGAAAGTACAATGAATGAATTACAAAATATATAAAAAGTAAGAAAAGTTACTGGCTCTTTTTATTACAATTTACCTTTAAAGTCCAGGAAGTGAAAATGGCCAAGCAGAGCTAGCAGTTTTTCGATAGGTGCACATTTGAAGGCCAAGCTGTATACTCTATAACCCAAATTACACCCATCAATTATACACCAAAATAAAGAGAATTAAAAGTTCTTTTAAAAATACCTAAGATATACAAGGTCATTTTTAAATAGCCAGGATAACCAGTGAGGAAAACCTGGGTAATTCTTTTTCTTTAAAAATCGAACCCTATGCAAAATATGAAACTGTAGAGTGCCACCATAGTGAGGAATATCAGTATAGTGAGGGACATCAGTATACTAAGGGATAGTATAGTGAATGATGTAAGTATACTAAGGGACATTATAGTGAGGGACATTAGTATACTAAGGGACTGTATAGCGAGGGACATCATTATACTAAGGGAGAGTATAATGAGTAATGGCAGAATACTGAGGGACATTATAGTGAGGGGATCAGTTGTGGGGGACCACTGTATACCATAAATCTCTATTCTTAAAAGATGTTGAGATGTGGAGACCTGTAGTAAGTACCTTTTCTGTCCATCTGCCCATCTGTTCACACTTATTTTAACTAGCATAGCTTGGCAATGTTATCTTGTATGTGAAGTGCCTTGTATGTGAATGTGTGCCTTTTGAAGGTTTTGTCTTTCCAACTCCATTTTTAACAGAGTTACAGCCCTTTTTAGATTGATTTTGCATCCTCAGAATCACAGTTTCTTCTAAAAAGCAGAAACCATTAAATATATTCTTGTGCAATTTGATGTGAACACTGTCTTCTGCATGTAGATGTGTCTTTTAGGGTTTTCATCTCTACTGCTTGATTTGAACTAGTTATAGGCATTGACAGTTTCATACCTTGATTGACAAGTGGAAGTTGCCTGTAACCTGCATAGATCAGGAACTATTCAATCTTGATTGATACAGTTTGATATGAATACTGTTTTCATAGCAGTGCCTTTAAGGGTTTCACCTCTACTGCTTCTTTGTAGGTTGCCTGTAGAAACTGTGTCATATACACAATTTATAAAAATAAGGTTATAATTATAAAGTGAAATTTATTCTTATTAGATGACCATATCTATGTTATATGAGGGGCAGCAATGTACTGAGAGGTTCATGTAATCTACCTAGTTTTACATTTTACTGTGTTATGTATGATGTTTATATAATATTATAAATATTTTGGGAAATTATAAATGTTTCTTCGCTTTAATATTTGCTTGAATCTTAATGTTATCAGGAAAAACATGTTTAACTAGTGTCCTTGAATTAGGTTGTTTTGATCAATATGTTTTCTCAATTTGAAGGTCAAGGTTGAATTTTTGTTTACAAGTAAAATTCCATTAAGATGATACACATTCTAGAACATTCTGTCATGTGACCAATCTTTATATATACCATGTTTGGTGGACATTTATTCAGTTTTGACATTACCATCAGTCTTGTAAAGAGCTATTACAGTTGTGAAAATTCATTCCAAATTCTAAGAGAGGAATTATTTTAAATATTCATTGGATTATAACAGTGCTCATAAACTTTTAAACTTTGGATTTTTAATTGATGATTTTGGAATTTAACTGAACTTATTCAGAGATTTTGGAATACTTCATTTTGACATCAGCACATCAAGATTACTAGTACATCAGGACTTTGGAGACCATTAGCACATCATAACATTCAAGGACACAGCCGTGAATTCGGAACATTCTATATTTAGGACTTGTGATTAGAACAATCATTCTTATTGGATTATTAGGATTTCAAAACAAATTACTGTAAGTGACTTTTTTGATTTTTCATTTTAATTATCTAGTAATAAATTGCTTGTTGATTTTTTTACTTGATTTGTTGGTTTCACTTTCTTTCTGTTACATTTTTCTTAGACCATAGAGTCGTAACAGAAATTGGGGGCCGTTCCGGGATCTGAATTTCTTTAAAGCATATTAGAGATATTAAATTTATCTTTGAAATTCATATTGATTTTGTCTCGGAGAATTTTTTTTTTTTTCTTTGGCAAAGATTTTTAATAGAGAAATTTTCTTTGTGTGAAACCAACAAGCATTTACAATGGCATCTAATGTTCAGAATTTCATTTCAAAACCTACCCAGGAGGGGTTAGAGTGCATGAGAAAGGATGAGTTGCTTGAGCTTGCCAGAAAATACAGTCTATCTGAGGCAAAAGTATCATTGACAAAACAGGAGATAAAGATTATTTTGATTCAGTATTTAGTAGGAAAGGGAATTTTTGAAAATAGTGCTTTAAGTTTGAAGAGAAAGCCTGTATCTGGTTCTGACAGGAAATTAAGGGAATTAGAGTTAAAGAACCAGATGGATTTAGAATTGGCAAAGCTTCAGATTCAGAGAGAGAGAGAGAAAGAAGAGAGGCAGATACAAATGCAGAAGGAAGAGAGGCAAATGCAGATGGAGAGAGAGAAAGAAGAGAGGCAGATGCAAAGAGAAGAAAGGGAAATGCAATTTAAATCAAGAGAATTAGAACTGGCAAACGGAGCACACTCCACTCCTTTAAACACAAGTCCAGGTTTTGATGTTACTAGATATATTAGGTTAGTACCCCCTTTTCAGGAAAAAGAAGTAGATAAATACTTTCTTCATTTCGAGAAAATAGCTGAAAACTTGAAATGGCCCAGAGAGCATTGGACTTTGTTATTACAAAGTGTACTTATTGGCAAAGCTCGTGAAGTCTACACTTCACTGTCAGTAGAACAAAGCACTGATTATGATGTGGTTAAGGAGTACATCTTGAAAGCTTATGAGTTGGTACCAGAGGCATATTGACAAAGGTTTAGGAATTGTAGAAAAGAAACTGGACAAACTCATGTTGAATTTGCAAGGGATAAAGAACAACTATTTGATAGGTGGTGCTCAGCCAAGAAAGTTGATCAAGCTTATGATAACCTCAGACAGCTCGTATTAATTGAAGAGTTCAAGAGGTGCATCCATAGTGATGTTAAAACCTATCTTGACGAGCAGAATGTGGAAACTTTTGAAAATGCTGCTCGTATGGCTGATGATTATTCCTTGACTCACAAAATTTCATTTGGCAATAAGTCGTCCTCTCAGCAGTTTTCTGGTAAAAAACCATTTCAATCTCATTCGAGTACTTCCAAATTTCACAACAGCACAACTGTTAGGAATCAAACATCTGATAAGACTGATCAGAAATCCTTATCTCTTTCTACGTGCACTTATTGTAAAACGAAAGGGCACGTTATTTCTGATTGCTTCAAGTTGAAAAATCAGCAACAGAGAAAAGACAGAGCTTTTCCAAATGCTCTTATTTCTACGAGGTCAAGGTCACGGTCTTGTATTGAAAGCAATACATTTGTTGGGTCAAACAAACCCCAGTCTGATTCAATTTTGGAGGCATATGAACCATTCATGTCAGAAGGTTCTATATCACTTATTGGTGATTCTGCCAAGCCTATCCCAATTAAAATATTAAGGGACACTGGAGCTTCTCAGAGTCTTTTATTATCAGGTACTTTGCCTTTGTCTGAGGAGTCTTCTTCAAGTGAAAGTGTTCTTGTTCAGGGAGTAGAGTGCGGCTTTGTAAATGTTCCTCTCCATTGTGTAAATTTGGCATCAGACTTAGTTTCTGGACCTGTGACTGTTGGGGCAGTGACTTCTTTACCCATAGAGGGTGTTCATTTATTACTAGGCAATGACCTAGCTGGAGATAAGGTTGTGGTTAATCCACTTGTAACTGACAAGCCTTGTTTGGATCAGAAAGTTGATCCTGTCGAAACTGAAATCCCTGATTTGTACCCTGCTTGTGCAGTTACTAGAGCTATGGCAAAAAGAGCTCTTGAGATTGATGTTGATCAGGATATTATTCCTTTAGCTGACACATGTATTGGTCAGTTTTTTGATGAGGTCACTTTTTCCTCAGGTATTGATCAATCAAATGGTATTGATCACAATGATCCTCTTTTGGCAACTCATTCTCTTTGTTCTACTCAGGGTGACAAACGACAATCCCTTGTCGTTGAACAGGAGCAAGATCCCGAGATATCTTGTTTGTTTCAGAGGGCTATTAGTGAAACTGAAGCCACACAAGTTCCAGTGTGTTACTTTGTGAAAAATGGGGTCCTTATGAGGAAATGGAGACCACCTGATGTACCCGCTGGTGACGAGTGGTCAGTGAGCTATCAAATTGTTGTTCCTAAGTCATATAAACAGGAAATTCTTAATTTAGCCCATGAAACTCCTTTGGCTGGTCATTTAGGAGTCCGTAAAACTTCTCACAAGATCTTGAATCATTTTTATTGGCCGAAACTCAAAAGTGATGTTTCTAAATACTGCAGATCTTGTCACACTTGTCAAATGGTAGGAAAACCCAATCAGAAGATACCTAAGGCTCATCTGCAACCTATTCCTGCATTTGATGAACCATTTAGTAGAATAATGGTAGACTGTGTTGGTCCTTTACCTAAAACCAAGTCAGGCAACCAATACTTGTTGACCATCATGTGTGCATCTACAAGATTTCCAGAGGCAATTCCTCTGAGAAATATAAAAACTAAAACTATTGTGAAAGCTTTGGTGAAGTTTTTTACACTTGTTGGCCTTCCCAAATCTGTCCAGTCGGATCAAGGGTCAAATTTTATGTCTGGAATTTTCCAACAAGTTATGCATGAATTAGGCATCCAACAGTTTAAATCTTCTGCCTATCACCCTGAAAGTCAAGGTGCTTTGGAAAGATTTCATCAAACTTTGAAGAATATGATTCGATCATATTGCTTTGATACAGAAAAGGATTGGGATGAGGGTGTTCATTTGTTGTTGTTTGCTGTTAGGGAATCAGTTCAAGAGTCGTTGGGTTTTAGTCCCTTTGAACTAGTTTTTGGTCATACTGTCCGTGGACCATTGAAATTATTGAAAGAGAAACTTCTTTCAAATGAAGATTCAAAGATTAATCTTCTTGATTATGTCTCTGATTTCAAATACAAGTTGTCAAAGGCCTGTGAAGTAGCAAGAACTAATCTTCACACTACCCAGTCAAAAATGAAATTAAGGTATTACAAATTCACAGGAAAGGAGTTTTAAACCTGGTGACAAAGTTCTGGCTCTCTTTCCCATACCTCAGAATCCTCTTCAGGCTAAATTTTATGGTCCTTATACCGTTGAAAAGAAAGTAAATGACTTAAATTATATCATTAACACTCCTGGGAGACGGAAACAGAAACAACTTTGTCATATAAATATGTTAAAGGAATATTTTGACAGAGATAGCCCAGCTAATTATTCTGTTAGTTTAGTTGTACCTGTCCCACACAGTGAAGATATCAACGATGGAGTACGATCAGACTATAGTGACTCTGGTATAACCAATCTTCGGAATTCAGAAATATTGAACAACCTAGACCAGAAACTTTCACATCTACAACAACAGGAAAGAAATGAACTAAAACAGCTATTACATGACTATGAGCACTTGTTTCCTGATGTTCCAACACGAACAAGTAAAATTTATCATGACGTTGACATTGTAGATTCTGCGCCAGTGAAACAGCATCCTTATAGGATGAATCCTCTCAAACAGAACTATCTGAAGAAAGAAATTCAGTATTTACTGGAGAATGATTTCATAGAACCAAGTAAAAGTAACTGGAGTTCACCATGTATTCTTGTTCCCAAGCCAGATAATACATTCCGTATGCGTACTGACTATAGAAAAGTCAACAGTGTCACCAAAACTGATTCATTTCCAATCCCAAGAATGGACGATTGCATTGATAAAATTGGAAATGCGGAATATGTCACCAAGTTTGACCTTTTAAAAGGATTCTGGCAAATTCCACTGACGGAAATGGCAAAAGAAATTTCAGCATTTGTAACTCCAGATGGACTTTATCAATATAAAGTCATGCCGTTTGGAATGAAAAATTCGCCTGCAACGTTTCAACGTCTGATGAACATGATAACATTTGGTTTTGATAATTGTGACGCTTATATCGATGATGTCATTATCTACAACAACACCTGGGAAGATCATTTGGAAACCATTCAAAAATTCTTCGATCGACTCAGTGATGCGAATCTGACAATTAATTTGAGCAAAAGTGAGTTTTGCCATGCTTGTGTCACATTTTTAGGACATATTGTGGGACAAGGTCAAGTTAAACCTATAGAAGCTAAGGTCAAAGCTATCTCTGAATTTCAAGTTCCAATTTGTAAAAAGCAACTGATGCGATTTCTAGGTATGGCTGGATATTATCGGAAATTTTGTTCCAATTTTTCCAAAATTGCTGAACCTTTGACAAGTTTATTGAGTAAGAAAACCAAATTTCATTGGTCTGACAAGTGTCAGGAATCTTTTGACAAGTTAAAGGCCATGCTTAAGAATGCACCAGTTCTTTCTGCACCAAATTTTAGCCAATCATTTAAATTATCTGTTGATGCAAGTGATGTAGGGGTTGGTGGAGTATTGATTCAGGAAGACAAAAGTGGTGTGGATCACCCGGTGTGTTATTTTTCTAAAAAACTAAACAAGCACCAGAAAAATTATTCCACAATTGAGAAGGAATGTTTGGCTTTGATATTGGCTTTACAGCATTTTGAAGTGTATGTTACCTCAGCTCTTTCTCCAATTATTGTGTACAGTGATCACAATCCCCTTACTTTCATCAACAAAATGAAAGATAAAAATCGGAGATTGTTGAGATGGAGTTTGATATTGCAAGAATATAACATTGACATCAAACACATCAGGGGAAAAGACAATGTGATTGCAGATGCACTCTCACGTGCTTAGAAATGTAATATTGCTTGATGTAATTAAGTCCAGTATCATAAAACATGTTCTTATGTAATTTTGGTTATTGTAGTATTAGATGTATATTCAAAAGAAAGCTTTATTATATAAATCTTTCTTTTTCTTTATGACGGGAGGTGTTATGTATGATGTTTATATAATATTATAAATATTTTGGGAAATTATAAATGTTTCTTCGCTTTAATATTTGCTTGAATCTTAATGTTATCAGGAAAAACATGTTTAACTAGTGTCCTTGAATTAGGTTGTTTTGATCAATATGTTTTCTCAATTTGAAGGTCAAGGTTGAATTTTTGTTTACAAGTAAAATTCCATTAAGATGACACACATTCTAGAACATTCTGTCATGTGACCAATCTTTATATATACCATGTTTGGTGGACATTTATTCAGTTTTGACATTACCATCAGTCTTGTAAAGAGCTATTACAGTTGTGAAAATTCATTCCAAATTCTAAGAGAGGAATTATTTTAAATATTCATTGGATTATAACAGTGCTCATAAACTTTTAAACTTTGGATTTTTAATTGATGATTTTGGAATTTAACTGAACTTATTCAGAGATTTTGGAATACTTCATTTTGACATCAGCACATCAAGATTACTAGTACATCAGGACTTTGGAGACCATTAGCACATCATAACATTCAAGGACACAGCCGTGAATTCGGAACATTCTATATTTAGGACTTGTGATTAGAACAATCATTCTTATTGGATTATTAGGATTTCAAAACACATTACTGTAAGTGACTTTTTTGATTTTTCATTTTAATTATATAGTAATAAATTGCTTGTTGATTTTTTTACTTGATTTGTTGGTTTCACTTTCTTTCTGCTACATTTTTCTTAGACCATAGAGTCGTAACAACTGTAATAGTGAACCATTTGTGACTATGATTCTTTCTAGTTATAATTATTCTTACACATTCAGTAAAGGAATCTCTCTTTTTTTCCAGCCAAATTAGTTGATATTGCCTACGGTTTGAAAAAAGTACAGATCTGCTGTGTGGTGGAAGATGAAAAAATAAGTGTGGATGAATTAATAGAAGAAATAACAGAGAATTTTCAAGAACATGTAAGCACACATCAGCTTTTTCATGTTCTACACGCTGTACGTGTTTCCAACTTTTATCATGAAATTTCAATGATTTCTTCTTCCTTTTCTTTCTTTTATCTCCCTGTCCACCACTAAAAAAAACTTGCGAATGTCTGACATGCCTAATCTTCAGACAATTATAGGTGACATCCACCGATATCTCCTGATGAATGCATGTGAAAATCACCCATTGCAACCAATAGAACTATCCACATTGCAGACCAGTCCATATTGTCTAGTACCTTCGCTCTAGTTCTAAATGAACTGCACTAAATTCAAAGCTGTTGGTAACCATTCGCTAAATTTGAAACACTTCTGCTCAAAACATAGGAAATGATGGAATATTCATGGTGTATGGGATGCTAATGTAAATCTAATTTACATTAAATGACATCAAATGATTAAGTTTTAATATTAGATTAGTATGCATCTGGCTGATATAGACTCATTACAGATGGATACACTTTTAAACAAACAGCAACAAATGTTATTTCCAACGAATATGTAATGTCAGCTGAGACCACTTCTGAATAAAGGATGCCATTAAATAGAGAAAAGATTTTTTATATTTTTTTTAAATTTTGTAATTGGCTTCAAATTGCACTTGTTCAGTTGGGCAAGCATCTTGAAAAGTTACTAACCCATCCTCACCTGTCACTCATAAATACAAGAAAACAAGTGGAATTGTCAAGTCCTGGTCTTGTTTTGCATATGAAGCTACTTCATATATGTCAGGCCCATTTAACAGAATATTTCTTACTGTTATTTTTGATTGGCTTGGAGGGATTTCAATCCCATTATGCATATGGCACAGTGTTCATTCTCTTTTACCATATATTGTTCGTATTGCTACTAATAATAACAAACCTTATGGTCCTACTGAAATTAGTAACAAGGTATAGATCCACTGGAATTTCATGTCAAGGGAGGCAAATCAATGTTAGGTAAATGATTAGCCCATTTGGTAGTTATCTCCCCTGGTTATTGTTCCACTGATGGAAATACATAGTAGAAAATGCTTTTTAAAGAAAATCACATTAATTTATTAAATTATGTTTTAGATGGTAATATACATTTCCTAGTGACATAAAGAAAGAAAATATAACAAAATATAATGATTATTTAGAGTAGTATGTTTACTATAGTAAAAAGGACCATGAATAGCAATAACTCTGGAGTTGTGTCTTCCATATGTAAATTAGTAGCACTTCAACCATTTAAGCCATCAGTATTCTCAGTAGTTTGACAATTTCACACTGAATTTATGAAAAAAAATTAGCATCATAGTTGTGAATTTTTTTGGACTATTTTGGTCTGCAGTGTTTTACAAACACAAATCTAGTCTTTTTTAATTTTCCAAATATAAAACTTATAGGCTCATGTCTCCCAGGCTAAAGGTTTTAATCAGAGTCTGTCTCAAGATATACAAAAATTAAATTCAAGACTGGGTTGTATTTTGCTTGGGGACACTTAGATTTATGTGATCTGCAAGTGCCGAACGACATAACTTGAAATTCTCCACAAGATAGACTGTCAAACTTCCATATCTGAGTAACCATTCCCAATTGGTTAGACCTGCAGTATAATAAACAAACCTGCCACACAGTACCATGCACTCCTGTTATAATGTAGTGGTGGCATCTGTCACACAACTGAATGCCCTTAAATGCTGTCCCAAGCTCAAGTAATGACAGCTTTTGAGATTGTCATATTGTGTTAAGCATTAAATTTTCCTTGGTAATGTACTTTTCAGACTGTTTATAAATTACTAGCTAAATATTTAGTGTTTGTTTTCTGTTTCTTTCTTCAGGTCCAAAGTGTAGATGTTGCTGCATTCAACAAGATCTAGCCAGCATTGAGTTTGTTTGTAATCAATATGAAATAAAAATATACTTCAAATAGGTGCATCCCTCGTTTTTAAAGATCATGTTGCAGTTTGATCTGTTCATAAAATTTAAATACAGCCAGAGTGGAGCTTTTTCATTTTGGGTTATCTTGGTCCAGAGTTGTGTTCTGATGTACATACAATATTACAAATCATAAACAATTTAAGTAAAAGTACGACATTCAAGTCACAAAAGCTATGGTTTCCAGATTTAGATACTTCCGCCTGCTGTTATAACATTCATGCCCGTATGTTGTGATCACCACTTTTTGGGAGTATGCAAAATAACATCATAATGGACACTTTGTACAGTTACTTAATGTTAAGAAGAACAATCATTACAAGAAAAAACACAAGAAGCAAGTCGGTGAATTTTTGCACCCCTTCCCCATGATAAACAAGTGTACTATGGTTCATCCCAGAACAGGGAGCCATGGCAGCTCAGTTGGTAGAGCGGTGCTGCGTAGGACTTGTAATCCAAGGGTTGCAGGTTCAATACGGACCCAGGTCAGCTGCCAGTGCATGTCCTTTGGAAATGCACTTGACTCTCATTTCCTTGACATGTGCCAAAAATATTTTAAAAGTGCTGTTAAAACCAATAAAACCAAACCAATCATCCCAGAACAAGATAGAAACAAAAGAATCCATAAAAATATTGACATACGACATTGAGCTTTAAGATTGAACCCAAAATGTGAAATGCAACTCACTGTTTAATGACAATATACAAGTATACCAAATTTCATCCATTTATCTTAAAACAGTTCATAAGTTGTACAGCAGAAGGGAAAATGTTAATGAAACATAAAAATTGACCCATGACCTTGACCTTGAAGATTAGGACCCCATGTGTGGTATATATGATACCTTATAATGATAATGTATAAGTATACCAAGTTTCATTCTTTAAAATCTAACAACTCTACAGTTATTGAGTGGAAAGTGTGACATAAAACTTAAAAAATTGACCTGTGACCTTGACCTTGAAGATAGGACCACAGATATTGTATGCAACATACGTTTATGATGATGTATCTGTATATAAAGTTTCATCCCTAAATTTCAAACAGCTCTTAAATTGTAGAGCAGAAAAGAAATTGTGATGGAAACTTAAAATATTAATACCAATCCATGACTTGCACCTTGAAGTTAGTATTCCAAATGTGATATGTGACACACCAATAAATGATGATGTATAAGTATACAAAGTTTCATTCCTTACTCTCAAATAGCTTGAAAGTTGTATAGTGGAAAGGAAAGTGTGATGAAAAACTTGAAATACTGACCTGTGACCTTGGCCTTTTAAGTTAGAACCCCAGATGAGGTACATGACACATCTTCTCCTGCTGATCCACAAGTATACCAAGTTTCATCCTTTAATCTCAAATGGATTTCAAGTTGTAATGTGGAAATGAAAGTGTGACAGATGAACAAAAAAAACCCGAAAAGGTGGGGCACAAAATCAACAAATTGTATTTAATACTTTCTTTCCCCTCTATAAATACAACCTCATGACAGCATTCTCCATTGTGTTTCTCAATTGGTAAATGTAACCAAATGTTACATCAGATAACAACTGGAAAATCCAGTTTTTTTTTACACCTCTTTTTCAGTACTAACAAGATGGTAAATCTTATATTTTTTGTTAGCTCACCTGACCATAAAGCCTAGTGAGCTTATGGTATGGCCATGTGTTTGTCATCCATCATCTGCCTGTCGTCCATCCATCAACATTTGCTTGTTACTACTCTGGAAGCCATATTTTTGATCTGATTTTGATCAACTTGGAATATAGGTTTATAGCATTAGTATCTCAGAGGCGTGAAATCTATATATATTATAGACCTTGCGTCTGATTGGCTGAGGTTGTTACCGCTCTGGAGGCCATATTTATGATCTATTAAACAGCAGCTAACTGTAACATCCCCCACTGTGAAGCCAGGGTAAGCTAAGGATAACGCCTCTTTTAACGAGTCACAATTACAAACATTAACAATAAATAACAAATGTACACATCGATCATAACCATCTACAATACAAGGAATAATTAAACTTGTCAAGAGAGTTTAGAAAATTGTATACAAATGTTTTGTTTTATCAAAGGTATAGCGGACTACAATAAATGACTAAATTTGGCACTATAATATTGTCTTGCATCTGATTTTCATAAAGCTTGAAATATATACTTGTATCATCAAGATCTCGGACAAGTTTGATAACGAGTGAGATAATATTAATGAGGTGATATTTTGCATCTAATTGGCTGAGTTTTTTTACCATTCTGGAAGCCATATTTCTGATCTGATTTAAATAAAACTTGGAATATGGGCTTACATCATGAAGCTCTTGGACGAGTTCGATAATCAGTGAGATTAATGAGGCGATCTTGCATCAGATTGAGTTTGTTACCACTCTGAGGCCATATTTCTGATCAGATTTTGAAAAAAAATTGCAATATAGGCATATATTATCATGAGACTATTTTTGTTCATATTTTGAGTAAACATGGTAAACAGACTTAAATCATCAAGCTGTCCAATGAATTTTATTATGAACAAGATCTGTGCATATTAATAAAATGGGTTAAACTGACGAGATATAATTTGATACTTCACATAGGTTGTGTTCTTATAATACTGGGTGAGCAATATCGGGCCCACATGGGCCTTTTGTTTTGATAGAATTATTCTTGCCAGGAAATATTCAAGTGAATAAAGGTCTTCATGGGTTCATCCATTGATATTCAATGTCTTGTTCAGTTTTCATTTCCATATTTTGAGAGAAGAGTTATTTTAATGTGTCAGCAACAAGAAAATTATTTTCCCCTATTCTAACCAGATTATCCGAGATGCACAAGCCAAGTTGCAAGGGAGACTAATTAGATGTGAGATTGAAAGAAAGATCTTTCATCTTGAAAGAGATTGAATCTAAGGGTTGGAGATATCTTTAAGACAATCTCTGAGCATCAAATTGCAGCAACTCTCATAACACCATGTAATTTTCAGCGAGCACCCTTTTGATCAAGAAGAAGTTTCCCAGTTGATAAGAAACTTCTGTATCCAACCAAATTATTGGTGGTTCTTGATCTGCAATACATGTACATCTATTTAGCTTCCTTTCCTTTTTAATATTGCTGCACTGCATGACATTTTACAACATTTATAATATTCATATTTTTATACACACTTTCTAGAAGAAGGCTGTGTATAGGATTCTCCTTGTCTGGACTGTAACTCCAATACTACTTCATAATGTCGAGCTTGTACTGTGGGTGCATTTTGGGATGAACATGCACCAAATCTGAAAGCTCCACTTTCCAGGATTTACAAAGAACTGGTTTTAGAAAGTGTATGGGCTGTACTTCTAATATCTTTAAAACATATTGCTGCCAAGCTTACACTGAGGGTGCATATTAGGATGGATGAGTGTGAAGTACTAAAACTGGTTTGTTGTGACCTACTTTCTAGGATATTTAAAAAGTTGCTAAAAAAAAATCATATCCTCCCTGTCTGGGATGTAACAACTACAATGGGTCAAGTCCATCTTGTAAAAAAGAAATGTTGATTATAATATAACACGCCAATAGAATTTCAGGTAATTCTGCTGTAGAGTTACAACTCGAGTCTTAGATCTACATCAGTTATTAACTTCTGACATATTTGTTACTTGGAATAAAACAATATGCGCTCTCCCTGAAGTTGGAGTATACCATCTTGTACTCCTGTGCTTAAAATGATATTTACATAAAATACATTGCAGATTTATCTCTACTGACCTATACGCTTGTCGTCATTAAATTTACACAATGGGTGCATCTTGGGATGAACAAGTGTTGCACTAAAAATTGGGTAACTGACCTGTTTATAAGTAGCCACACAATGGAGCATATTGTTATGATGTCTATCTGCTATCAATTTTGTTTCTCAACAGTAACTCGAATCCTCCACCATCTACAGTCACCAAACTTTGTGGATGGCTTGCACTAGGGGTATAAAGAAAATGGTTTCTGCACAATAACATTAGCAGGGCTCAATTTAGAATTTTAGGGAGAAGTTACCTTCGAAGGGCCAAGAGGGAGACATTTGAACACCCAGGGAGATGTTCGGTTCTGGAAATAATTTCCTATATGCACATATTGTTTCAACTAGGTGTGTGTGTATATGTGCATTTCCAGGAATTCAAGATAAGACCATCTATTCTTTTTAATTGCCGAGTGTTGAAACTATCCCCAATATATTCTTGAGCGATATATGATTTTCAAATTAGCCACTGTGGCAGCCATATTGGATGCAAGATTGGCAACATTTTCATTCAGGACAAACTGGACACCAATAGAAGTTTTTTATATTGAAAACCATGTTCATATGACCATCTATACAGGAGAATTAGTGACAAGATTGTCAATATGTTCATTGTAGCAGCTATATTTGAGTTTAGGTAGGCACCATTTTCATTCAGGACCAGCTAGATATCATAATTATTCTGGTGAAAACCCCATGTTGATATAACTTTCCATTTAGGAGGAGTAGCAATAACAAGACTTTCAAGATGGCTGCCATAGTGGATCTTAAGAAGTCTTCTGGTGAAACCCCAATGTTGGTACGATTTTCCAGTGGTAGCCATATTGGATATCAGATTGGCACAATTTTTATTTAAGACCAACTTGACACCACAAAAAGTCTTCGGTGAAAACCCCATGCTGATATGACTTTAAATTCAGGAGGAGTAACAGTAACAAGATTTTCAAGATGGCTGCTGTGAAAGCCATATTTGCATTATTTTCATTTAGGACCAACTAAACATCATCATAAGTCTTCTAGTGAAAACCCCATGCTGATACAACCATCCATCCAATAACAAGATTTTCAAGATGGCAACTGAGGCCACCATTTTCTTTTATGACCAACTAGACCTTTGGATGAATGTGTGTAAAGTTTCATGGCAATTCTCCAAGTAGTTTAGGAGGAGTAGCAAGAACAAACTTGTGCTAACAGACCATCCTATAATCTCTCTTGGTCTATGACCAGAAGAACTGTAAAGTATGTAATATCACCGTGTCCTGCTCGATTTAACTATTATGTCAATGTGTTTTATTTCTGTCACTCAGAATATTGAGCAAACTTTAAATAAATATGTATAATTGTGGTTACTAAAGAAAAAATAAAGATGCTGAGAAAAGTAGATAGGTATAGTGCATATATTGGATACATCAAGCAAACAGGTAATTATAAAATGTTATTTATTTATACATATGTTTTTATTGATGATGATCATGATGTTGATAGTGGTATTATTTCATATTTTCTAAATCAATAATCAAACATAAACAAAAGAACTGATAAAAACGTGAATACCAATTAAATCATTCTAATTCAAAAGATACTGAAGCTATGAAAACCAAAATGAGAGAAAATACAGATTACTGTATTTACCGCATATCTTGGGACAAGATAAAATAAATGATTCCCCCCCCCCCGTTTCACAACTTATGGTTCAACTTTTTTTTTTCTCACCTAGATCATATGTCCTAAAACTTAAGAAAGGAATCAAATTGTGTTCAATTTGCTTTTATTACAAAGCAAGCTGACCTCAGAAGCCAACATTGGTTTCTTTTTACTGGTATTTAAAGGAATTTCGGAAATAAATAGAAACAATGGAACAGTTTGAAAGGAAAACTTATCACACACTGCTACAATAAAGTGACTCCTCACATTCACTGTTACCATGTAGCTTTAGTATATACAAAGGGGAATAAAAATAAAACAAAATAAACCACATTATAGATCTTGGACATGATGGATAAATTTGCAGTACGATACTCGAGTAGCAAAGAGATTTTGCCTCTTGCATGGAAAGAAAATCCTTTGATCTCGTTCCCCCGACAGACTGTTGATAAGAGTTTGAGAATTTGCATGACTGGTGCAGATAAAAAAAACATCCAACCTTAGTCCTTGCAGTCTCTGCAGCATGGGATGTGTTGCCTCCAGTGATAATTTTTTGCAACGTGAGGGAGCTAATGGATATTAAGGCACTGAAAGGATGGATTGTACATGCACACGAGTTTGGTTTTTGTTTGGTGCTATATGGCACAGCAACACATATAGGTCATTTAGTGCTGAGGCAATTGGAGTAATAGTTGCCTTGCGCAAGGACACACCACAGTAGCTGACCGAAACTGGTCCAATGGTCGGATTCGAACCCACACCCTTTTGGTTGCAAGTCCGGCACGCTAACCACTGAGCCACCACGTCTCCTTACATGCGAAGAAGGGTTGGATTGATGAAGAGGTGATGCTACAGTGGATTAAAGAGATCTATCTTGAGTACACAGGAAAGGAGTGATCTCTTTTGGTGATGAATTCATTCTGGGCTCATATTACCATAACACTTCGTCAACAAAACACTTTGCTGAAGCACAAGTTAGAACAGAAAAAGCTGAACTCGGTCTCATAGGCACAAATGATTCATTCTTACCTGGACTCATGTGCTTCAAAAATTTGCAGTTAGGAAGAAAATTATCTTAAAAAACAACACAAGACGGCAGTTATTTTTTTTAAAAAAACTAAGTTACAATGTATTTTCGACATGCAAGTTTCCAATGATTTCATTTTCAAATCCTACAATTGATACCCTTTATTGATCATTTTTACAAGTTAAGCATCAATATTATGATTGAAAAGGTGTCCCAAAACTTGCGATTCAAACAACAACAAAAAAATGTATCCCAGAACATAGTGCACACAAAAAAATTACTTTAAAAATGAATTTCTAGTGTCCCAACATATATGGTGTCCCAATATATACGGTAAATACCATAAACACTTTCAAGCAATTGTAATATTTATGTCTGTACTGAACATAATTTCAAATTCAGATGTAGTAGCACACAAATATGTTGTCATTATGAAAGTAATTACACAATAATTACCAATAAAACTTGTCATAACAAGCGTGTACAAGACCCTTCTCCATACATCCTTCAGAGTGTAACACAGGCCAAATCAAGCCTTTTAATTTTACTTTTTATGCATGTAACCTCAAAATAGAAGATCAAAGGCATGTGTAGTCCAATTTCCTGACAAGATGGACAGATGAAGGGTTGAATAAATGTTGCCATTTAGTAGGTAATGAGTATAATACACATTTTAGCCACACATTTTGATCAAAACAGCAATAAGCAAATTCTCCAGACAAATTTGAAGTTTTTTGGTAAATATCAATCCATGCCCGTAATGACAGAGATATTCAGCTGTGTCCTTTGACAACTAGGGATGGAGAAAGGTATGCAAATAATTAGAGCAAAAAACAAATTCGCCTTTAGCCATGAAATTTTCTTACATAATACATTTTCTGATCCTGTTTCAGTAAGTGCATTATAAGCAACTTAAAACCACAAACATATTGCATTTTCAAACAAATGGATTAAGCTGAGAAAATTACCATAGATACTCGCTTATAAGTCGACATCATGCAGAGTAGGGGTCGTCTTATAAGTCCGACATTAAAAAAAATTATAAATCTTGGGGTAATGTTGGAAACTCCAGATGTTTGCAGTACATAAAAATACTGTCAATTCATACATTTTTACGTTTTCATGCCACTATTCCTATGTAGTAATTCATATATGCCATGCACTGTGTTTATCCATTTCATGACAGTATTCATTACACAATACATGTATTTACAGTTATTTGGATTTTAATAATTTGAAAATATTACCGGGAAATTAAATACTACCTACCACAAAATGAAGTGTCCATCAATGTTTACTGTGGGTGTTTACTAGTAAGTATATTGCTTCCATTTTCCAAAGTGCATTTCTGACTCACTAAGAAGTCACTCCTTCAGACGGATCTGTCTTGCAAAATACACCCCAACTTATAGGAGGGTCAAAAAGAAATTCACTTTTTGCAGCCCTAAAAAAAAAAGGGGGGGGGGGGCGCGACTTATAGTCGAGTCGACTTATAAATTGAGTATATACGGTAAATAATATTTGCTGTTCAGAAGATACAAAGATATTCAAGCATCAAAGTTTTCTGTACTTTTTACTAACAAAAACATTAATTTTTAAAAATTTAAACAGTGTAAAAGTACTTGTAATGCTTAGTGTAAAAGTCTTGACATTACATACCCTGGTAATATATAATTCTATCAACTGCTTAGAATTCCCAAGAATTGTCCATCATTCACTATGAAACGGGTATACATACCCTGGTAATATATAATTCTATCAACTGCTTAGAATTCCCAAGAAATGTCCATCATTCACTATGAAACGGGTATTTTTCCATAAAATTATAACTAAAACAATAGATTCTCTCACTTGGCAGTTCAATGATAAGTCTCCTTGTCAATATTCTTTTCAACTGGTGATTACATAACTTCTGTATGTAACAACACTTTTCACATTTTCCCACCAATATAGAGTCAATGGGATACACTGATGCAGTTTCAAAGTGATCTGTGTTGATTTCAAAATATTCATTAAAACTGATAAAAAGGAGGGGATCATCTTTCTCTAAATGACATCATGGTGTTTCTGATTTTTAAGCTTTGTACATGCAAAATTTTGTCACATGAAAGGCACTACTTAAGTCATGTTACACATAAATGATTTTCATGTAATGCAAATTCCAAGTGCCAGCCGCTACATTAGTAATATAAAATATGGAGTCTGTACAGGAATCACTATCATCAATCTGCTTGTTTGTAGATCCCATAATTAGCAATGGAACATCATGTCCCCTAGCCTGAATATTAGGCATTTGTAGATCCCATAATTAGCAATGGAACATCATGTCCCCTAGCCTGAATATTAGGCATTCGTAGATCCCATAATTAGCAATGGAACATCATGTCCCCTAGCCTGAATATTAGGCATTTGTAGATCCCATAATTAGCAATGGAACATCTGGTCCCCTAGCCTGAATATTAGGCATTTATAGATCCCATAATTAGCAATGGAGCATCATGTCCCCTAGCCTGAATATTAAGCATTTATAGATCCCATAATTAGCAATGGAACATCATGTCGCCTAGCCTGAATATTAGGCATTTATAGACCCCATAATTAGCAATGGAACATCTGGTCTCCTAGCTTGAATATTAGGCATTTGTAGATCCCATAATTAGCAATGGAACATCATGTCCCATTGATGAACAAATTTAAAACGGGATTTTACTCATTAATGAAATATATGACTGATTTCATTTCAAATATTCCCTCATTGTTGATGCAGATGATAAATGAGGCAATATTTCTTTTATTGGTGTCAATTAGCTTTTTGAAAGCTTGTCTTTCATGGGAAGACAGGACTACTATTTTAAATATAGTGCATAAGTGATCAAATAACCAAGTTTTCCTTTTCCTTTTTATGGGTGAATTTAAACTGTAAATTGGACCTGTATGCCATACAGTGGGCTTAATTCCGTCCTACCTCCACATAACAGAGCCAACTTAACCTGTTTTTCAAAACTGAAGAACAGCTATCTGTAAAACAGTATATTATATTGTCAACATCAACTTTTCTTTCACTTCCCTGGACACTGTACAGTATTTGTACAATAGTGTACTACAAGATGCTGGATAATCACTGTCTGTTACTGGTAATTCTGTGTTGAGGAATACTTGTCCAAATGTTCTGTTCATAAAACAAACAAAAAAATAATGTTAACAGAAAGAAAAAATTCTAAACAAACCAAGTTTAGACACACACACACCAAAATAATATAAAATAAGCTTTAAAAATTTTATTGCTATTTTTAATAGTTATTTTCTTAATCATTTTTTTATTGTTGCTGTACTAAGAAATGTCAGCAATTAAAGTGAGTTCTTGCATGATATTCATCAGCAGCTAGCTTAACTGGAGGAAGTGAAGTAAAATGCCTCACCAGTTCACTGCAGGTTAATCCCCTACTAGATGCCCAACACTGTCTGGGTTAAATGAAGCAAGTAAAGTAAAGTGCTTTGTCAGGTTAACCTCAACTGGATACAGATATTTATCTGCAGATAGGTTAACTGAAGTAAGTGAATTAAGGTGTCTTGTTGGCCCAAACTGGTAGATGGGTTAACTGAAGCAAATGAAGTGAATTGCCAATCCACTGCTGGTTATCATATATACTGTCTGATTCTGGACAGTGGGTTTTTTTTGGACACCAGAAATTGTGCACCAAATTAAGTTTTTCATGTTTTTGGACATTTTTTTCTCCATGAATGTTTCTATGCTACCATATATACTCACTTATAAGTCGAGTCCAACTCCAAACAACACAGACCCTGATGTGCTGTCGCATAATGCACCAGTAGATCAGGTCTATGCTGTTTGTTCTCCAGATTACCACGACTTTTTACCTTTTGACTCCCAAATTAATAGACCTCTTTCATACCTTAAGTGCAAGCCCTACACATGCTTTGGATAAGGTATGTGGTCTGGAAGTAAAGTTATTGTGAAAACCATTTTTCTTCTTTCTGTAACAATTGACCATGACCTTGACCCCAAAATCAATTGGTTTCTTTCTTACCCAAAAAGTAAACCATCTATAAACTTTGGTAAAGAGACATGACTGAAAACTAAAGTTCTTGGGTAGAAAACCATTTTCCATTTTTCTGCTAGTGACCTTGACCTTTCATCTTTGGACCTTAAAATCAATAGGTTTCTTCCTTACTCAAAAGTGCAAGCTATCCACAATGTTTAGTCCAGGTCTGTGGCGTAGAACTAAAGTTATTGTAGAAAAAACATTTTTCTTTCAGTCAGTGACCTTTGACATTTTGACCCCCAAATGAATATACTCTTTTTCTTACCCACTGTGCAAGCCATCCACGAAATTTGGGCCAGGACTGTGATTTATAACTAATGTTATTGTGTGGACACCATTTTTCTTCTTTTCTTCTTTTAGTTAGTGACCTTAAACTTGGGACCTTTTGATCTGGAAATCAACAGGCTTCTTCCTTACCCCATGTACAAAGTTTGGTAAAGGTAGATGGTACAAAACTAAAGTTGTAGTGCATAAATGAATAAGATAATGTAAAGACAGATGACATCATAACATTATATGCTCCACATTTTGATGAGTGTATACAAAATACACTTTGCAATTTTTGTTTGTGGAAACTTTTATGATTTTCTTGATTTGTTTCTTTCCTTGCTTAAAAATTTCAAAACCACTGATAAGCACTAAGTATCCATTATGATTGAAGGGTACTGAGCTTCAATTTCATCGAAGGCTTTTGTGTGGAAGCAGCACATTAACTCAGGGCTTCTGCTAACACACATTTGTGCGTCTCTGACACAATAAAATCAAAAAGGATGCATTAAACATTAAAACCTGATCCTAAGAGTCATGTGGGATGCATTTAAAATTGCAATTTTGATCAAGTGTTAAAACAAATTACGATCGGGTGTAAATGAACCAGCCTTTTAGCCATCAACCAGAGTAATTTCCACTGGATTTGATCTCATTCCTCTATGAATTCCATGAAGAAAGAAACACTCGATAAGTGCCAAGTAAGTCAAGTAATGGTATGTCTCAACCATGTGGAAGCAATTTCAATACCCGTCTAAGCACAATTACATACACATGCGTATTGTTTAATTTCCTGGGAATCTCAATTCTAAATATAAACCATGGTGAATGATACTAGCTTATGGAAAGGAGACTAGTATGTTTTGGTGCAAAAGATACAACTATTTGAATTTACTTCAGCTTTAGTACAATTATCAAACACCATTTTATAAAACATGCTGAATTTTATTTGTTTTGCGCAATGTCTCTCCCCCTTTAAACTTTTATTCTTGCAAGAGTTGCTCACAGAATGGGGGCATCCCGCGATTGTGCATCCTGTTGGAAAGATAAGTTGTTCTTCACATTTTTTTTCTGATATAACTGGTGGCAGACCAGTCATGTCAGAAAAAAAAAGGCGGAGAACAACTTGCCAGTCTACCTCGTGGATGCAACACTGCACATAGGTTTCCAAAGAGGGAAGCTGTAGTAGGGAATTCTGCCGAGAAAAAGGTAAATCCACTATTTTGGAGAAGCTCAGAAGAGTGTTAGTAGCATCCTCTTTTGTAATCCCATTTTTTTAAAAATGCAGCCTGAGAACTGTTTGAATACTTGTTCAAAGTAGCCTTTAATAAAATAGAAATTGTCTCACTTTATGGAAACTTTTGCTTAACAGATTATACTTTAAACACACACACACACATATTATTTATGATGATGACAAATAGATAAAGCAAAGTCCACTATAACAGAAATATGCCACTAGTCTTGATTCTCTGACTGAGGGTCTCTCCTTTCTCTGCCAAAAACACAACTTGTAGTAGGACTTAAAAGTGGAACCCTTTAACATCTTGTAAAAGACCCTATAAAATTAAAATGTGGGGGACCTCATGACTCCTTGAAATATCCACTAATGGAAGCCCTGAAACTGTACACTTGTAGTATCACCACTGTTTCTGACCTTCAAAAACTGTAACACAAATCTTCAACATTGTTGAGTGTGCTACCACCGCCAGAAACACAACAGTCCCTCAAAGGAACTGATGCTCTACTGGCTGAAAAGAATTTCCAGGAATTCAAGATAAGACCATTTCTTCCTTTTAAATGCAGAGTGTTGAAACCATCTTTGATATTCTTCAGCAATAACAAGATTTTCAAATTAGCTGCTGTGGTGGAAATACTGGATATCAACTTCACACCATTTTCATGTAGGACCAACCAGGCATCATAAGAAGTCTTTTGGTGGAAACCCCACATTGATATGACTTTCTGTTTTAGAGGAGCAACGACAACAAGATTTTCAAGATGGATGCTATGGTGGCCATATTTGATATCAGATTGGCACCATTTCTAGACATCATAAGAAGTCATTCAGTGAAAACCCCATGCTGATATAAAAATTAATTCAGGAGAAATAGCGATAAAATGATTTTCAAGATGGCCACTGTGGCAGGCATACTGAATGTCTAATTGGCACCATTAGAACCAATTACACATTATAAGAAGTTGTTTAGTAAAACCCCATGTTGATACAATCATTCATTCAGAAGGAGTAGTGATAACAATATTTTCAAGATGACCACTGTTGTATGCATACTGGATATTAGATCGACACCATTTTCATTTAGGATCAACTAGACATCATAAGAAATCTTCTGGTGAAAACCTAATGGCAATATTACATTTCATTCAGGAGAAGTAGCAATAAAAAGATTTTCAAGATGGGCACTGTGGCAGCCAAATTGGACATCAGATCAGCACCATTTTCATTGATGACCAACCAGATATCATACAAAGTATTTTTTTTTTAAAAAAACCCATGCTGATGTGACCATCCATTCAGGAGGAGTAGCAATAACAAGATTTTCAAGATGGCTGCTCTGGCTGCCACATTGGCCATTAGTTCAGCAGCATTTTCATTTAGAACCATAAGAAGTCTTCTGGTGAAAACCCATGTCAATATGACTTTCCATTCAGGAGGAGTAGGGACAACAAGATTTTCTATATGCCTGCTGTGGTGGCCATATTGGATATCAGATTGGTACTGTTTTCATTTAGGACAAACTAGCCATCATAAGAAGCCATCTGGTGAAAACCCCATGTCAATATGACTTTTCTTTCAGAAGGAGTAGCAATAGCAAAATTTTCAAGATGGCCACTGTGGCAGCCATATTCGACATCAGATCAGCCCCATTTTCATTTAGGAGAAAAACATCATAAGAAGTCTTTTAGTGAAATGACCATTCATTCAGGAGGAGTAGCGATAACAAGATTTTCAAGATGGCTACTGTGGTGGACATATTGGATGTCCGAGTGGCACCATTTTCATTTAGGAACAACTAGACCATGGGATGAATGTGTGTGTAAAGTTTCATGGCAATCCTCAAAGTAGTTGAGGAGGAGTAGCAATAACAAACTTGTGCTAATGGATGGACAGACGATGGACAACAGACCATCCCACAAGCTCTTCTGGTCTTTGACCAGTAGAGCTAATGACTACTATTACAAGTGTACGTAGGTGACACAAAAAATGTCATGGTTTGACTTCTATCACATACA
Organism: Margaritifera margaritifera; assembly: GCA_029931535.1. Classification (NCBI taxonomy): domain Eukaryota; kingdom Metazoa; phylum Mollusca; class Bivalvia; order Unionida; family Margaritiferidae; genus Margaritifera; species Margaritifera margaritifera. The sequence goes on along the minus strand of JAQPZY010001564.1, from coordinate 2,213,517 downwards.
ACCCATCTATCATAATTCTCTACATACATACACACAAAATGTCATGGTTTGAATAGACTTCTATCACATACAACCCATCTATCATAATTCTCTACATACGCACACACAAAATGTCATGGTTTGAATAGACTTCTATCACATACAACCCATCTAACATATTTCTCTACATACACACACAAAAAATGTCATGGTTTTAATAGACTTCTATCACATACAACCCATCTATCATAATTCTATACATATACACACAAAAAATGTCATGGTTTTAATAGACTTCTATCACATACAACCCATCTATCATAATTCTATACATACACACACACAAAAATTGTCCTGGTTTGAATAGACACATACAACCCATCTATCCTAATTCTATACATACACACAAAAAAAATGTCATGGTTTGAACAGACTTCTATCACACACAACCCATCTATCCTAATTCTATACATACACACACAAAAAAATTGTCATGGTTTGAACAGACTTCTATCACATACAACCCATCTATCATAATTCTCTACACAAACACACAACAAATGTCATGGTATGAATAGACTTCTATCACATACAACCCATCTATCATAATTCTCTACATACACCCACAAAAAATGTCATGGTTTGAATAGACTTCTATCACATACAACCCATCTATCGTAATTCTATACATACACACATAAAAATGTCACATACAACCCATCTATCATAATTCTATACATACACATACAAAAAATGTCATGGTTTGAATAGACTTCTATCACATACAACCCATCTATCAGAATTCTATACATACACAAACAATTAAATGCAAACCACCATAACAACAATAAAAACATCACATGACACAAGTTTACCTTCTCTCAATCCAATTCTTTGGATGACATTTTTTCCAAGGCAAGTTTCTCATACTTATTCTGTAATAGAGAAAACAGATTATGAAAGTTCATTCCAACACAGCTGCATAAAATTTGTTAGTTAACAGCATGAAAGTCTGATTGAACTGATCAAGTCTCATCTGACAATTATTGCCATGGCAATGGACTTCCTCTAACAGTTTAGGTGTTCCTGTAAAGGGGTATCAAAAGGAGTTCTAGATTTGTGGTGCATCAGAATATGCATTAGATGCACATCTGCATGTATAAATCCATTCCTTTACAGGCTTTTGTACAAAATGTGATAATAAATTACCACCCCTTACATACTGTACCAATAAAAAGTTGTGGTATATTACATTGTGCATTCATCATTCACTATAGGTTGTATTATAAACACAACCTTCAGGCTTTAAATCATGTACTTTCATTTTTTTAGCCAGACAACTTAAGAAATTTCTGCATAACATCAAGAGTAAGCAACACAAATAGTTTTTGAAGTTATGACATTGAAAATTATAGTCTGAATCCGTTCCATTATAAATCGTACACCACCTCCGGTCTTCGAAAGTATTTTCCTGGCATAGTTACTATCGAGCTGAGAATTATTTAATCCCTTTAAACCTTATAAATTTCAAACCAAACACTGTTCCGTCTGAGAAAGCTTTTAATTTGGAAAAAATAAAAGGTTAATGGCGAGTACAATGTTATAGAAATGCTATTTATTGAACAAGGACAGCCAAATAGATGTCTTAAGGTGCATGGTTGCGAAGTGGATTCTCGCAAAGATAAAAATAAAAGTCGGTACATTTATACTGTATACAATGTGCAAAATACTAACCACTATAACCAGTGAAATTAAAATAAAGGGTACGAAACTAGTGTTAAAATTCTCTGAATCATACAAATGTAATGTAAGTAGAATATAGACTTTATAATTTCTTTGTTAATTATATGCCACACATTCCCAAAAAATTCATTCTGAATAAAAATGGCTTTAAAACATTTTGTAAAAATCATAATTAAATACATTTAAAGTAATTTAGAAATTATTATTATTATTATTATTATTATAGAAGACAGAAAGAACCATATACATATGCATGCAGAATAAGTAATAATTAAAATAATAATTAAAATATTCAGATGACAATGCTTTTTTTCCCATTTTAATGATGAATACAAATAAAAATAAAAATATTATTGAATAATGGCTAATATTTTTTCATCATAATTTTAAAATTACAAAATTTAATAATATTTTAAGATACATAATCTAATCAATAATGATTTATATGTTTATCAGAGACTTACACTTATATTTAGGAATTATTTTTATTTTCAACAACATCAATAATAATAATAATAATAATGTCTACATTACATATTATTCTTGTTAAATGTTAATCAAATTGCTGGCATACTAAATGCCATCTAAATATGAATTAAACATATTTCTATGGTGAAGACATTTCTGTTCATACTGCATTTTGTGGAATGTTTAACATCTAATGTAAAAATGATACAAATCTATAATCTAATTATCTGACATATTTATGATTTAGAAAATGACATGCTTATTATTTAGAGAATTTTGTTACTGTTGTTTTGTATCCCTTTATTATAGTCATAGTCATTAAAGTGGTAGGCATCTTGCGTGGTGTGTACAGTATAGATCCACATCACAACCATGCACGTTACAATAAAGCTATCAACCATTTGATTTGACAATATTATTTCTATTTTTATTTGTATTCATCACTGATTTAGTAAAAAAAAAAGTTCTAAAAATATTGTATTCTGAATATTTTAATTATCACTTTAAATGTAGTCAAAAGCACTAACATTTTAAATGATACACTAACATTTTAAATGATACTTAATTATGAATGTTACAAAAATATTATAAAGCCATTTTTATTGAGACTGCATTAAATTGGTACAACATCCTGCTAATGCTCAATTTTCGTCATCTATCAAATTATACACATTTGAATTATGTACAAATAATAAGAAAACAGAGGTAAATTAAATATATTGGCTTTTCAAACAAATTATATTAATTTATAACATTTCCATCTAATAATTCATAATGATAGTCCCTTAACAACTATGAAGTAATTTTTTTTTGTAAATGACAGTACAATCGATCAAATACGCCGATCGATCCATACAAAAAAATGTCTAAAGTGTCCCAAGACTTATAGTACATGAAAAAATTGTTTTAATTCCATGTCCCAACTTTTATAGGTCATAAAAAAATTACTTTAAAAAATAATCAAGGGTGTCCCAAGACTTACTATCATTATGGTAACCAACTTTGATTAAAATTAGGTCAAACATACTCTCTCAAGTTGCAAGAAGTTCAGCCAATCATATGTAAGATCACATCAATAAAATGAGTAAATCTTGCTCATAATAAAACACATTATATATCTGGATGATTGAAGCCTATTTACAAAGTTTGACAAAACTCTGATCAGAAATATAGTTGTTAAAGTGCTGACAAGCTCAGCCAATCACATGCAATTTGACTCAATTAAAAGAGCATGAGTCCTTTATTTTACAGCTGTGGGAAAGTGGAATCAACGGACAATGATAGTTACAGTCAGATGTTTGTGCCCTGATCTGGTTTTGCACCACAATTGATGATTCTTCATAATTATTTAAATAACATTGATACAAGTTTTATCACATTGATTCCATAACATGCCTGTGATTTTTAAATGAAAATTAGTTATGCCTTTCATACTTCATATGTAATTTTTACTCACAGCTGTGTGAGTCCCCTCTAGAAAGGTCACCCTGCTTATAAGGCCACTTTCCTGCTGCAGAAGGGGTGACTTTATAAGAGGGTGAAAACTCTACTGCCAAAAACAGCAAATTGTATTGGTCCTCAGCCATTCCTAATCTTATGAATTTGTATCATTCCTCCTATGGCAGACAAAAAGTTTAGTTTTGAATGCTGAATTACCTTTTTCTTGTCAGAGCATTTCTCCCACTTCCCTGCCAGCTTCATGACTATTTCTTTGTCATTCATCTCTGGGTGTATCTGTCGGTAACTTTCAATCTTGGCTGCCACAAACTGGCTTAGCCCTGTCACAACCTTTGCCTTTTTCTTCTTCTCCTTCACTTCCAATGGAGGAGGCTTATAAAATTGAAGAGAGATAATATTGCCAATAAAAATAATTTACTTCTTCAAGCTGTACTACATAGCCCCCACTTGCTCAAAAAAAAATTTCATATCTAATTTCTTGGATACTTCATAATATACAACAGGAAATGTACTCAAAGTTGGAACATTTTGATTTCTGACAACATTTTCATTTGAGCTCATACTCAAATTAAAATATTTTCTTCATCGGAGTGGTTTAGAAGCTTCTACTGAAAATTGTATGTGTAATTCATGTAAATTCTCATGCCTTACATTTTTGGTACACAGCTGATCCATCAAAATTAGTTATATTTCTGTACACAGCTGATCCATCAAAATCGGTTATATTTTTGTACACAGCTGATTCATCATTATCAGGGAAATTTCTGTACACAGCTGCTCCATCAAAATCAGTTATATTTCTGTACACAGCTGATCCATCAAAATCAGTTATATTTTTGTACACAGCTGATCCATCAAAATCAGTTATATTTCTGTACACAGCTGATCCATCAAAATCAGTTATATTTTTGTACACAGCTGATCCATCAAAATCAGTTATATTTTTGTACACAGCTGATCCATCAAAATCAGTTATATTTTTGTACACAGCTGATCCATCAAAATCAGTTATATTTTTGTGAACAAAATTTCATACATAGAATTTTCTTTTATTACTGTATGAGTGCTATGAAAGGCACATTAGTTGACTGTCTTGTGTTTAATAGTCCTTTACGTAGATAACTGAAATTTCTGTGCCGAAACCATTTTGCTTCTTTTAGTCACAGTGACCTTGACCTTCAACCCTTTGGCCCCCAAATAATGTTAATCCTCACTCAAGTGTAACCCATTTACGAAGTTTGGTCAAGGTCTACAATATAGAGCTAATGTTATTGTGCATTTTCTTCTTTCAGTCACTAAACCTTGACCTTTGACCCCTAAATCAACAGGGTTAGCCTTATGCCCAAATGCAAGCCAGCCACAAAGTCTAGTAACTGCAGATGGTGGAAAACTTTATTTTTTTGGGCAGAAGCAATTTTTTTTCATTCAGTCACAGTGATGGTGACCTTTGACCTTTTGACCCCCAAATTTATATGGTTTTTCCTTATCCCCAATTCAAGCCATCCACAAAGTCTGACAACGATGGCAGATGACTCAAGTTACTGTGTGGAAATTAAATTGGTAACAGATGAACATAGAGACGGATGGAAGAAACATCATAATGCAACATGCTTAGCCTAATGGAAGATGTGTTCAAAATTTCAAATTTTTTGCGCAACTGAAATTTAATATTGGAAGATTGACATGTTGCAGAATTAAAGCACATTTGCAATTATCTTACAAAAACAGCCAAAATACAGATGTTTACTGAAAATCCACTCTATACTTTACTTATTTATTGCCTGACATTTTTATGCATATTTTTTTTAACAATTTCTCTGCAAGAACAGTATGTTAAAAAAGATACACCTCTCTCATCGTTATAAGGCGGAAGTCAGGGTCCATAACTGCTGATCGTGTTTTGTACTGAACAGCGGTATAGCAAAAATTATCAAAAATTATATGAATGAGTGTATTTGTATTTTGGGTTTGGGGGTGGATGTGGGTAGGGTGTTAAACAAAACGAAAGTCAAATATATAGTGATACTGTTAGTATATGTAAAGTATGTATTTTGTTTTTCACTGCATGGTATTTATACCTTTAATTTTGTCCAATAATAATGTTTTAAAAAGGAAATAAAGAAATAATACCAAGCTTCAGGTTGTTTTCTTGTAACCCATATTGTCGTACATTTGATAGATTAGATCATATGAGTAACAATAAAACAATGATGTAAACCTATATTTCCCAATAATAATTTCTCTCTAAGTTTAAAGTGATTTAAATTGATGAAAAAATATCATCACTTGCAAAGAAAAAAAAAATAATGATTAAATTCAGGTTGCACTTGAGACCAATGCTTCCTGATGCTAAATACTTGATTATTTTTTAATTATGAGCTCACAATCATATATTTATGACTTCTACACACATTTTGCAATTAAATAAATGAACATCTATCTAAAAAGTGCACTGAGTAATGTCATATCATTTTTGTCAATAAAATATCTCATCAAAACACCAGTTACATATGATGATTAGCATCTGAATGAGGTCACTCCATGTGCAGCATGCTTAACAATTCTAACACAAAACAGAAATAGCAAAACAAACTTACATACGTGTATGTAATCCATTTAAAATCCAATGATGTCCGAAACAAACACATTTGTTCAAAAAAGTACAAATCCAAATACAATAAGCACTGTTCATTCACATGATGTGTATTCCCTACTTGAATATTTCATGATTTTATGTTGTTTGAGACCTGATTGTTCTTGTTTCTTTTTTGAAAAGTTTATGATATTTCTCAGATGCATAATCTTCAAGGGCATCTGTATCTAAACCAGTCAGCATATTGTTAACGTTTTCCAAATCTTTCTTCCAACTGTGCAAAGTTGACTCAGGCACACCTAACTCCTTGGCAACTTTGAAGTTTCTTTAAAATTTCCAACTTATCCTTCACAGAATAAGCTTTCCTTTTCCTGGATGTCTCCATCGAGAGATTAAATGTCTCAATTCACTATTTACCCAATATTATTTAAGTGAACAGTGTTCTGTCTTAATTGACTTGTAAATACTGATAATACTGAACTCACTTTTAAATCTAACTGATTTCACAAGAAAGTGACACTTAATTGTTTAATGGATCTTATTTGTAGTTACATTATGCAAATGAGCATCTATCAGTGACTGTCACTTTCTCTCTGGTGATTGGACAATGCACAGAAAGTGGCAGCAAGTACAAAAGACATGCTGCCGCTAATCCTTTTTGTGATCTGTTGCTGTGGGGGTGTCAACAATGATCGATAATAAGCTGGTCTTTTGTATGATCGGTGAGCTGTGTTTACAAAGATTAAGTTGCTGATCTGCTGGTGTGCTTTAGTGCTAAAGGCAAATTCAACAGAACTATGTACTGTAAACAAATACAACAGTTGACATGGACCAATTACAATTGTGGCTTATTAGAGACATGGGTAATTTTGGGTGTGCAATAGCCTGTTAGGAATACAATATCTGAACCATGCCTGAATACAAAAGTGGCTATTTCGAGTCAAACAGTGACTATAAAAACATGTTTTGGTGATGTCCAAATCAAGTACTGTAGTTTTGATGTAAAGTTTTCAGCTGACAGATGTTGAAAATTATATTTTAAATGTTTTAAAAATAATTTTCATACTTTGGGTTATGGAGTCCATAGTGTTATAACAGGGGAGAGCTGTACCAGCTATTTTCAATAGAATGTACATTAAACTAAAATTACTAAAAGAACCTTGGCCTTTATACATCTACTGTTTGTACTTATGTATAATCCGGGTCCAAATGCAAACAACATAGACCCTGATCTGCTGTATCATAATGTTCTGGCAGATCAGGGTCTATGTTGTTTTGTTCTACTGATTAGTCTTTACAAACCGCATAGACCCAGATCTGCCAGCGCATTATGTGATGGCAGATCTGGGTCTATTCAGTTTGCAGTTGGTATTGGCTTATATGCAAGTATAGATGGTAATTTTGTTGATGTCGATCTTTCCATTAATAATAAAACAGCACATACCAGCACCCTTCATAGAAAACTAAATTTAGATGGAATGTTGGCAAATATTTACAGCAATTTATGTATTCCATTTAGCAAACCCTAATACAAATCATAAATAGTATCTCTTATTTATCAAAAACCAGTCAGTGTCTTTATTTGCACAACAACATGATGATTCTTTACATGTAGGTGAAAACAAACCAGAGAAACATTCATGACTTTATGAACTAGCTTGTATATTTTTTTTGACTGGTGACTTTTAAGTAGAAATATGTCAAGCTTGTGTCAATTAACCATGACAACAGTTCACATCTATGATCTGAAGATTCTCACTTTAAATACTGTAGGTGCCACAAAAATTAAATCATTTCTCTAAAACAAAGCGCCTATTCTATCTTAACCTTTTTCCCATGACTTGCTCTTCAGGTAATTAACAGTTTACTAATCTATATATATATATTCTGGGTTTTTTTGGAACATGTGCTGTTTGGTATATATTTTGAATCTTTCTTTGTTTCATTTAACAATGTGAGTCTATCTGTGTCTACACAGTACTGTGTATGCCAGGTGCTTTGGAAAAAGCAAGATGCACAATTCAACAATCATCATTCAAAATACAGTAAATATAGTCAACTCTCATTATAAGAGTATTTATTTAATAAGAATATCTATTTCCAATGAAACATTTACAGAAACAAATATATATCATAGCAAATGTGATCTTTAGAATGGAAATTTGTCTCCAAACACATACATCAACTGACCTATCACCAGACCAGAGATAACCATGCCAAGTGTCAAGTTTTAAGTGCATACCTAAAATTTAATGAAAAATGGTTAAACACTGTTGAAGTTACGACAATCTGACTTTGCATATGGTATATTGTGGGAGTCTGATTGATGATGGACATTAAACCTGAATGTCTGACATGCTGCCAGAGTGCCTGTAAATCACATGCTGCTCACACCTTTGCCAGTGATAGTATTGATCACCAGTTCATTTGGTATCGGCAAGTTATGGTTTGAGTGACATTCAGCAATATGGTAATTTGTTGACAATAGATATGAAAATTGTCTCAATAAACTGATCTTTGCAATTAAATTGCCCCAAGTCATGAACCCACGTGAACAAAGTGTTTACCCTAATAGGAAGGTATCATTTATCAAAAATTAATTTCTGATCCACCTGTGTCTCTTTAATACACACTATCAAAAATAACAGTTGCATGAGGTAGGTAACTACATGAAACAAATCAGAGGCCTTTCTGTGAATCTACTGTTTGAAGTCAATTATAAAAGGGTATGCTAAATGCATTATGATAGGGTGATCTGAGTACATCTGTTTGGACAAAAAACAACAAAATTTGAAGCAACTCCCTGTATTTCAGACTGTAATCATAACAATGTCAGAGATACCACTGAAAAGAAAGTGGACTCACTTTTTGCATGGTCTCCAAGAAAAGATCACGATAAGGGAGGTAACTCATTGTAACAATAAAAATGTCTCAACACCAAGTTGATAATTGTAACAAGAGTTTGAATGCTGCTGGTTAATACTATCATACCAAGCATTTGATGAAGCAACCTGTTACCTGTGATGAGTTGAATCAAAATTAAAATGCCACCAACGAAACTAGTTTATGTCCAGTCAAAGATGATATAAATTTAAATAAATACGATACTTAAATTTGTTGCCATTACTTTGCTCAGAATCTAACTCATCCAACTTATAAGCTTATATACCAATTTTAATTAAAATTTGATCAGAGATACAGCCTCTAGAGTGGTAACAAATACAGCCTCTAGAGTGGTAACAAATACAGACTCTAGAGTGGTAACAAGCCTCTAGAGTGGTAACAAGCTCAGATGCCAGAATTCTTCATTAATACTTCCAGATGTTGCTCATAATCAAACTCATCTGACATCTTGATGATAAAAGCTAATGTACCAAGTTTGATTAAAATCTGATGGGAAATCAAGTCTCCAAAGCTGTGTTGCACCTAGGATCCCATGGGCAGGGGTCACTGTATCCACCATCTTCCAAATTTTGTGAACACAACATTTTAGAGGTACAAAGGAAAATAGTAGATTGTACTTGATGTACTAGTAGTACTAAGCAATAGTCCTTCATAGGAACTGACTCTCTACTGGGTGAAAAGAATTTCCAGGAATTCAAGATAATACCATTTCTTCCTTTTAACTGTCGAGTGATGAAACCATCTCGGATATTCTTCAGCGATACAAAAATTTTCAAATTAGCTGCACATACTGGATGTCAGCTTAGCACCCTATTCATTTAGGACGAAGTAAACATCATTAGAAGTGTTTTGGTAAAAACACCAAGTCATAATGATCATCCATTAAGGGGGAGTAGTGACAACAAGATTTTTAAGACAGTCCTTGTGGATGCGATATTGGATGTACGACTGGCACATTTTCATTTTGGAGCAACTATTGGTGAAAACCCCATGTTGATATAGCCATTCATTTGGGAAAACCCCATGTTGATATAGCCATCCATTTGGGAAAACCCCATGTTGATATAGCCATCCATTTGGGAGGAGTAGAGATAACAATATTTTAACATATGACTTTCTATTCAGGAGTAGCAATAACAAGATTTTCAAGATGGCTGCTGTGGTGGCCATATTGGACATCAGATTGGCACCAATTTCATATAAGAGCAACTAGACTTCATAAGAAGTCTTTTAGTGAAACCTCGTGTCAATACAACAATCTATTCAGGAGCAGCGATAACAAGATTTTCAAGATGGCCATTGTGTGGTGGCCATACTGCATGTCAGATCAGCACCATTTTCATTGCAGACCAACTGGACATCATAACAAGTCTTCTGGTGAAAAACCCACATCAATATGACTTTCTGTTCAGGTAGAGTTGTCATAACAAGAGCTTTAATATGGATTCCATGGTGGCCATATTGGACGTCAGATCAGTACCATTTTCATTCAGGACAAACTAGACATCATCAGAAGTCTTCAGGTGAAAACGAAAACTCCATGCTGATATGACCATCCATCCAGGAGGTGTAGCAATAACATAGATTTTCAAGATGGTTGCCATGGCTGCCCTAGTGGACTTCAGATCAGCACCATTTTCATTTAATACCAACTAGACATCATAAGAAGTCTTTTAGTGAAAAACCCATGTTGATATGACCATCCATGTAGGAGTAGCGATAACAATATTTTCAAAATGGCCACTGTGGTGGACATATCGGATGTTCAACTGGCACCATTTTCATTTAGGACAAACTAGACATCATAAGAAGTCTTTTAGTGAAGACCCCATGTTGATGTCACCATTCATTCAGGGAGAGTAGCAATAACAAGATTTTCAAGATGACTGCCATGGCAGCCATAGTTGTGTCTAAGCAGCACCATTTTCATTTAGGAACTACTAGACCATGGGATGAATGTGTGTGTAAAGTTTCATGGCAATCCTTCAAGTAGTTTAGGCAGAGTAGCAATAACAAACTTGTGCTAATGGATGGACAGACAATGGACAACAGACCATCCCGTAAGCTCTTCTGATCCATGACCAGTAGAGCTAAAAATGAGACAATTCTTTTTTGTTTTGACAGTTTTGCCTTGGTCACTTACATTATTGTAATAAATGTTTCATCAAGTACTCCAGTAACTCGTGAAAACATTAAGATGTTTGACTATATGCTTCACCTGAAATGAGCTGCTCTATGGAATTTTCCATTCTGGATCTTGCTCTCATTTAGCTTTAGTGTTCACTCATTATCTACCAGCATTTATTATAACAATTTCCTTTTTTCTGAATTACTTTACTTTCCAAATTAATAATTTATCAATTAAATTACACACTGTGTATCTTCATAAATTTTGTCATAACTTCAATTTCAAAATAAATTAAATCATCATCATTGAAGGTGTGCCTTCAACCTTGAAAATATGTTACACTAGCAGCCATCAAAGATATTACACTACAACTCGTTGGTATACCATAAACCTTGAATGTTTTGATTGCCAAATATGTTGTTTTAAAATAGATATTAATTGCTATCTCAGTTTTTATTGCCTGTAATGACTTTGGCTATTGCTAGTACCAACATAGACATGGATGAACGTGCACTAAATAAAGTAGTAGACACAACATTTTTGATTTTTTTCCTGATGGAAAAGCATGCCCAAGGGGTACATAGAGCTCAAGATTTGGGGGACACAAAATAAAAAATTGTCGGAAACCCGTGATCCCGCACTAAAGGTGCAACACTGCCAAAGTGATAAATAGCACTTGTTCATGGCTGGATGACACAAAATGGATGCAATATTATACAATAACTTCACTTTATCGCTGGGCGAGTTAACAAGAGGCCCAAAGATTGCTCACCTCATTTACATCGGCCTGACAGCCAAATGCAACAGCAGTTGGCCAAAAAAATCTGGATCAGTAAGATGCTTTCTATAGAAATTTCTTCCAGTGCTGTTGATTGCATATGTTATGAAAACAATTGTTTCAAGGTCTCTCAAGTTTTTACACCTTCATCCAAATCTGACAGCAACACCAGGATGCTTTGTGTCAGAGTTGGTCAAATTTTCTTATGTAGTTTTTGTTATGAAGTTTGGAAATGTTTTTCTATTTTAGTGTTAGCAACCATATTTAATGGTGGATTAGCATAATTTCTATAAAAGTGAATGAATTTCAAGCTAGGACACTTTCTGTCAAATTCTGTTAAGCGCCTTTTAAAAAGAAGTTATTAATAGTTTTTCTATTTTAAGTACTAGCAGCCATATTTCTACACAGTAAAGTAGGTATGCCTTTCCACCAGTTTTTCTGAAGAATTTTTTCTTTACCAAATTAAAAATGACAACTACAAACCTTGACAACATGACAGCTCAGTTATTTTGAGCAAATACATGAATTTCAATTTAAATCAGAGGAATGATTTGTAGCAGACAATGGGAAACATAAATTATTGTAAAAATTTGCCATTTTGCAAGTTATTGTTGGTAATGTTCTCAAAGGCATTGTGGGTAAAATTGACAATGTTATACTTTCACTAGTTCACCCCATTTATCAATGAAAATTTGAGCAAATTATAACCTAATACCAATGACAATCAAGATACCGTGCAGAAAATTACCCACAATGACTTGTAAACATGGCACCAACTTGTACTGGAATTTACACTGCATAGTGTATCATATGCTAAAAGTCATACTTCTAACTGAAATTGACATTCATTTACCTGCTCATAACTCTCATGTTGTCAAGGTTTAGTTGTCAGTTTAATTTGGTGAATTGATTTTTCAGAAAACTGGAATGATATACCTACTTGACTGTGTAGAAATAGACTATAGTGAATTATAGATGTACTTTAAACAATTAAATTATGCAGATTATGTATCGTAAGAAACAAGCAACAGTAAAACAAGCTTCCATAAAAGCTGTCTTTACAGACAGACTGACAGACACAGACAATCAAAACACTAAATAGGGTATAAAATTCCATCATTTATAAATAAATTAAATTTGCCTGCATTCATTTCAAGTTCCTAAATTTTAACATAAATATTTTGCTAGAACTAACATTTCACAACAGAAAAGATTATACTTTACCTTTTTGGGTGAAACTAATGTTGGTATTCCTGAATGACTTTTCTTGGGTGACTTTGATTTTTGTTCTTCTTCCTACAGTTAGTAAATAACTCTGTTTAAAGCCAAAATTACAAAATTGATCAGCACAAGCATTTTTTGGCATAGTCTACTATATTTATACCGGAATGGACTTTGACCACATAGAATTTTTCTTGGTCTTAGTCAACAGCTATGGTTACCACTGCATTAATATACTACAAGTTTCTTGCCTGGGAAGAGTTTTCAGAAAATCCTGAGATTAATAGAACAAGATCTTCCCACTAGGGCTGCAGTATTATTTTGTACTAAACACAGGACATAAAGAAATAGGTAATTCTTACAACTGCACTTCCTCAAACAAAACTTGTGACATAATTCTGAAAATAAAGAAATGTAATAAATATATAGCTCTCCTACTGACCTAACAAAATGTTTGATAAGAGACCCAAGTGGGCCTCAGATTTCTCAGTTGGCTGACATCTGCCTCATAACCAAATACAAAAGAAGTTGGCCAAGAAATCAGGGTCTGAAGCATGCCAGACCTGCCAACCCTAGTAAGACCTTTTCAGTAAGGCAGTCAATATTTGTACGCAAGTTAGACCACTTGTCTGTAAGGTGTAACAAAATATTATGTACTTCTATTGTTAACATGGAAAAACGCATTAAAAAAGTTCAAAAGTGTTATTTGAGACTAATGCAGCGAAGACAAACATTATGTTCAACTAAATTCATAAGAAATCTTAGGGTGTAGACTAAATGTCAACAGTGGTCCCCCTCTTATAAGGTCACCCCCTTCTGCAGCAGGAAAGTGGCCTTATAAGAGGGGTGGCCTTTCTAGAGGGGGATCACACAATTGTGAATAATACCTACATATCAAGTATAAAGGGTGTAACTAATTTGTATATATTTAATATTTCGATTTAAAAATTACAGGAATATTATCTAGTTAAGGACTTAATGTGATAAAACTAATATCAATGTTATTTTTTTAAAAATATGAATAATCATCAATTGTGGTGCAAAACCACTTTGTCTGTAAATTCTGGGCACAAACATTTGGTTGTAACTATCCCTGTACGTCCGTCGATTCCGTCTTCCCACTCACTGCAGTTGAATGTATATTGACAATGTTTATTTGAATCTTTCTGACATAAAATTTCTCAGTAGTGATCAAAGGACACTCCCTCTTTTCGTTTATTCTAATTTCTTTCACTTTTCGTTGTAAACTGAGAATATCTGACGACATTTTGCAACAACTTATTCCTTCATGGGCAATATTAAGTAGTTATCACATGAGATGCAGTGTTTACAAAGGAAGTGAGCTTGTCAAGTGATTGACTTTTTATTTCCCGCTCCAGTCTGGTACCTGGTTAAGTACAATTCATAATCTATGAGAGAAAAGCCAGAAAGGCTAACAGACCATTGTACCATCTGGCGACCGGATGTCACACTGACGAACTGAACAATGTTGTGCTTCTGAGCGGATAGCTTTTGTCATCTTGATAATTATTGGTGGTAATAATAGCCAGTAATTATCAACATAACAAAAGCTAACATCTAGGGAACACATGGCATTAATGATAATCGGATTACTTACCTCTTTGTATGGATTAAAGTTCCTTTATCGGCATGTTGGAACAAATGTCAATGTGTTGAGTTGAGTTGAGAAATTAACAAATATTAACGATTATGTGGCTGCACACGAGGGGTAAATTTGACCATTTTTGCACAAAAATACCGACCGCTGGTCATGTTAGAGGGGTGGCCATCCTTGAGGGGTACTTTTGAACATGAACTCATCAGTGCCAATGGATTGTGGCCATATAAAGCGGGTGGCCACTGGTCAGGGGCGCCGTTCAAGAGGGGGACCACTGTATGACCATGCAGCAATAACAAGACATCCAAGATGGCCATCATTGTGGGCATGTAAGAGATCTGATTAGCACCATTTTCATCCAGGACCACCTAAAATTCATAACGAAGTCATCTGCCGAAAACCCCATGTCAATATGACTTTCCATTCAGAAGAAGTAGCAATAACAAGATTTTAAAGATGGCCAACATGGCAGCCATACCGGATGTCATATCGGCACCATTTTCAGCCAGGACCAACTAGACATCATAAGAAATCTTTTAGTGAAAATCCCATGTTGATATGACCAGTCTATCAGGGGGAATAGCAATTACAAGATTTTCAAGATAGCCACTGTGGTGGTCATATTAGATGTCTGTGTGGCACCGTTTTCATTCAGGACCAAATGGGATAAATTTGTGTGTAAAGTTTCATGTAGTTTAGGATGAGCAGTGATAACAAACTTGTGCTAATGGACAGATGAAAGATGGACAACACACGACAGGCAACAGACAACAGTCCGTCCCATAACCTCTTCTGGTCTATGAACAGTAGAGATAAAATCATTTAAACACAGTCAGCCTCCTCTAAAAGTCAAAGGTCAACACAATATAATTTGATTCCAACACTTGGTAGTGTCAACAATGATTGTGATGAAATCTAAATGTTAAATTGTTGTCATTTATAGTATCTGCTTTATTTGTAAGCAACAATCTTCCTTCAAAAATCAAAGATAACACTAACATAAAATGCACAGGCCTGGTAATGCTAATAGACCTGAACTGGAAGTAGACAAGCTTGTATGAGTTACTGACCATTCAAATAGATTTTCTTCACAAAAGTCTGTGTTATACATCATACCTTGATATGTAAGGATTTTAATCAAGAATACTTTTAAGATTATGCTCAGTCTGAGCCAGACTTGGTTTTGGGTGTTTTATGGCACAGAAACACAAATAGGTTATTTAAAGCTGAGGCAATTGGAGTAAAGTACCTTGCCCAAAGACACACCACAGAAACTGACTTGGGTTGATCCAATGGTAGGATTTGAACCTGCACCATTTCAGTATGAGTCGGACATCATAACCACTAAGCCAAGATCTAGGCACCCATACTCACTTGTGAACCATTTAGTTATAACTGTTTTAATGCTAGTCAGAGATGCCATTGTTTTTATCAGTAGGGTGCCCATCACCATAACTGCACTTATTTCAATCAGATTGAAACAAGACTGCATCAGTTATGACACCAATGCTAAGTGAATTTGTGATGTAATGAGACCGAGTGGAAAATGGTCATTGCTGACTGAGTAGTTTCCTGTCAAAACAAACTAGGCTTCACAAATCTCTGTACATTCAACAGCACAGGTGGCAAACTGCAAGGGAGGCAAATCTGCACGTGTTGGGTCACGATGTCCGTTATATGCAACTTTATTGACCAAAAAACACCACCCACTGTTTGATTTATATAACGAACAATTCAAACATAATTTGTAACTTTAATTAGCCAATATATTAGCTTATAATCCAGTATTGCACAGATTCTACTCTGCAATGCAGCACTGCTTAGTCACATGATCACCTAATCTCATGGCCTACTTGAATGCAATCAATTATCATTGGCCTTTTCCCTTCAAAGTTCCCATATCTGTGTGTACAGAGAAAGAGAGAGAGAGAGAGTGAGCTATTTACCTCTTCCTCGTTATCACTGGGGTCTGCAACATGATGATCCTCTTCTGCTGCCTTGGATTTATGAGATCTGGATGCAGATTTCATGGGGGACTTATTCTTTTTCGGGGAGCCACCATCTGATAGATCACTCTGAAAATTGGTGGGCTTGGTTATTTATTACCATTTTTTCAATGTGGTTAAATTTATTGACAATTAAATTCATTACAAACATCAATAAATAAATATATATATATAACAAAAATAGATACCTAATGCAAATACTATCATACCTACCAGATCATGTCACATGAAAAACATGATTTGTTTAACTCCCAAATCCCCCTAACACTGCTCATGTTTATAAAAGCACGACTTCCAATAAATCTTAAGGAGACAGAGAGACCTTTCCTGAGACCGCAATATATGCCTATAGCTTGTAAACAGTTGTGATTCGCATAGCTTGACACTTGAAGCTCATGGCAAACTATCGCCACAAGGCAAAAGAACAAGCTGCCTGAAGGAAAGTGGAGGCATTCCCTCCCATCAAGCTTGGGTGGTCTAGTCACTCCCCATCCCTGACCAGTTTCATCATCCTTGTAACTCATCAGGGGGAAGAGTCCTGGTTAATGCAGTGGTTTACCTGATCCAATAAATAATAAAATATAATTTGATCTGTACTGTAAACCTACAAATACAACATTTTTATGTGCTCTATCCACACATTACAGAAACCAGTGGGAACCAGTCTAATGGGGGACCAGAAATATTATACCGGTGCAATGATGTGTGGTTGTAGTTGGCTTAACAAGGCTAATATGTGTACATAACAAGTTGTTAATTGATTACCATATTGTTGTAATCTGGAGAGTTTAACGCCACATGCAAAATGTTTTATGAGGTGTTATGAGTAATAATGGGATCCAAGTTGGTCCACAATGGCTTTTGAGTCTTTGAATAAAATCGGCCAACCTTTGGCTAAGGTGAGATATAAAGGAGAGACCAACCAAAAAATGATTTCAGCAGAAACACTACTACTAGTATTTCAAGTTTTGTTATTGTTTAATTGTTATTGCATTGTTCAAGATGTTTTTAGAGGAATATTTAAGGGCAGTTTTTTTTTTTTTTTTTTATTCAAGTCAAATGTCGAAACTTATGCTTTCTCCCAATGCTAAAAAAACACCTGCTAAGAAATACGAGACCTGCAAATACATATAAGTCCAACTCAGGAACTTCCTCCTCGGGGTGAACTTAGCTTGCAAGGGTATTGGAAAGCAGTCACCAGCCTTTAAAACCCAGCCACAATAAAACAAACTTATTTGTAGGCTGAGCATGGTTGTTTGGTCAATGCCACTTCTAATGCTGATTCAGAGAGTACATTCTCCATTCTTCACAAAATACAAAGTGATTCAAGGGAAATGTGGACCAGAAAACTACTGAGAGCCTGTTAAGTGTGAAACTTCATAATCACAGTGAATGTCATTAGTGGTCACCAGTCAGTATCTTGTGAAGAAACCCAAAAATGCTTGTGGATTTTATTTGTACAAAAATCTCTGCAGTGAACTGTGATATATACAACTCTTTCTTTTTCATTTAATTGACAATACACTGACTGGTATTCATTTAATTGACAATACACTGACTGGTATTCATTTAATTGACAATACACGGACTGGTATTCATTTAATTGACAATACACGGACTGGTATTCATTTAATTGACAATACACTGGTATTCATTTAATTGACAATACACTGACTGGTATTCATTTAATTGACAATACACTGACTGGTATTCATTTAATTGACAATACACTGACTGGTATTCATTTAATTGACAATACACTGACTGGTATTCATTTATTATTATTGTAACATTTTCCATTAGAATCTGATTCTTGTTCAAAAAGTGCAGTTTTATTAGAGAATTAAGAGAATAAATATTATGCCGAAAAAATCCACTTGTTTTCTTTTCAATCCCCTTAAAACATGTAAATATATGTCTATATGAAATTTACAAGTTTAGAAGCCAATCTACTGATCAAAATTTTAAAATATACTGGTTTGATGTCCAGGTTCTGTCACTTGTGTGATATAGTCAATGGGTATGTATGAAACATATCTGCACTAAACAGCTGGACTTTGAGAAACATGCATCCAATCTTGTCTAATTGTATGACACAGAGGCTACCCATCTCAAATTCTGGATAAGGTTTAAACAAAAGTAAGACAAATAAACCATTCTGATCTACTCATCCAACAACGAGGGTTCATAATTCTGGCAGTTTGATACCAGATGTCTTCACATATAACAATGATAACAACTTCCTCATTTGTGCAATCCAGTCCCTTTCATCTGTCGTCACCCTTTCTTTGCCCAACATTTTACAAAATTGTTCACCAAACTCTGCATACAGAATTGGCTTAATCTGACAAGATCACTTCCTTTGTAAACACAGCATATCATTTAAAAGCTGCAAATTTGTTCTACAGTAATAAAGAAGGAATAATTGTTACAAAAAGTGCAAAATGTTGACCAGGAAGAGAAAACTTGGAAGTAATTTGCCTCAATTTTTTTAAAATGACATTAATAACAGTTTGTATAACACTGATTCCACAACATGCATGTGTTTTTTAAAGGAAAAATATTAAATGTTTTAGAACTAGGCTTCCTTACTTCATATGTACAGGGTTCATACAGATCAAGAGAAATGAAATTCAATGACTTTCAATGACCAATTTTCAGTTTTCAAGGACTACTCTCACTAGCAAGTGTTCTACTTCCAGTTGCTAATTTAAATACAAGGAACAAAAACAAAAACAATAAAAAAAATTAATAAATATGTGACATTTTTTGTTGTGACCCTATGAATGTTGACATCAAAACAGCCGGCTTGTGTTTTTTCATTAGTTCAAGTGTTTCTTTCCTTTTGTGTGGCTATTTAGAGCAGCAATGCCCATTCCGGCAATATCAATGTTTTTTTCTTGAACACTATGCAAAGCATTCTGTGTGTCAAGGTCGCATCTTTTCTCAGCCACTTAATGAAGTCTTTGTCTTGCAGCCAACTATTGCTGAATTTGCACTTTCAAGGCATTTTGCGATGATCGCTCGTTAAAAAGACTCTGTCACAAAGGAACCATCCTTGCTTGGCGAAAAAACATGGTGAAGTTAAAGAGTGAACATGCATTAATGACATCGTGTGAAAGAGACGCTAAGCCAGTGTTGCATCTAGGATTTGGTAAATGTGGGCACTTGCCCCCACTGAATCTGAAAAAGGGGGGCCAACATAATGACAAGGGGGGCTTACCATGATGATGTAAAAAAAATTAACTTTCAAACAAAGCAATAGCAAGTAAAAAAAAGTATATTAAATGCATATATTATGTTCTGAATATTACAGTATAACATTAAATACATGTGTTCTGTATATTACAGTATAACATTAAATACATGTGTTCTGTATATTACAGTATAACATTAATTACATGTGTTCTGTATATTACAGTATAACATTAAATACATGTGTTATGTATATTAAATTATTAGTAACCAATCAACATTTGAGCACGTGACACACAGGAAATATGTGACGTATTTCACAACTACACAAGAACAACATATCTGCTGAAAGTGAAAACTGGGATTTTTACATTAAAAGAAAACATATATCAAAATAGCGCATTCTTCACAAAAAAATGCATACAATTCTTATTTTTTGTGCAATTTTGCCCACATAGAATTTGAAATTTTGCGGTAAATCATAAATTTTGGGGGGATTTTCATGATCGCACATCCTAGATGCAACCCTGCTATGCACAATGTCTGATTACTTCCAGTGGCTTCTGATAATGGCTAGCAGATGATGGAAAAATCAAACTGTTCTTCCAATCTTTGCAAAATGTAAAATAAATTACCTGAAGCAAAATTTTTAATCATATTTTATTTTTAAGTAAAATCTCTCAAATTCAAGGACTTTCACTGACCTATGTGAAAAATCAATGACTTTCAAGGCCCTGAAATGAGGTGTTCATTTCTAAATGACTTTCAATGACCCTTAATGACTGTGCGAACCCTGTATGTAATTATTACTCACATATGTGTGATCCTGCAACTAGAAAGGCCACCCCACTTTAAGGCCACTTTCCTGCTGCAGAAGGGGTGGTTTTATGACAGGGATCACTTTAGTAGCAACATTAATCAAAAAGATAGAGAATACTTTTGGATACACCAATTACAAAATCTACATCTGATTTGATTGACATCTATATTTATACGAGTCCAGGCATTATATTTTATCTCCACTGGGCAGTTTATATAGTTAATTGTCAAAGAGTTTATATAGTTAATTGTTAATTGTTAAAAGGCAAAGGCTGTTGGACAGCCCAGTAGACTAATTTGCATTGGTAAAGTAGACAAGTGGAACAATCCAATTTGTTTGAACTTGGCAGAATCTGAGATGGGTTTTGAAGAAATAAGTTATTACTCTTCATTGCCTTGAATGAGAACATTTAAGCCATCTTTATTAAAGATTGGCTGGTTCGTGACCAGTGGCAAAGTTTCTTTCAAGCTGGATTTACTCTAAAAATTAAATGAAAAACGTGATTATTTTTGCAGTTTGAATGATAAAGTAAAGAGCAGTGTCACTGTCGGAGTATGATTAATTTTTTAAGGCAAAATGTTTTATGAAGCAAGCAAAGTCTAGCAAAACTAAATTTCAGAACTTATGGTTGATAGAGTTTGACTTTGTGAAGAGCAGCAGCAAGGGGGAGCACTTTGTAATTTGCACATACCAAAAAACCATGTCAACATGAATCATTCTGGAGTACATAACATCTATTGACGTAGTAACACTACCATGCATCACAGTAGATGCAGAAGAATCATTTTCAATGCAAAGAAAAATTCAACAATATCTTTGGGGAAGTTGGAACAACAGTACCATCCAGTCTCTAATGAATGCATAGATGAACTCTAATGACACTTGCATCACCTTCAAACCCTCCAATGAACTAGCAGGAAAGTCAGAAACTACAAGTTAATACTGTATTCTACTTTATTATGGTTTTTAAAGACATAAACTTTGTGTATATATATATCTCTCTTTTTTAAATGTCTGTGTGGTTGTGATTCGGGGGGGGGGGGGGGGGAAGGAAGCACTGAAATGATATATGATAATGCTAAGTCTACCACCTATTTTTTGTTTGAAATTGTATTAAATAATTCAAAGAAAACATTTTTTATTTTATTTTCATTCAAATTTGAATAACCAATAATTTTCTTTAGGCTTATAACTTCTTCTTAATTGTATGTCACTTATTTGGGTCATACTCAATGACCAACCTTGGTACCACAAATCACACACTATTTGAATCTCAAAAATGACCCAACACTGCATTGAAGTTTAGCCGGTATGTGCTATGCAAGTTGGGTTTGACTTCCATGTGAAACTCTTCATTCACACCATAGAACTCTTTCTGTCCTATCTTCCTTCAATCCTGATTAGGGTTAAAGTTTATACAAAGAAAACCCTTACAAGACTACACGATTCAGATATTAAACCACATATGGCCATGTCCCCATTCATGGATGATAAAAAAAAAATAAAAAATGGCAAGAACAACCTACCTGTTCTTCTTTACTGCCCCTGACTGTCTGTACAGAAGTCTTCTTTTTCTTCTTATTTATATACCTCTGAAAAGAGAGTGAAACTTGATATGTAACCACACACAACTTAAAGTCAGTCTTATCTTTAATGGGAAATAAAGATGCAAGCCATCACCTGTTCATAATCTTATGGATTGTTAATACCTGGGATAAAAACATTATGTGGCTTGATAGACAAAGAGGAATTCTTTAGAATTTAATTTCTATTGCTCTTAAACAGTAAATATTAAGGCACCACCCACATTGGGAATACCTGAAAGTGTCTATTATGAACAGGTGTCTGATATATGGACATGGCTCATACAGATCTTGGGTACAAAAATTCAAGGAGTTTTCAAGGACTTTTTCCAATTTTGAAGGAGTTTATTCTGCAACATTTTTATTACTAATTTTTAGCATGTATCTTCATTCTGAAAATCACTTTAGTTCTGTTTGGACCATGACACAGTTTCAAACACATCACATAATTATTTTAAGATTTTAACAACTGAAGCATAGGGTTTTGTTTTCATAACAGTAACGATGATTCAGTTTTAAAAGAGAGAAAAAAGTACTTCTCATCTATATGTGGTCAACATCAGTAGCTCGTCGGATTTTTCATTTTCAATAATTTATATACATTTGTCGCTATAATGGCTTAGGTTTTTTTTGGTCCTACACCAACATTTAAGCTTCTTTAGTTCATCCAGTTTACTATGCAAAATCTCCTCTTTGTCCTCTGATGATTTGTATGATTGGTGACCTGTTACGAGTTTTAATGTCCATAATATCTCACCTTTCAACACATCATCCTTTGAAACAAAAATATTCAAGTGGCCTTTGTAAGTTCTTGGGTGGATAGGGGTATAGTCAAACCTCCCTTCTCAGTAACAAGTTCCTTCTTTGGTATATTAGCACAGTTCTTTTTTAAAAAAGAGGTAATATTTACCTCAGGTTTAGAGTTAAGAACATGCATTTTATGCTTCTTGCCTTTCATGTGCAACTTTTGGGCAGATCCCCCCATGCTTGAAATGTCTATTACACAATCACAGGCAGTGAATAAGGCCTTCCGCTTATCTCCCTTAAAAGGTTTAATCCATCCCTTGTACATCCATGCCCCATTTTGAATTGTACACACACTGCTTTTTCTTCATGGTTTATAGATTTTTGATAAGCCTGTTTAGCAGATGCCACACATGCTTGTTTGGTTTACTTCCGCTGTTGCACTGTTTACTTGTACCCTTGTTAAAATAATCCACCGGTAGATCATCATAAAAATGAGCAAACTCGGAGCTCACAATATTCCGTTTTATTTAATATTTGTTTTCAATCAAAACACTCCTTTTTTTTTATATCATTACATCTTATTCTAGGATTTCAAGGAGGTTTTTTTAAAAATAAATTCAAGGAGTTTTCAAAAAAAATTCAAGGTGTTTTCAAGGAAAAATAGCCCTATTATCAAATTCAAGGAGTTTTCAAGGACCAAGTCCAAATTCAAGGAGTTTTCAAGGACTGTGCAAACCTCGATGGAGGTGTATACTAAGGCAGGTTACACTGAATATATACATACATGTATATCCTTGGCAGCAATTTTCATCAATACATGCTACACTTGTTAAGAATGTGACAGTCTTTGTTCATGGATAACAAGAGTAAAATATTTTCACAAAATTGTCTAGGTTTACCTAAATTTATCAAATTTACATTATAAATACAAATTTATTTACACAAAATGGATATGACAGTGTATTATGGATTACAAAAAGACAAAACAAAACAAGAGAACACAGACCAGAAGATAAACCGAAGAGAGATATAGGTAGAACACCACTGCAAAGTCAGAGTCTGATTCAGACGAGTTGTATGATGGGGTTGTCGACGAGTTATGTAATGGGGTTACTGACAGGGGGTCTGCTGATGAGTTGTGTGAATGGCTGCTGAGAAGGGTGATGCTGTTGAGTTGTGTGGTCAGGCTGCTGCTGGTGGCAGACACAATACAAACACAATATGTAACTTGAATAAGCCAATATATTACCCTATGATCAAGTAGTGAACGGATTCTACTCTGCAATGCAGCATTGCTTAGTCACACGATTGCCAAATCTTGTGACCTACTTATTCAAACACAATCAAATTATCATCAGCCTTTTCCCTTCATAGGTTGTTGGCATCACATCATCATTTGACATTTGACCTCTGACATCAAGGAAAATGCATGCAATGAAATTTTGGATCATATGAACTAGAAATGAGAGAAATGGCCACGTATGAGGTCTAATTTGTAAAGACTATTTGTGACTTAAGTGGCAGATTATTAAAAAGACATTATGTTTAATTGTTATGTTTGAGAATATAAATGATCTTATTGATTTAATGCAGGAAGGTCTCGATGTAAGGTCACTTAACTTTGCTAAAACTAGTAACATGAAGTAGGAAAAGTCTGAAGAAACTTGGACTATAACTGATACTGCCATACAATGATCTTCTATCAAACAATAACAAAATTTGAAGATGTTGTCAAAGATTATTATAAAATGAAATTCTTTGTGACACTATGTCATAAGGAAGCTCATGATAACACATTATGATCAACATTTGTGAGAGCAGGGTTGCATCTAGGATTTGGTAAATGTGGGCACTTGCCCCCACTGAATCTGAAAAAAGGGGGCCCAACGTAATGACAAGGGGGTCCTACCATGATGATGCAAAAAAAAAAAAAATAACATTCAAACAGAGCAATAGCAAGTATAATAAATGTATTAAATGCATATAATGTGTTCTGAATATTACAGTATAACATTAAATACATGTGTTCTGTATATTACAGTATAACACTAAATGCATATTGTGTTCTGTATATTACAGTATAACATTAAATACATGTGTTCTGTATATTACAGTATAACACTAAATGCATCTTGTGTTCTGTATATTACAGTATACACTAAATGCATATTGTGTTCTGTATATTAGAGTATAACACTAAATACACGCGTTCCATCTATTGCAGTAAAACACTTAAAACTGAAACCAAAATCTTGTGTTTTATTAGAACAGTATTTTCTCTACACACTGACCATTAAAGAATCAAACCAAGCACTGCAAATCATGTCACTCCTCTGTCCATTCTTAGATCTTAAAAAAGTGTCATATATTTACTGTGTCACTTGATAAATCTCATGCATGTAGTTTTAAGATTTTCACTTCGCTTCAAATCTTGAATCGCCCGTTTGTGAAGGAATTTTCTTTGCCAGTTTTTACATACCAATTGCAAAAGCATCTCATTTATTTCATTAGTTTCCAGTCATGGTCGATTTTTTTTCCCATCTGAATTGAAAGATTTTTTTCTTCTTGATGTTGGAAGGACACCGCCATCTTTTAGCATCGTCTGATAATAGGATTTGTTTGTTCACTGTTACCATGTCTATTGACAGAAAAATCTGCACTCTGACTATTATTAGAAGTATTACTGATAAAATAATGAAAAAGTGTCTGAGTTTTAACTGGTTCTGCTATGTAACACATTGTCCCACCAAGCTAACCTCAGCATCAAACATCGATCGGCCATTTCCGACAGGTCATGAAATAGATCTTTCTCGATTTGACAGAAAAGGCAGAGGATGTTCCAAGCATGTGTTCTCCTGACCTTTCTTAGTAACCAATCAGAACTGAGCACTTGACACACAGGAAATATGTGACGTATTTCACAACTACACAAGGACAACATATCCGCTGAAAGTGACAATTGGGATTTTTACTTTAAAAGAAAACAGATAAAAATAGCACATTCACACAAAAAATGCGCACAATTCTTACTTTTTTGTGCGATTTTGCCCGCGCTGAATTTGAAATTTTGCGGGAAATCTAAATTTTTGGGTGGATTTTCATGCTTGCGTGTCCTAGATGCACCCCTGTGACAGTACAGCATGGATTTGAATATTGAAATATTTAATACTCAATCAATCCAAAAGTGTGTAACATTAACATCTTAGTCAGAATCAAAGTTATAAGACGTGTGTGTGTGTGTGTGGAGAGAGAGAGAGAGTTATTTACCTCTTCCTCATTGTTACTGGAGTCTGATACATGAGAAATCTCCTCTGCTGCCTTGTTGCTGTGTAGTTTGGATGCAGATTTCTTTGGGGAGCCACCACTTGACAGATCACCCTGAAAATTTTCCAGTTTGGCTATTTATTGGCAATTTTTCAATGTGGTTAAATTCACTAACAATTATATTCTATAACAAGCATCAAGAAATGAAAATCCAAAAAAATACAGCTAATGCAACTAACATGGAAGTAGTTTTTGCCTTTTGTGTGAAACTCTTCACTCGTACAATAAAACTTTTCCTGTCCTCTTTATTCATACTATAAAACTCTTCCTGTCCTCTTTATTCATACTATAAAACTTGTCCTGTCCTCGTTATTCATACTATAAAACTCTTCCTGTCCTCTTTATTCATACTATAAAACTCTTCCTGTCCTCTTTATTCATACTATAAAACTCGTCCTGTCCTCTTTATTCATGCTATAAAACTCTTCCTGTCCTCTTTATTCATACTATAAAACTCTTCCTGTCCTCTTTATTCATACTATAAAACTCTTCCTGCCCTCTTTATTCATACTATAAAACTCTTCCTGTCCTCTTTATTCATACTATAAAACTCTTCCTGTCCTCGTTATTCATACTATAAAACTCTTCCTGTCCTCTTTATTCATACTATAAAACTCTTTCTGTCCTCTTTATTCATGCTATAAAACTCTTCCTATCCTCTTTATTCATACTATAAAACTCTTTCTGTCCTCTTTATTCATACTATAAAACTCTTCCTGCCCTCTTTATTCATACTATAAAACTCTTCCTGCCCTCTTTATTCATACTATAAAACTCTTCCTGTCCTCTTTATTCATACTATAAAACTCTTCCTGCCCTCTTTATTCATACTATAAAACTCTTCCTGTCCTCGTTATTCAAACTATAAAACTCTTTCTGTCCTCTTTATTCATACTATAAAACTCTTCCTGCCCTCTTTATTCATACTATAAAACTCTTTCTGTCCTCTTTATTCATACTATAAAACTCTTCCTGCCCTCTTTATTCATACTATAAAACTCTTCTTGTCCTCGTTATTCATACTATAAAACTCTTCCTGTCCTCGTTATTCATGCTACAAAACTCTTCCTGTCCTCTTTATTCATACTATAAACCTTTTTCTGCCCTCTTTATTCATACTATAAAACTCTTCCTGTCCTCGTTATTCATGCTATAAAACTCTTCCTGTCCTCTTTATTCATACTATAAACCTTTTCCTGCCCTCTTTATTCATACTATAAAACTCTTCCTGTCCTCTTTATTCATACTATAAAACTCTTCCTGTCCTCTTTATTCATACTATAAAACTTTCTGTCCTCTTTATTCATACTATAAAACTCTTTCTGTCCTCTTTATTCATACTATAAAACTCTTCCTGCCCTCTTTATTCATACTATAAAACTCTTCCTGTCCTCTTTATTCATACTATAAAACTCTTCCTGCCCTCTTTATTCATACTATAAAACTCTTCCTGTCCTCTTTATTCATACTATAAAACTCTTCCTGCCCTCTTTATTCATACTATAAAACTCTTCCTGCCCTCTTTATTCATACTATAAAACTCTTCCTGTCCTCGTTATTCATACTATAAAACTCTTCCTGTCCTCGTTATTCATGCTATAAAACTCTTCCTGTCCTCTTTATTCATACTATAAACCTTTTCCTGTCCTCTTTATTCATACTATAAAACTCGTCCTCTCCTCATTATTCATACTATAAAACTCTTTCTGTCCTCTTTATTCATACTATAAACCTTTTCCTGTCCTCGTTATTCATACTATAAAACTCCTCCTGTCCTATCTTCCATCAGGGTTAAGGTTTATACAATGAAAACCATTACAAGACTAAAAAATTCCGAAATTAAAGCACAAATGGGCAGATGACCTGTATATCTATGTCCCCATTCTTGGATGATAGAAAGAAAAAAAAACTGGCTAGAACAACCTACCTGCTCTAATTTACTGCCCCCGACTGTCTTTGCAGGAGTTGTCTTCTCTGTATTCATATACTTCTGGCAAGAGAGAGAAATTTCTTATGTAACCAGACATCATACAACTTAAAGTCAGTCTTCACTCATTAACCCCTAGCGTTACGTTTACGCGTCATTAGGTTGTACCCTACTTCCAAGCTCTGCAACATCAACATCATTCAAGATACACTAAAGTGGATGGATTTGCAGGAAAGCAGACAGATGTAGCTCTACAATGATACCAAATAATGTCAACTTTCTACTGGTATTAAAAAGTACAGCGAAAAAAATGCATTTTTTGAGACCAGATTTTTTTGTGGTCGAAAATTGCGTGTTTTGGAACCGGAGTTTGTGTCCGGATTTTAGACTTTTTGGCCTTAGATCTAAAGCAGACCGGTCTGAACTGCACACAGACAGATGAACCTTTGCAAAAAGTAGGATAAGTTTGAGATTTGGAGTAAAAAGAGGCCAGGACACAAAAATCGGGGGTCCAATAAGAAAGAAAGAAAAAAAGTCCAACTTTTACCCTTCTGCACATGTGTGAGCATAATAGCCCATTAAAAACAATGTTTCTGATACACCTAAGCATCTGGCTAAATGAGAAACTTTCTTAAGTAGATGTGTTTTGCTGCATTCAGAAGTAACCCCCAAAATGCTTTGCCTACCCCCATTTCACGCGAAAATGAAAAAATCTCCCGGGGTTAATGAGTTAATGCGAAATAAAGATGCAAACCATCACCTGTTCATACTCTTAAATATTGTTAAATACTTGGGCTACATATATTAAGTGGATTTTACCAAAAGAGGAATTCTTTAGAATTTACTTAATATGCTCTTAAACAGTAAACATTACTACACTAATTTAGTTTCTCATATATTTCCTTCATTTATCTATAACACTAATGATATTCAGTGCATTCATTAGAAGTTTAGATGCACCAAGAGTATCATACTTATGCACTAACTTAAACACAACACAGCAAATAATCTGCATAGCTCATGTTGCTTTTCTGGAAATATTTTCATTTTAATGCAATGACTGAAATTTTTAGTGCAAGTGACCTTTTGGGAACCAGCTGAATCACATATGTTTGCTTCGTCATCCTACATGAAAGCAAAGAGGCATTTTTCTGTTTAGGCTTTAATGCTGCAAAAAAAAAAAAAAAATATCCACCACAAAAATGAGAGAGAAAGAAAACTTGTGCATCAGCAGGTACACTGCTCACTAGAATTTGCTCAGCAGGGTTTATGACTTAACGGGGTACTTATGTCGAGAAACCAATGTCAGAGGACATAATCACTCTAAACGGTGATGTGGATTGCTTGAAATCCAATCCATTCAAGGTCTCTTCACTTCAAAGCTGCATGCCCAATATGGCTGAAATCCTCAAACCTTGGTAAAGTTATGCTGTGGAACCAAAGTCAGGCGGACAGGCAATCAGGGGGCATAACTCTTGTAAATGAGGTCATGGAATGCTGGAAATCAATCTAATTCAAGGTCTCATCAATATAAGCCCCATACCATATTTGGCTAAAATCAAACAAAACTTGGTTAAGTAATGCTGTAAAAACAAAAGTCAAGAAGAGGACAATCAAGAAGCATAACTCCTGTAAATGTCACTGAATGCTGGGCACTAAACCTATTAAAGGTCTCATCAATATAAAGTCACATACCAAGTTTGGCTGAAATATTGGTAAAGTATTGTTATGGAAACCAAACTCGGAAGGACAGAAAAATGGGGAACAACTCCTGCAAGTTATAACATGGAATGCTGGAAAATGAACTTATTCAAGGCCACATCAATATAATGACTCGTATCAAATTTAGTTGAAATCTAACGAACCGTGGTAAAGTTATGCTGCATAAACCAAAAGTCAGGTTGGGTTGGGTTGATGTTTTATCACACAACAACGCTTTGAAGGTATACAGTGCCAAAGCAAGTAGAGCAACATACCTTGAACAAGGACACACCACAATAGACGATCCGAGCAGATCCAATGGCTGAAATAAAACTCATACCGTCCTCATTACAAATCCAATGCCTTCACCACTCAGCCATTGTGTCTCTCAAAAACAGAAGTCAGAAATACAGTTAATCAGGGGACATAACTCCTGTCAATGATGTCATGGAACACTGGAATTAATTCGTTCAAGGTTTCATCAATATAAAACTGCATACCAGATGTTACTGAATCCAGCAAACCTTTGCAAAATTATACTGTTGAAACCAAAGTCATGAGGACTGGCAATCAGAGGGCAACACTCTTGTATATGTCCAAAAATGCTGGAAATGTAACTCCTTCAAGGCTTCGTCAATACAAAGCTGCTTGCCTGATTTGATTTATATCCAACAATCCTTGGGAAAGTCAAGCTGCAGAAACAAAAAGTTAGTTCATCCAGGCAGACGGATGTGATTACTAGAGCTCTGATAACTTTGTCAAGAGAGGTCTTAATGATGGAAAACGAACACTTAGTGGAATATACAGTCCAACAGTAAAGCCCCTGCTTTGCACCTCAAAGTCTGTAAGCTTAGTGGAATATATTTAGTGGAATTCTATCCCCTGTACCACAAGGGTAAGTGGCTCTCCAGCCAAGATTGGTGGTTTTTCTCCAAATTCTAGTTTTCCCCACCTCAACACCATATTAATTCAAGATCTAAGCCATCAAGAGTACAATGTGTACTTTGTTAGAACATGTTGTACAATAGATGAAAATATAAATTTTTACAAAATGTTAGAAGTCAAATCTGGTATACTGATGTCTTCGTTTTGAGTGAGTGCTGACAATCTGGGAGCTGGATCAGAAGTCTAGGTGTCACAGACCAAGGATTCCTGCATTAGTCAAGAGTTCTTGTACACAATACCTGCCTGCTCCCCCCTTCCCCAGTATCCAGGCAATAGCTTGCACATGTACTATAGCTAATTAGGAGTTACTGTAAATAGATTTATACTGGAAACATGCAATATGAAAAATAACCACTAATAAAGGATGGCTTCTCACAGAAGAAAATGTCTTGTGAGGCATAAAGAGGTATGATAACAATGAATAAAGTGGGCAAACAACCTAGAGATATCGCAAAAATCTGAAATTTGAAAAGATCCACTGTTACAAAGTTTATAATGTTATGTGAACAGTGACAAACAACAGACAATAAACATTGAACATGATGAATACACAGAATCAAAAGTGGATCGGGTCGGAGACTTGCAGACAACACCTGGTTTGACTGAACAAATTCCAATTTAAGTTCTTCACTTTTTTGCAGAGAACAGTTCAAAAAATATAATTGATTTGGGCTACAAATACCACACTGTTCATAAGAGGCTGGGCATATGTGAAATGAACAGAAAGAAGAACCGTGATTTAAGAAAGCAAATTTTAGAGAAAATGATGTTTCTCCTAGAATGTTTATTCGATCACATTTATGTTAGGAATTAAACTCTGCCACTTCTCAAATTCAGCCCTCCTAGAAAGATGAAACAAATGTTGTCCTTCCCATCATAGACAATGAATACAGCATATACAAGAAGAAACTACCGGTCTTTGCTGACCACTAGGTGACCACCCATATAATAGATGTTCTTCAGTTTAAGCTTGAGTGAAACATCAATGAGGATGCTCCCATTTGCAAAAAGGTTTGGGAGGGATTAGGCCTATATGACAAGTTAATACAGCAGAGACCATTGGTTGATTTCTAACCATTTGCTAATTATGCATGCAGTGCAACCAATCAAATTTGAGATTTGAGATTTGTGTGTGTGTGTGTGTGAGAGAGAGAGAGAGAGAGAGAGAGAGAGAGAGAGAGAGAGAGAGAGAGAGAGAGAGAGAGAGAGAGAGAGAGAGAGAGAAAACATTGCACTAATTTGATTTTATCCAGCATTTTTCATTGACTGTGTTGAAGATTATATATTATTCTGTGGGAATTCTCATCAATATCATGGAATTATATACTGTATGGATTATTGGATTACATATGGAATTCTCATCAATGTCATGGAATTATATACTGTATGGATTATTGGATTACATATGGAATTCTCATCAATGTCATGGAATTATATACTGTATGGATTATTGGATTACATATGGAATTCTCATCAATGTCATGGAATTATATACTGTATGGATTAATGGACTACGTATGGAATTCTCATCAATGTCATGGAATTATATACTGTATGGATTATTGGATTACATATGGAATTCTCATCAATGTCATGGAATTATATACTTTATGGATTAATGGATTACGTATGACAAGAAGTAGATCACCACTCTACATGAGCATTCTATTTCTGCATGTTCCCTAAAATTTATGTAGCTAATTTTAACGAGTAAAACTCAGCTTAAGTGAAGGAATACGAAGCAAAAAATAACCAATTTCCTTTCAACAGACCATTCAGTAAAAATCAGTGAGTCAGGTAATGTCAGTGAATCACTGGGATACAAGCACAGATAAAGTTATCACTGACCAAGGTGATCCCTCTACCTGTATGCTGCAGGGGAATACGAAGCAGTTTGGCTCAGGGGATGAGTTAACATCACTAGAATAGGTAAGGAAAAGGAAATTCATGAGCATCCAATCTCTACCACAGTTAACCTTCAAATAAAAAATGACTGGAGTCCCTCTGTCAAGAACAAACTGCTCTCCTAAATTAAGGCAGCATAACTAAGGGTCACATAAACAATAATGCTTACTAATGGTAAGGAGAAAACAAGTGCTGAAAAAGGGGGGATTTAACTAGATAGAACTGTAAAAGCTCTAATTGGACAAAGGTGACTATCTTCATCATCCCCAGCACAGACACAACTGAGGATTGCAATAGGAACAGGAGCTACCAAAGGTAGCTGATTCTTGGTCAGGATGCCCAATTGCTAAAAAGAGACTGAACTCTAGTTACCACTGAAATGTAACAACCCTTTTTCACTGACAAAGGACAAATTTCACTCCTTCTCCTCGCTGTTGATAAGGAGAGGAGTAGGACTATTTTAAGGGTAAGATTCTCAAAGGAAGCTTCACTCTAAGGTTAACAAGAATTTTGATAAAGAACCAAAGAACACACAAGAGGTTCCACTTTGGCATTAACAATTGAGAGACTGGTCTTTGGAGCTCAAAGTACCTGATCAGTTCTGAAGATGTGGGTCTGACCCTATAGAGGAGCCCATACGAAACTTAAGAATGTTAGAGAGGGCTGATCTATGCTCTATAGATCTTATTGGTGGATATACAGGTCCAGAAGATCACTGAACCATGCTCTATAGGGCCTCAGGGGAGTTATCAGGATGAGCAGTGACTTTGAATTCCTGACTCTTTGAAGAACCTGAAGGATTATTCTAAATAGTGGGAAGGTGTAGGAATACAGTTGATCCAACCTCAGACTGAAGGTGTCCACCACCCTCTGAAGGTGTCCACCGCCTTCTGGTCTGAAACTGGAGAGACATAATGAGGAAGCTTGTTGTTCAGCTTCATTGTGAACAAGTCTATCACTGGCCTTCCCCAGAGATGAAAAAGTGTCTCTCCTACCAATTAGTCTTGAGATCATCCCCCCTTACCTGGACAACCTGTCCACCAGAACATTCCTCTTGCACATAATGTGGCAGACTCTGAGAGTAATCTCCTCTGAAGCTGTCCAATGGAGGTTCCAAACTTCCAAGCAGAGAGAAGGGGCATAATTGTATGCTATGACCAATGTGTTGCCTTAAACGACCATGATGCAGCGACATCTTATGTGGTTCATGCACCCTTGAAGTGCTAAAAAAACAGCTCACATTTCGAGATTGTTGATGTGGTGGGAAGCTTCTTCCTGTAACCACCAGCCCTGCAAGACTACTCCTTTGGACTCTAGGTGAGCCAAAATAAAGATCTCCTTTCCCAGACCAAACCACAGAAATTTCCTGTAAGCTGGGAAGATGGGATGTGAAGATAAGCATCCTGGAGATCTATGGAGACCATCCTGTCATTCGCCCTGATGGCATTCTTGACTGAGGCAGTTATTGCCATCTTGAACAACTCTTCCAGAGGGAATCTGTTAAAAGGGGGAAAGAACGATGATTTTAACTGTCCCCCCCCCCCTCTTTGAAACTAAGAAAATCCATGAATAAGACTTAGTGTTCTTCACCCTCCCTACTGCACCCTTCCTTACATGGGAGTACATGTCTTCCTGCAGAGATACCAGCTGAGACTGGTGTAACAGAATAGGGGTCCTTGAAAGAGATGGAGGGTCTCAGAAGCGAAGCCAGTAACCCTCCATTATTGTGGAAAGGGCCCACGCATTGTCTATGAGATCGTATCAAGCATCTGAAGAAAAAAAAAGTTTAATCAAGCACCTACTGGAACAAATGGGAAATGGGGGACTTTGCAGAAGAGGGTGTGACTCGCTAGGCAAACATACCTCCTTCAACAGATTGAAAGAGGCCACTGAGAAAATGTTGGCATGTGAGGCTATAGTAACTTGTGTCCGCACCTTCAATTTAAATGCCTCGAGAGGCTCGACAGGGAGACGGATCGAAGTCCCTGCTGAAATCCCCACATGGGACATACCCTAATCCAAAGTGGGGAGCTTAAGGAGTCAAGCAGGCGAATGGACCCTGTAGCTATTGGCAGACATCAGGGGCCGAAACACAGAAGAGGAACATACCACACCTTCTTAGCCTATACACTATTTCTGAGTCAGCTTCCTCACCATCGCTGAGTGAGAGAGCAAAAGAAGGTCTGATTCAGGCTGTGCCCAGTACACCCTCTGTAAATTGGAGATGATCCAGCCTCCGAATGATCCCGAAGGCTTGAGACATGGATCAAGGGAAACTTCATTTACCACCTTATCAAAAGTCCACGTCTGTTCCTCCTCTATCACCTGACCCAGTGGATGGGATGATAACAAGGACAAAGGCAGGAAAGTTGAGGGTGGACAAAATCCATCGATCCAAGGAGCCATGGCAGCATGGTTGGAAAAGTAGACATGGTTGACTCACCACCAGGTATCAACCCGATCCCTTCCTCAGAATGGTTCTCAAGACTTGAAGTCTGTTCCCCATAAGGACTGAAAGGAAACAGAGAAGGGGGGGGGGGATTATTCAACTAATCCCTTCCTCTAGACTAGTGGTCAAAACTCAGTACCCAGTTAAAAGACCAATATCTGATGCCTGGTGTATGTCGAGTGGGCAGTCTGTGTTCGGTGACCAGTGCTCAGTGCTGTGGTGACCCTGTGCCTGCCACTCAGTACATGGTGACAGACCTTCTTTAACTGTCACAAGACACATATCCTGGTGACCGGTGCCTGGTACCCAGTGACAGATCTTCATTGACTGTCATCCGACACACTACCCAGTGACCTGGTGTCCAATGACTGATCCAATGATGTTGACATTATTGGAGAGTCTGTTTGGCAAAATCAACTTCGATGAACGAGATCTTGCTTTATTTCGAGGTCTACAAGCACAAGATGACCACCATGCTTCCCTTGCATCAGGAAGGCAGGGCTCACAATTTGGAGCTGCCGAATTCAATATGAAAGGGGAGTGTCAAAGATCCCTTCTTCCAAGATCTCCCCTTAGTAGAAGCAGGCAAAATCCTAACTTCAGACACCTCTCATTGAATCAGGTGACTTCTGTATACCAGGAGTGCCATAGCCC
Organism: Margaritifera margaritifera; assembly: GCA_029931535.1. Taxonomy (NCBI): domain Eukaryota; kingdom Metazoa; phylum Mollusca; class Bivalvia; order Unionida; family Margaritiferidae; genus Margaritifera; species Margaritifera margaritifera. Next base: position 2,177,371 of record JAQPZY010001564.1, on the reverse strand, counting down.
CCTCCTGAAAAGAAGAGGAAGAGGCATGACCCTTCTTCCTAGCATTACATCCCTGGCAACTTTTGGCCAAGTTCCAAACCTCATCAGGACACAAACAACAAATGGGGCACAGGATGTGCATGTAAGACAGGTGGTGTGAGTCTCCCACACTGCCTTTTTATGCCCACATTTGCCAATACCTTCAGGCATTATTGAATGCTGAAAGGAATTATTTAAATACAACAAATCAGAACAACAAAAGGGCAGGAAACATGTCCCTGAACTGGGGATTTGAGCCAAGAAAAGAAATGGCAATGCAATAATAGCAGGTGATGTATTACTGCTATTAAAACAAATTTTCCATGAATGTGACCTTGACCCTAAGGTCAAAGCAGCATGCGAGCAAGTCACTGAAAGAATTGTCTTAGCTTGACAAAAGATTCATCCTAAGTATGAAGAAAATCCATCAAAGGAGTTTAGGAAATATAAATGAAAAAAAAAACTTTAACAAAAATCTTAACGCATATTTAACATGACTGTGACCTTGACCACAAGGTGAATAGAGGAAGCATGCATGCACCAAATTAATTGTTCTAGCTTCATAATAACTCATACCAGGAATGAAGAAAATCCATTACAGGTTTTAGGAAATATAATCAAATGAAAGAAACTTTAACCAAAAGCTTAACATAAATTTTCAATGACTATGACTATGACTATGACCCCATGGCAACAGTGGTGACCAAAGAATGGCAACAGTGGTGACCAAAGAATGGCAACAGTGGTGACCAAAGAATGGCAACAGTGGTGACCAAAGAATGGCAACAGTGGTGACCAAAGAATGGCAACAGTGGTGACCAAAGAATGGCAACAGTGGTGACCAAAGAATGGCAACAGTGGTGACCAAAGAATGGCAACAGTGGTGACCAAAGAATGGCAACAGTGGTGACCAAACATGTCATAGAATGAATTGCCTTACCTTCATAATGATTTGTGCCAATCATGATGAGAATGGTTTAGCGATTTTGTACATAAATGCAAATGAAAAACTTGGGACCAAAAACTTAACAAACTGTTGCCACCACTGTCATTGGAAAAGTGACCGCTACATTTCACTTCCCGCTAAAGTGGGCTAAACAAAAAATTACTAAGGCATATCATTAGCAAGAAAAAAGGTGCAAACTCTATGCCAATTAATGCAAAGAAGTTATACCTTATGAAAATGTACACAAATTTAAGAGTGCCCACTTTATAACAACTTTATTATGGCACTGAAAGATCAAAAATGCAAAAAAGGGCATGGTAAGTGACCAAGTCCACCACAGTACAAAAATGAAATGAAACTACAATTGCTTGAAGCAAAGATAATACAACAATACCAACACATTTTTATATTGATACTATGTTACCTATATTGAGCAAAAGCTGAAACTGAAGAACATCCAGTAAATGGGTGGCAAGGATAGGTAATTATAATGGTATCTTGGAAGAGTTTCTTTTCATACAGTATATGCCATTTAAATTGTCTGTATGGTATCAGACGTAAAAGATGCCAATTTTTTCACCTTTCCAGAAGAGCTAAATCTGAGAAGTAGTCTGAGTTTAATTCCTAATGTTAATATGATTGGGTAATGTATGTATGGAGCAATACATGACCTCCAAGACAAGCTGTCAAAGGACATAACTTTATGAACCCATGGCCCAAAATGGGCATTACACAAGGGCAGGAATGCTACAAGAAGGGAAATGTATGATGTTATATATTCCAAATAGTGTGCAAGAAACAATAACCAAAACAAAATACCACAGTTTTTGACACAAATGCCTCATCCAAGGGTAGTAGGGGTAAATGATGATAGGTCATATTATATTCCAAATATGCACTGAATTGGATAAGGCTCTATTGAAATAATAATAATAATAATAATAACAATAATAATAATAATAATTATTATTATTATTATTATTATTATTATTATTATTATTATTATTATTATTATACAATCTTATTAATACAGGGTTCTCACTTTCTGAAGAAAAAAATTTCCAGGTCTTTTCCAGACTTTTTCATGGATGAAATTCATTTTGTCAAGGTTCACTTGGAACCCTACTGAACAGAATCAAAAGCATTTTGGCTCAGGAAAATTGTATTTAAAATCAAAAGCTATTTCTATTTTGAGACTATCTTATAACATCTGAATAAGACATATGACCATGTACTAAACCACAGGATGTATCACTAGAAACATGTACTAAACCACAGGATGTATCACTAGAAACAAGTATAACTATTGAAATTCACACACATTTTTGCATCAACTCATTTAAATCTACAGAATAAAAAAATGTTAAGTTCACTCTGCTTATTTGGATATGTTGGTATGAAGAAAGTTTTTTAGAAAAGGGTTGTGTTAAATTTTGAGGATAACAAAAGCCCTTGATATAATTTTGCATAAAAAGACAGATTTTTTTTTTAAAAATCCACTTGTGTCTGGTTTGTGCCCTAACATCCACTTTCAATGTAATCCGACTATGGACTGTATATTAAATGCATTCATTGTTAAGGACACCCAAAGTGTGGAATTCTGCATTGATACATGCCTACATATTTAGCATGGCGTGATAGTAACATTCACTGCAAGGTGAGCTGGGGGTGGGAGTGGTGGCAAAGGTTGCTGTTTATGATAATGTGCAACACCGTGTTCCTTGTGCGACCTACCAAATAATAATTTTAAATCATTCATAACACTATATTCCTGGTGAGAACTACCAAATAAGATGCAAAGATTTATCACAATACATTTTTGTTACCTTTACATATCAAATGGGGAGCTGGGCAATGCAAGCTTTGCTTATTTTTCTCTCAAACTTACCAAGATTACACAGTGCAGACATGTTGGCACAATGTCATGCTAGACTGATCTTCATATTTTCCATATAAGAAAAGATAGTGATATGGACCTGACTATGGGGTAACCAGTCTACTGGACCAATTCAATCGCCCGAGCACTTTAGATTAAACATACAAATATGTTTAGGGGCACCACCCAAATGATAAATACAGCAATTTTACCTCAACTGATTGAAGAGTTCTGCAACCTCCACAAATTTCAGGTAAGAACATGATAAATTCAACTCACGATCAGTTCAATTATGACTCAATTATATATTTTTTTCTGCGATCAAGTGGCAGCTGAAAATTCCCTGTTTTTCCCCTACTCTGATCAATATTTGCACAAATACAGGGCTTTTTCCCAGCCAGGAATGAACCTGTTCTTTCTCCCCAATTTCCCAGTAGTGTGGGAACCCTGTTAATAATACACGAGTCCCTCGAATGGACTGATGCTCTAGTGGGCAAAAACAATTACCAGGAATACAAGATTAGGCAATTTCTTCCTTTTAACTGCTGAGTGTTGAAACCATCTCTTATATTCTGCTGCAATAACAAGATTTTCAAATTAGCTGCGGTGGTTGACATATTGGATGTCAACTTGGCACCATTTTCATTTAGGACCAACAAGACATCATAAGAAGTCTTCTTGTGGAAAACCCATGCTGATATGAGTTTCTGTTTTGGAGAAGTAACGATAATAAGATTTTCAAGATGGGTGCCATGGTGGCCATATTGGATACGAGATTGGCACCATTTATATTTAGTACCAACTAGACATCATCAGAAGTCTTTTGGTGAAAGCACAATGTTGATATGACCAGCCAATCAGATGAAGTACTGATAACAAGATTTTCAAGATGGCCATTGTGGCAGCCATATTAGAAGTCAGATCGGCACCATTTTCATTTACAACCAACTAGACATCTTACGAAGTCTGTCAGTGAAAACCAATTGCTGATATGACCACTCAGTCAGGATAAGTAGTAACAACAAGATTTTCAATAAGGCCACTCTGACAGGCCTATTGAATGTCTGAATGGCACCATTTTCATTTAGGACCAACAAAACTCATAAGAAGTTGTTTAGTAAAAAAAAACATGTTGATACAGCCATCCATTCAGAAGGATCAGTGATAAGAATATTTTCATGATGGTTGATTGTGGTGGTCATACTGGACATCAGATCAGCACCATTTTCATTTAGAATCAGCTAGACATAAGAAGTTTTCTGGTGAAAACATTATGGCAATATTACTTTTTCATTCAGGAATAGCAATAACAACATTTTCAAGATGGCCACTGTGGTGGCAATTTTAGCCATCAGATCGGCACTACTTTCATTTAGGGCCAACTAGACATCATAAGAAGTCTTTTAGTGAAAACCCCATGTTGATATGACAATCCATTCAGGAGGAGTACTGTTACGACTCTAGGGGTAATGTAACAGAATAAAAGACATAAACAAGCTTTCAAGATAAATATGCAAATCTTTTAATTTCCTAAAATATTAAAAGAATTAAAATAGTTCAACAAATAATCAAAGTTAAAGAATTAAAATAACTTACAGTATAGAATATCCTAAAAAGTCCTAAATTGTTTTAAAGTTCACTTCCTGATGTTAATCAGAGTAATCCGGATGAAGTATTCCGAATGAAAATAACCTGCAATGTGCTGAAGTTGATAAGTTCTGATTAAATCCAAAATAATCCTTGCAAGTCTGGAATCTCACAAGTTTTAGAATAATGTCCGATAATTCCATGGAGCTGTATAGTAATTCAGATGAATTACTAATTAAATACATATATTCCACACTGAACTGAATAATTCTCAATACGACCTCTCTTCATTCAAGCAACTGTAAAGAATCCTTTATCACTGAAGGAGTTGCCATATATACGCAGATTTTAAAAGGGAATATCCTTTCTCCGTCTTTAATAATATGGTATTTCAAAATAACACAACCCTCTAAGAACCAATCAGGAACTAGGTTATGCGATATTTACCCAAAGGTCTAGCGTACTAAAATCTTAAAGAGTAAACATATTATTGATTCAGAATGGAATGTGACATTTCAATGTTGATTTCCAAATATACAGAGCTAGGTCGACTTCATTTTCCCGCGCAATTGATCATGTGACCACTTATTGATCGAGCAGTAGTTGTATCTATACTAATATGCTAACCGCTATTCAGACTAAAAACAGAGATCATAAATTAGTAAATTAAATCATTATAAAAAGATAAAAAGGTATGATTCCGTAACAGTACCAATAATAAGATTTTCAAGATGGCCATTCTGGCAGCCATATTTGACATCAGATCAGCACTATTTTCATTTAGGACAAACTAGATATCATAAGAAGTCTTCTGGTGAAACCCCCATGTCAATATGACTTTCCATTCAGGAGGTGTAGCAATAACAAGATTTTCAAGATGGTCGCTGTGGTGGCCATAATGGACATCAGATCAGCCCCATTTTTATTTAGGACCAACTAGACATATTAATAAGTCTTTTAGTGAAAACTCCATGTTGATATAACCATCATTCAGGAGGAGTAGCGATAACAAGATTTTCAAGATGACAACAATGTCCAGGTGGCACCATTTTCATTTAGGAACAACTAGACCACGAGATGAATGTGTATATAAAGTTTCATGGCAATCCTCCAAGTAGTTTAGGAGGAGTAGCGATAACAAACTGGTGCTAATGGATGGACGGATGACAGGCAACAAACCATCCCATAAGCTCTTTTGGTCTATGACCAGAAGAGCTAAAAAGTGATTTACTTTTTCACCCCATGACTCCGCCCAGGGATATAGCCCTGTGGCAATAGTGCTATGAGAGAAAGGAAAATATTGGATTGTATATTATTCCAACTATTAAGTGAAATGAATTAGGAGTTATTTGATTAGAAAACAAATATCACCAAACAGTGACCTACTTCTTGACATCCAGAGATGTAACCCATGGGACAACATCAGTAGAGGGAAAAATGGAGTTTGGGATCATCCAATATTCAAAGTTTATAGTGAATTGGATAAAACTTTCATCAAAACATAAAAGATGGAATGAAAACTGCAACCAAAAAATGTCCCACTACGTACTTGACCCAAGGATAAGAGTAGTAAAATCAATAAGGTCAGTGTAAATAATGTTATATTTGAAACGTAAAGTGAATTGGTTATGAAAATATAAGTAAAGAAAAAAAAAACGTGAACCAACAACTTTAACAAAAATGTGTCTCCATTATAATTACTCACCTTGTGGCCAAACCCAGGTACAGGAGAGGCACTGAGAGAAGGCATTGATATTATATTCCAAATACAGCATTGCACATAGAGAGCGGGCTCGCTTTTTTTTTTGTCCTATGTCCCCAAATTCTGACTCTGTGCCCCCCTCCCAAGCACTCTTTGTCGCCAGAAAAAAATCAAAAAATATGCCTACAACTTTTCATTAGTGGATGTCCACCCATGTCACTGTTAACGCTAGCAATGGCCAAAGTTGCAAAAGGTGATAAAACTGTAAGATGGCAATGAACATCTATTTTAAAACAATGTATCTGTCAAAAAAAACATTAAAAGTTTGTGGTAGTAGACCGAGTTGCAATGTACAGTGTTTGATGGCTGTTAGTGCAACATATTTTCAAGGTTGAAGTCACCCTATGACGAGGAAGATTTAATTTATTTTGAAGTTGAAATAATGACAAAAGAGACTAAATTTATGCAAATATACAATTTGCCATTTAATTAATGATTTGTTAGTTTGGAAAGAAAAATAATTCAGAAAATATAGGTATTTATTTTATGCTAGGCCATGAATTACTGGATTTTCTGACAAATAATCTTTATAATTCACTGGAGTGAAATACAATAATTTTTAACTGCCCGTCTATAGACATTGATAACAAAGAAAATTTGCTTGCTCCAAGGAAATAATGGATATATATCATCTTGTGGGTGAAAAAATTAAGTATTTTTGCCACTTGTGAAAATACTTTTTCACCCACTTGATGAAATATATCCGTTATCCACTCGTAGCAAGCAAATATTCTCTCTTTATTTTATGCTAGGCCATGAATTATTGGATTTTCCAAGATAAATAATTTTGATAATTCACTGGAGAGGAATGCCAGAAATATTTTTTCACTGCCCCATCAACAGACATCGATAACATTACAAACAAGAAATCTAAAGTAATTTTAGATGCTTGCTTGCTCTAGTGTTAAGTATGGCCACCTCCCATGCAGACCAACCAAGTTCAAATCCCACAATGTGCAAATACTTTTTTTTCTTCAATCTTTTTTTTTTATGTGCTGTCTTATCTTGAATTTGGAGGACAAATTATGTTACTACTGATATTTTCAGTGCGAATATACACAAAACAGAGCAGAACAAAACAGTAAACTGCTGACCTTATGGCGTGGGATACAGTACGAGCACAAGATAAAAAGAAAATTTGCTTGCTCTGAGTGAATAATGGATATATTTCATCTCATGGGTGAAAAACTCAAGTATTTTCACTGCAGCTTCACCAGTTCTGAAAATACTCAGTTTTACACCCACTAAATGAAATATATCCATTAATCACTCATTTCAAGGAAATATCCTTTATTCATTATAATAAATGCTGGTAAATAATGAGTGTACACTAAAGTTAAAAGAGAGCAAGATCCAGAATGGAAAATTCCATGGTGCAGCTCATTTCAGGTTAACCAGATATTCAAACATGTTAATGTTTTCTTGAGTTACTTGAGCACATGATAAAACTTTTATTGCAATAATGTAAGTATCCAAGGAAAATATGATAGTGCAGTGCAAACCACAAAGTTAAGGTGGCAAAACTGTCAAAGCAAAGCAAACAAGATTATCTCATGTTTACAACACTATTAGTGCATTATGTACTATTATTTTCATTTATTTGTCCCTCTAAAATGTTGTGTGTCCCCCAGATCTGGAGAGTGGGGAACACAGTGTCCCCTTCCCTTGGGATCCTATGTACAACACTGCCAAATATGAAGTGAATTGCGTTACAGAAATATAACTGACAGAAAACTTGAACTAAAATAAGTCCCCAATATTATTCTTGACCCCATGGCTCCACCTAAGGAAGAACCCAGGAGCAGGTGTGGTATTGAGAGAAGGGGACTATGTGCTGATGTTATGTTCCAAATATGAAATGGATCATGCAAGGAGTGCTGGAAAAAAACTTAAACCATAACTGTCCACAGACACACCCACACCCTCCCACATAGACAACCCAAAAGCTAGATGCCCCAGTCTTGGAGGTATAACAAAAACATCTTTCCTGGTGCATAGCATGTCGAGTTAAAACACTGGTACTTAATGGAAGACGGTGATTTTCATGGATGAAATGGTGTTAGTGAACAAAAAGCAAGTTAAGTGTGGCCATATATCTGCCAAGACATAGTGACATGAATGTTTGGACTGCACTGGTTTTGGTCCAAAATCCACTGTGAAATTAATGGTGTGGGAAGTACTTACCTTCTATCGAGTTGGAACTTGTCCTTTATCAATGGGAATATGAACAATGAAATATAGGTTGCCATCTTGGAAAATAATATTTGGCCTGTGATTGCTATTTCCCACAAAATTCATTACATATTCAAGGAATATAAGGCTCCTTGTAATAAATCCCGTTTATGTGAACCAAGGAAATGAGAAAACTGTGTACACGTGCTAGAAATGGCCACCACAGAGTCCCAATTTAAACCGTACTGAAAAGATATGTCTTCTCTTTGAAGAATACCACATAAAAGAAAATTCATGTTTAAACACTGTAGCTGACTGGTAGTGTGAGTTCATGACAGTCTGGGAACCAGTGCCCCTGAATTACATTACACAGTTCTATGATAGCCTTCCATAGTGTTGTATACAAATTTTAATTGACTTGGGTTAAATCGGAATATATTTGATCATCCAGCAAGATTTTGGGTAGGTAAAACTGTTTCTTTTGACCTGCATCAAAGTTCAAATTGTGACCATGTTTTTTTTTAATGTGACGCAATTCTAGCATGGTGCTGTAAAAACAAAAGTACAAAAAAGTCTGGTATTTAAAATAATCCAGAGATCCATCATCTTGCCTGAAACAAACATGGTCTTCTTGAGCGACCTTGACATTTCACAATTATAAATCACTTATCAACTGAAATGTTTTCTGTTCCATGATGAACCCATGTGCAGTGTTTAATGACAAGGCATTAATGCAAACAGGCTCAAATTTCACAAGCTGTGATCTTCTAGAACTTCCCTCTATGTGAGGTCACAATTATACAACTTTCACAAGTATATTACTGTTTGTATCTGTAAAAACACGCAAGATTTCAATGACATTAAAAAATCTTGACATGTTCTTTTTAATTTTGGAAATCGGACTTCGAGTTCATTTTTTGTTGCTAACAAGTCAGATGATAAAAGCTATTTAAACGAGAAACCAGAAATGTGTTCATGAAACACATGTCCCACTACAGTGGCTGAAAACTGACCTAAACAAACATAATGAATGTGAAACAGACGGACATATGGACAGACAGAACAGGTAAAACGGTATGCCCTAACAGTCATAGTGGGGCATAATGAACCAAAAGGTGGGGAGGCACTAGACTCGGACATCAGATGAATGACGACACTGTAACCTCACCATTATGGTATGTCAAACATAGAGATTAAGGTTTCCAAAAATGGGTGCCATGTACCACTTATGTAACCATCAGAGGGAATTATAGGTCATAAATAATAACTACAGCATTAACTACAAAGTATACATAACATTGTGACAATTCCAAATAGATCTTTGAGCAATTACGTGAGAAAAAGAGAGAGAGAGAGAGAGAGAGAGAGAGACAGTGCACGAGAGAAAGCAAAAAAGATTGTGTGGAAAAAAAAGAGAGAATTACCAGTATTGAGTGGTTCTGCTTAACGACTGAAGATAGTCCCTGAAACAGAAATTTATAAACATTGTGTACTGGTCAATTTGGTTGAATATATTCCATAAAGAACCTATCTCAATATGACTGTGCCATCTTATGGAATGCTCTAAAGTATATTCTTACCGTATATACTTGCTTATAAGTCAATGTTTTTTACTGACAATTTGATTCATGCAGAGTAGGGGTTGTCTTATAAGCGCAACATACAAAAAATCTGAAAAATCTTGGGGTAATATTGGAAACTAGATGTTTGCAGTATGTACAAATACTGTCAATTCAAATAATTTTACGTTTTCATACCACTATTCCCATTCAGAAATGCATATATGGTATGCACTGTGTTTATACATTTCATGATAGTATTCATTACACAGTATTTGTATCTACAGTTATTTGGTTTTTAATAATTTGAAAATATTACCAGTAAATTAAAAATCGACCACCGCAAAGTGAAGTGTCCATCAATGTTGTTTACCATGGATGTTTACTAGTAAGTATACTTCTTCCATTTTCGTGCAAGTCCGATCACCCTGTATTTGTATTATATTCTGTGTTTTGCTGTATAAACACTGTTTGTGTTTGATGCAATAAAAGTTTTGATTTGATTTATATTTTCTTTTTCCATAAGCCAGATATAATCCTCTAGTGATATTTCCCCAAGTTATCTGCCAGTGCACATGGGCCAATAAGCCCTTGGTTTGTAAAGGCAGCACTGACTTTGCTTTCCAGTTGACAATCCTTTTGATCGAGCAGTGTATTTGATACTTGTTCAGCACGTTTGACCTTAATTCCTTAGCACCCTCTTTGTTTTCCCTTGTGACAACCCTTTAATCAAGCCACAGATTTAATACTTGTTCAGTGCCAAGTAACAGAGGGTGGCTATTTTAACTCCCTGTGATCTTGCCACACAATTGACACCTGTTTAGTTGCAACTTTTAATAGATTTCACAGACTATAATCAAAGTGTCACTTACAGAGCCCAAGCTCAGTCTCCCCACAAGCACCCACATATGACAGTAAAGACGAGGAATATGGGTCAGACGATACTGACGATGACTAGACAATGATAGAGGATTTCATAACTTTATTTGGTCACTCAGACAATAAGGATGAATTCTTGGGTTTTGTACCAGATGACATTAGACAGTTACATTTATAGGATACTATGAACCACAAAAGTGTGGACTTTACTTTCATTGTTTACTTGTAAGACGTATGAAATTAACATATTACAGGATAATGTGAATCAGATCATTCCAAGTTATTATTTTTATACCGGTATGTGACCTAGAATAGAATTCATGGATTTATCATATAAACAGATTTAAAATGTCAAGCATTATGGATTTCTATGGATTTTATGACATGAAGATGGACAATATATAAGTTGTCAATTTATTTGTGACATATTCCACTTAATAATATAATTGTATTTTACACTGGTTTTGTCTTTGTTTTTCCTATCTATCTATCTATCTATCTATCTATCTATCTATCTATCTATCTATCTATCTATCCATCCATCCAGTTTGGCTTGTTTATTTATCCAAAGTGCAACTCTGACTCACTGACGACAAGTAATCCCTTCAGACGGATCCGACTTGCAAAATACATCCCAACTTATAGGAGGGTCAAAAAGAAATTAGCTCTTTGCAGCCCTAACAAGGGGAGTTGACTTATAGTCTAGTCGACTTATAATTGAGTAGACACGGTTATTTATATTTTATTCTTGTATGATCGGCCCGATTCCAACTGGTTTAATGACATGAGCCTTTGTGAGGGTCAGCTATACTCAAACATCAAGATTTCATGGACTGCTTGAACATTGGTGATTTCCTCACTTAATATCTCCTCTTTGTAGGTATTTGGTATATAATTTATTTACCTAGTAATTGATCATGTGAGTATTTGGTATATAATTTATTTATCTAGTAATTGATCATGTAAGTATTTGGTATATAATTTATTTAACTAGTAACTGATCTTGTAACAATAATGATTATACACAGTTTGCTGTGTGTAAATGTTTGCCTGAGAACTCGGAAAATACTCTGAATCCTCGGGCTTAAATTCTTTCCTTATGATGTGGCAAAGTGTACATTATTGCTATATAACAACAAAGAAGAACTGTTGAAATAACCAAGCCCAACTATGCTAGATCAAGCAATTCTTTATATCATCTGATGCACCCTAAAATTACTGTGAAAACAAACCTCAAATTATAGCAGACTTGAGGTACTGTATGTACTCACTTATAAGTCAGATCCAACTGCATATATCTGGATCTGCCATCACATAATGCACCGGCAGATCTGGGTCTATGTAGTTTGTTAGGATTAATTAGTATAACAAACAACATAGACCCTGATCTGCTGGCACTTTATGCGACAGTAGATAAGGGTTTATGTTTTTTGCAGTTGGACCTGACTTATACACAAGTATATACAGTAGATGGGTAAATCACAAAAGGGCCCCAATTTGATCAGCAGGACCTTAAACAAAGAAGCTTTGTGGGAATGAGGGGTAGGGGTCAATATGCATGGGCTATAACTGTACAAAATGATGATGTAAAATGCTGGCAATCATTCTCATGCTAGAGTTCAACAATTTTAATCCAAATCCTAGATGATCCTGTGCAAAAACCAAAGTTGGAAAAATCAGCAATCACTCAAACAATTAATGATGTTATAACTGTACTATGAATATTGTGAGAAGTAGACACCTGAAAATTATTAGCATCTTAGATCTCATCAATATAAAGCTGCATGCCAAATTTGGTTGAAATTGGAACATCCTACATAAAAATATGCTGCCAAAACCAAAGTTCACAAGAACAAGAAATCATGGCCATAACTTGTGTAAATGATAGAATGGTGAATGCTGGAAATAAAACAAGTTTCATCAATATAAAGATGCATGCCTGAAGTTAGTTAAAATCTAGATCTGCTAACCCTAGCAAGACCTTCTTAGTAAGGCAGTCTATATTTTTCTGCAAGTTAGACCCATTTTCAGGAAGGTATAATGCAATATCAATTGTTGACTTGGAAAACATGTATTTGAATTGTTCAGAAGTGGTCCTGTATGCAATGAAGGCTAACAGTATGTTCAGCTAAAAAGACTGTAAAGTATCCTTAGAACTTAATTATCTCCAGTACAGTTTACTGCAGTTCAAAACCCCATGGAGTTCAATGCCTTCTTGCTAGATCTCTCAACCTGACATAATCTTTGGTTCTTTTTTAAATTTCACGTGGCGATGGCAATCACATTTTCTGCCATGAGACATACTCAAATCAACACATGATGTCCAAAAAACATAATTGTTGCCTTTCCTGCTCTTTTTAGAAGAATCTGAATATTTCTTTTTATATTTCTGTGCTGATGGTCTTAACTTTTTTAGAGGCTGATTGCCCCTTTTGCCTCCAATGTGTTTTCATTTGTTGGATGACATGTAAAGAAAATTCTATAAGCAATTGCTTTATCATGCAGGCGTTTTTCAGAAAAAAACATTGGCAGATTAAAGCTTCTCAGGTACTCCTGTAAAGTTAGTCTGCTTCCCTGATCAACTCCACTGAATCTATTATGAAACCAATATCCAGTTCAAATCTGGACAAGCCAGATCTGACAGCAATGATTGTATTTTTGTATTTTTTTGCTATTATTCCTCAAGTCCGTAATTTAAGGATCATTTGAGTAAGACCATGGTCAAATTGTAATGGTTGGCAGGCCTGAAAATCAAACAATACTTTGTTAAGTAATGCAGCGATACTGCCAGGAATTAGCTGAAGATCTGGAGCTTCCTCCTTGACTTCTAAAAGAAGAAAGTCAGGAAAATTACTGAGTGGTATAAATTTTACCCTTAACACTTGAAATCATGCCGTTCTTTTCCCCTTCATGCATCCAGTGCTCTGCTGAAACTGAAATCTTCACCTGAACCACTCGGTAGCTGTCTTGGCATTATTTTGTTGACATTTTCAGAAGTTGATCTATTTCTGATTGCGGTGTGAATGTTATCCTGTACTAATTTGAGGTTTGGAGAGGTATGTGGACAACTAGCTATTCCAGTAATAACATGAACATCTGAAATTTTGACTCAAAATTTTTCTTGTTCTAGGGGATTTCATCATATGCTAGTCCTTACTGACTCCAATCCCAAGAAACTTCAATTGTTTCCATTGAATCCGAGGTTCCTGGATATCTGTCTGAAAAATTAAGATTCTAAAGTTTATCAATGACATGTTCAGGACCCTGATCTGACCCAGAAGTTTATCAATGACATGTTCAGGACCCTGATCTGACCCAGAAGTTTATCAATGACATGTTCAGGACCCTGATCTGACCCAGAAGTTTATCAATGACATGTTCAGGACCCTGATCTGACCCAGAAGTTTATCAATGACATGTTCAGGACCCTGATCTGACCCAGAAGTTTATCAATGACATGTTCAGGACCCTGATCTGACCCAGAAGTTTATCAATGACATGTTCAGGACCCTGATCTGACCCAGAAGTTTATCAATGACATGTTCAGGACCCTGATCTGACCCAGAAGTTTATCAATGACATGTTCAGGACCCTGATCTGACCCAGAAGTTTATCAATGACATGTTCAGGACCCTGATCTGACCCAGAAGTTTATCAATGACATGTTCAGGACCCTGATCTGACCCAGAAGTCTCAGCAGACTTCAGTAGATTATTCATACATCTTAAGATTTTATTTGCAGGAGTTCAGGTTTCATTCTGCGAGTTCTTGCGCATAGCCAATTTCAAATCATGTGACAGTCATTTCTGTGCGATTAGCGCACTTGTGCAGCCTGGCAGCTTCACTGGTTATGTCAGCAAAAAAAGATAGGAAAATGTGCAATCAAGGGCCATAAATCCTGTAAATGATGATGTGGAACATTGGAAACCTAAATCATTCAAATCATCCACATCAAACTGTATGTAAAATCTTGGTATAATCCAACAAACCTAAGGGGCAATAACTCTTGTACATGATGCCATGGAATGCTAGAAATCAAACATATTAGAGGTCTCATCATAATACAGCTTGTCATATTTGGTTGAATCCAACGATCCTCTGTAAAGTTATGCTGCAGAAACCAAAGTGAGGATGATGTGCTATCAGGGGCAATCACTCCTGTAAATGTTGTGGAATGCTGGAAATCAAACTTGTTTGAAGTCTCATTAATATATACCTTCACACCCAATATTTTTGAAATCCAACCATTCCCAGTAAAGTTTTTGGGTGGAAAGCACAATTGGGGGGGGGGGGGGGGTATTAGGGTACAACTCATCTGAATCATGATTAAAGAGATTCAAAATCAATGTCTTTGAAGGTGTCATCAACATAATGCTGTGGACCAAATCTGGTTGAAATCCAATACAAAATTGAAAGTCATGGCTGTGACAATAAAGAATGTCAATGATCAAGATGCTGCTGCTGATAATGATGAGGAGAAGGTGAGGAAAAAAGAAAAAATTGTGACAAAAATGAACTAACAGGACTCCCTTCTTCAAAGGCATAAAATTTATTTTAAACTGATATTTGCACCTGCAATATATCTTGCTTCCTGTTACCCTAATCCATCCTTTCAACAATCTTTAACCTTTCTGCCCCCAAAATCACTTAAAATCTTCCAAATCCCCCTTGCCAAACTATGTGAAAAGTCTGGTGACAAATTTAATGAAGCAAATTGGAGACATGACAATGCTAAGAAAGAGTCCAAAGTGGTCCTGAGTTTGCTGAATTTGTTTTAAGTGACCTAAACTATAAATGGTCCAAAAATAAATCAGGTATTTGTTGTGCATATAGCAGATGCCTTTACAAGGGATTTTTTTCCTAATTAAAAAGAAATCTGTAAATTTACTGTCTTGCCTGCAATGATGTGACCGCAGCCTAAGTGACACAGTCAAACAACTCTGTGACCAGATAATGGGGTTACCTTTTAATCACCCCATTACCAGTGCTGTTTCATCTCTAATAAAGTTATGTGCCAAATCTGATATTGGATATTATGACATATATGTGTCACCTTTTTGTGGCCTTGACTGGAGGTGAGAGAATAAAACATCGACTTTACTACATGGCATTTAGAAATTTTATGAACTTGAAAGACCCTTAATGTCAGGATGCTTTGCATAAAATTTATTATAAAATGTTCAGATTATTTTTTTTAAGTTGTTAATTGATTACTTTTATTTTCCAAGATTAAAATTTCCAAGATTCAAACTACTAACTGGCAAACTGCATCATTTATATAAATTGGAATGCTTTACTGCAAGAGTGGTCTATATCTCATTTGGTGAAAACTGATTGAAAAAATAAAAACATTTAAAATCAATTTGCATTTTGTGTAAAAGCAGCCATATTTTATAATTGATAAGTATTATTTTACAACACTGAGAGGTCATGATGCCAAGATTTCCTGTATAAATCTGGTTAATATTAATTGCTGAAATACCAGTGTTTTTGCACAAGTTATTTCCCCTACTTTTACTGTTTGCATAATTAATACAAACTGCATTGGCAAGGTTGCTTGTATACTTGAATTACCTGTACTTGTGTAGGTTGTTATTCATCAGAATTTATAAGCATCTCCCAGTTCCCCTACTACTTATCTGTCGATATTATTGCTTTTTCTTAGGTTCCAAGTACTTTACGACTTTTCCATTTAAACACACATAGTACCCAGGAAAGGCAGTTTGTTAAAAATATATGCCAGGGTACATTAATTACTCAGTTCATATAAAAATTATACAAAATTCTAAATTGCATCTATGGGTGACTACTCCACAATGAATGTGCCTTCCCTGGGTCCCAAGTATGTTTTACTGGAACAAACCTAAAGGGATATGCAGTGCAAAATATTACAGTTTTTAAAAAAATGAAACTATTTCATTATTGGTTTAGTGGTTTGACAGGAATTGCCAAATACTCTAAAATTCTTTCTTTTCACAAATGCCAGCTCCTCAATACAATGACTTGTGCTGCTACTGCTGTTTGCAAGAGGTCTGTATGCTAAAATAGAGACAAAGTTACAGCAGAAAAATGCAGTTTGCATTCACAGCTACGTTACTAATATAAAGTTTATTGGGGTTTTGTTTGCATATTCTCATTTCTAATATTTTTCCAAACAGTGGATTGCTTACTAGATGATTACCATGTTGTAAAGTAGAGAATAATGAACTAGGAATTGGAATTCAAGTAAATAGAGAATAATGAACTAGGAATGGGAATTCAAGTAAGTAGAGAATAATGAACTAGGAATGGGAATTCAAGTAAGCAGAGAATAATGAACTAGGAATGGGAATTAAAGTAAGTAGAGAATAATGAACTAGGAATGGGAATTCAAGTAGAGAATAATGAACTAGAAATGGGAATTAAAGGATTATTACAAACAGGAAAATGAAAGTCTTCTTGTCTGGAAATAATTATAAGTATGAACAAAAGTATACACACTGTAAAAATTATTCTTTCCATTGTAATTTATCTGTTTGTGGCTGTTCCATACATGATACCCAGGGAAGGTAATTTTGTAAAAAATATATGCCAGGTACTCTGATTACTCAAAGAGTTCATATAAAAATTAAATAGAATTCTAAATTGAATCTTTGGGCGACTAGTCCACACTGAAAGTGCTTTCCGTGGGTCCCAAGTATGTTTTATTGTACTGGAAGAGCCATTAAATTTATTTCTGTACATGTTTTCTGAATTTACATATTTCTAGCATTGAATCCAATACAGACACTGATAACAATTTAACAGACTCAAACTGGCTCATACAGTATTTGGCCACTGCAGAAAATATTAAAAAGGAATAATTTATATTGAAACCAGAGAATACAATGATTTTGTTTTTTTTTTATTCCACCAAGTATAATTTCTGAAGTCAATGTCACAGAACTATAAAAGCTACTTCTCAAGGTCACACAAACTGCAAAACCGATTTAGATCAAATTCTTGACACAGCATCTTGTATATTGCATCTTCTGAAAAGGAATTCTTCGAAGACCATCAAGAATGGTCATTTTAACAGAAACAAATAATCACAGATCTCACAAGGACATTATCTGGTAAGCATATCAGTCGCTGAAGAAAATAAAATGCACAACACAACAACACAATCATCACCATGATATCATTTTAAAATTAAAAAACAATGTAACATAAGAATGCTCACAATTTTGTAGCCCCACTCAAAATAAATCTTTGGGACTGTACAATTGTGCAGACCCACTCAAAATAAATCTTTGGGACTGTACAATTTTGTAGACCCACTCAAAATAAATCTTTGGGACTGTACAATTGTGCAGACCCACTCAAAATAAATCTTTGGGACTGTACAATTTTGTAGACCCACTCAAAATAAATCTTTGGGACTGTACAAAATTATTTTTACCTTCCTGGATTTTTGTGGAGTTTGATTGATTTTCATTATTTGTTTATCAACCTCATTGGCCAACTCTGGCATGTCTTCTCTGAACTTCATCAAAACCTTGATGTGATTCCTCCTCAACTTAAAAGAAAAAGAAAATGCTGCTAGATCTCTATAAATTGAATGATGAGAACAAGATGTGTGTAAATTTTGTGCTTTTGACTAAATCAATAAAGATCTGAATTCAAGAATAGAGGCAACAAGATTAGCAAGATGACCAAGATGATGCCTCAAATTATTTGTAATGGTCAGAGTACACAAAATCTCTGAATTCAGCTAGTGAACACAATTTTTGCTTACAAT
Source organism: Margaritifera margaritifera (assembly GCA_029931535.1). Classification (NCBI taxonomy): domain Eukaryota; kingdom Metazoa; phylum Mollusca; class Bivalvia; order Unionida; family Margaritiferidae; genus Margaritifera; species Margaritifera margaritifera. The sequence goes on along the minus strand of JAQPZY010001564.1, from coordinate 2,158,813 downwards.
CACAAAGAAATGCAAACAGGTAAGACCAAATAGATGAGATTTGTATTTGTAAACAGGTAAGACCAAATAGATGAGATTTGTATTTGTAAACAGGTAAAACCAAATAGATGAGATTTGTATTTGTAAACAGGTAAGACCAAATAGATGAGATTTGTATTTGTAAATAGGTAAGACCAAATAGATGAGATTTGTATTTGTAAACAGGTAAAACCAAATAGATGAGATTTGTATTTGTAAAAGAGTTATGCCCCCACTGCAGACCAAAAGGTCCAGAGAGTTAAAAAAATGTAGAAAAATTTACTCTAATGGAATGAAAATCTAATCAGGCCATCTACTTATGCATAAAAACATGCCTCGCAAATATCATTTGCTTACCATATATGCTCACTTGTAAGTTGAGTACAACTGAAAACAGCACAGGCCCTTTTCTATTTTGTTTGTTCTACTTATTACTCCTAACAAACTGCATAGACCCAGATCTGCCGCCACATGATGTGATGGCAGATCCGAGTCTGTGTAGTTTACAATTGGAATCAACTTATAAGCATGTATATACTGTACCTCAAGTGGTTTTTGCTTAATCATACTAACAAGGTTTTGTCAGCAACAAAAAATGTCGACACCCATAAGGCCAAACCACTGCAGTATTGATACTGCATTCGAATCAATACTACATAAACTGTATCCATACATATTATGCAGCAAAGAAATGAAATTCCATACATTTGTAGTGTAAGCAAGAGTAAGGTGTTAATTCTGTGGAAGTTTCATAGCTTGATTGCTATTCAAGGTAAACAGGTTCATTTCACATTTCATCTTCTAAAAGATGGAAGAGATGACTTGTACCAAAATATATGTAACCCATTTTCAACAATAACTTATGTTTGAGGTACCAGTCTTTCACAAATACAAAGTCATACAACAAATTTTCTCCAAGAAGCTAAGAAAAAAAAACTAAATATTTTCATAATGTTTAATGTGAAGTTGTTTTGATACTATTGGCTCAAAAAGGCCGACTAAAATGGCTATTTTAAGTAACAGTTTTAAACTGTCTAAATTTTCACCATTCTACACTCACTTCACCCTATTTTCCCCAAATTCACATCATTCTAGTTGGAAAGAGAAGTTACTTGGTCCTGTATAGCAAGAATTACAAATTGAGACCAGTCTACTCTTCCTCTGGTATGTGATTATTATTATTGAAGACTGAGAGCAAAGTGTTTATACAAGCCTGATCAAAACAAATGGAAAACAAACTTCGATAGAAAGTATGGACTTTCAATGGACAAAGTCAACAATATTCTCAATAGAATATCCTTTCCTTTAAAGAGAAACACTGGTCAGCCCTGAATCAGCACTCACCTGACAGAGTCAGTGATTGGAAATTCAGAATGAAATAATAAAAAGTTGTCCAATTATTTTTCACCATGTTTGGGACATAACAATTAATCTCGTTAAGTTCCTGACTGTATTTGACCTTGCAAGGAAACTACATTTGTTGACCTAATTCATGATACAAGTTGTAGAACAAAAGCACTACATAGTTTTCCAAATTTTGCAAATTGGTCTGGTGTCTGAATGTTATGTCTTGGAATTGTATGAATTACTGGCAACAAATGGAGAAATAGCTGACATTGTCTACATCAAGCAGTGTTTATTTTACAACATCTATACACAACCCATTTACAATAGCCTGTCATACAAAGCATGATTTTTATTCATTGGCAGGTGAAAGGGATGCATGTCTTGTCACAGTTATCTCTGTATAAATAACTATTTGTGCCTGGATTTTTTCTCTGTGAAGAAGGAAAATAGTCTAAATAAACTGGTGAATGATTTCAACTTACATGGTATTTTGCGTGAAATTCATGTGGAAACAGTTTGTGTGTTGCAACTGATTTTCAAGGAACTTTTGATTTTCTAGTCTCTGTTCATGCTGGATAACCAGTTTCCTTTTGTGTCCATTGTTACATAACCAGTTTCCATTTGTGTCCATTGTTACATAACCAGTTTCCTTTTGTGTCCATTGTTACATAACCAGTTTCCTTTTGTGTCCATTGTTACATAACCAGTTTCCATTTGTGTCCATTGTTACATAACCAGTTTCCTTTTGTGTCCATTGTTACATAACCAGTTTCCATTTGTGTCCATTGTTACATAACCAGTTTCCATTTGTGTCCATTGTTACATAACCAGTTTCCTTTTGTGTCCATTGTTACATAACCAGTTTCCATTTGTGTCCATTGTTACATAACCAGTTTCCATTTGTGTCCATTGTTACATAACCAGTTTCCATTTGTGTCCATTGTTACATAATCCTTTGATTTCAAGTTTAAATAATACTTTTTCATACTGGATCAAGGACGATTTCAAAACAGTAATTCTTTTAGGAAAATAAGAGAGTTGTCATATGCAATCAATGGCAGTAAAAACATCCTGTTATGGACATATTAGGTAGCAAAGACATAGCATGTACCATATCATCTCCAGTCCACAGAGTGATAATGTTGTTGTTGTTGGGTTTAATGCCATTTTTCAGCACATGATAGGTTATACATGGCAGCCAGTATATATGGTGTAGGAAGAACCCAGGAAGAGACCGGGAAGAATCATCAACCCACAGGAAGCTACTGGCAAGCTTTCCCACATATCACACTGGTCAAGATGAGACTTGAACTCATGTAGACAGTGTAGCAATGTGCAAGTTATCTGTAAAAGCAAGTGCCTTAGACCACTCAGCCACCTGCAGCCCCCCACAGTGATAAAGTGTAAGTGGGTCCGACATCATATTTCTTCTAAAAATAGTGAATGGTAATGACTTATCTGTAATAATAACATAAAATGGTTTAAACAATGACCCAGTTTACATTAATTCTATTAGACAGATGATGTAGTGCAACAGTGGGTGCTTCCAATTACCAAACGGGAAAGAAAAGTCCTTGCTGTGGATGTAACAAAGGACACAAACATTTAAACAACTGTATTTTGGTATAATGTGCACCTTCTTTTTACCTAATTTTCTTTTTTTCAGGAGGAGGTATGCATTTTTCCCATGTTGATCTGAAAAAAGGCACTATAATTTCCTACATATCACATTCACTCTCTTGTGAAATATTAAATCCGTCACATTGTACCCATAACTAAATTGTTTACTAGTCTTATGAAATAATTAATGCTTACACACCTCGATAGCCTTGTTCTTTGATTGATTTATGTAAATAAACTCATTTCATTTCACATCACTGTATGTTTAAAGCAGTTATTGTCAAACACACCCAGCATGTGTGATTCTGCATTGAAAATTGCCCCCATTTCATTAGTAAATTTTGCCTGCCAGACCCATGACTTCATTCCATTCAGCTTGGCATTGGTTTTAAGTGCATTTAATCATAAGAAGTCAGGGTCCAAGGTGGACTCCAATATTTGGGCAAAATTATGTCTCTACAGCTAGAATAGGGCACAGATGGCGAAAATAGGGAGAAGCATGCGTACAAAGTTTAAAATAGTCACTTGAAACTACTTGGGGGGGGGGGGATATTTTCATCCCAGATGATTAAAATGCTGATGAAATACTATTTGACATTTAGGTCAGGTCAGGCATCACCTACTACCGTAAGTAACAGTAGATGGTACTACATGTGACTGTTGATCCAGAGTGCACAGCTACACCTGGCTCCCTCTGAAAAGTCCATTCTGGTGGATCAGGCAGCCAAGCAGATATGCTCATCCCTCGGCTGTGAAGGCAGATGGCAAGAGCTGTGTGGACAGCACAGGGCATCAGCTCAGGTGCAGTAGGAACTTATTGCCATCCACTTCATCTGGACGTGTCTCCAGACGTCTCAACATTGTTGTGCCAATGGATTCAGACAGGCCTGGACAAGAGAGTGAGAGCGACTCTGTGCAACTTCCCCTCACTAAAATCCAACTTACATGCATGTCATGACACAATTCCCCTTCCCCCACCAGATACCTTCAAGTCATGTGGCGATGGGTGAGCAGCAAAGCAGCAGGCGTGGATACACTGGGAGCTGTAGCTGCAGACCTGCACACAGGCAGCTCAGGACATAGGGTCGCTTTTCACTGGACCAAAGCAGCAGTGGACCTTGGCAGCCCCATGGGTGACTGAGCAGCCCTCTTTAGGATCATAAGGCTCAATTCTGTAGCATGAGGAAGGGATAGAAAAGGTGCCCTAAACATTGCCTGCTTCACCTTAACCCTGGTCAGCACACCACAGCTGACCAGGATCCCACCTTAGCGGTCGAAAACCTAACAAGAAGACAAAGGCGACGCAATTCACCATCAGTGCCTGGAACGTACGCACACAAATGGAGAGTACATCAGCAGATAGACCAGAGAGAAGAACAGCTCTAGTTGGTAGAGAACTGGCCAGATTCAACATCCAGATAGCAGCCATGAGTGAAACTCGCCTATCTGAGGAAGGATAACTCCCCGAAGTTGGAGTCGGCTACACCTTTTTCTGGAGTGGCCTAAGTAAAGAAGAGCAACGTGAAGCTGGTGTTTGGTTTGTTATAAATCACAGCTAGTTAGCAAGTTCACAAATTTCCCAAATGGCGTAAATGATAGACTAATGCAATGAGACTCCCACTGTCTGGAAAAAGATATGCAACTATCTTCAGCGCACCCACCATGACCAACCCAGATGAGATCAAGGACAAATGTTATGAAGACCTGGAGTCTCTTGTTGCAGAAGTACCAAAGGCAGACAAGCTCATCATCCTTGGTGACTTCAATGCAGAGTTGGCACAGATCACCAGACATGGCCAGGTGTCATTGGCAAAAATGGATTTGGCAAATGCAACAATAGCAGACTCCTCCTACTGAGAAAATGCGCTTAACATGACCTCCCAATCACCAACACAGTCTTCCACCTGCCAAACCGCAAAACAAGACATCTTAGATGCACCCACGCCAAAAGCACTGGCATCTTATTAACCATGTCATCATCAGGAGAAGAGACAGGCAGGTTGTCCGAGTGACGAAGGCAATGAGAAGTGCAGAATGCTGGACTGACCACAAGGCAAAAAAAGTGCCCAAAAAGTTTAATGTCGCCAAATTGAAACGGGAGAATGTGAAACAAGCATTTGTTGAAGAACTGTGCAGCCAACTGGATACAATTGATACAAACTCAAAGAATGTCAAGGAAAACTGGGCATCCTTCAGAGACTCTGTGTACTCAACTGCACCCAAAACCCTGGGTCCAACCACACGTAAACATCAAGATTAGTTTGATGAGAACGATGCTGCCATACAGAGACTGAATGAGAAACATCAGCTGCAGAAGGCATATTTAGAAGACAAGCACTTCATCATCTAAGAAGGCAGCCTTCAACAACATCAAGAGGACTGTCCAATGCAAACTTAAAGAGCTGCAAGACTCATGGCTGAGCAATAAGGCAGATGAGATTCAGTCCTACACAGACAGGAATGACATGAAGAATATCTATGGTGCTTTAATCTACGGGCCACAGTTATCAGGAACATCTCCTATACTGAGTGCTGACAGCGCCATGCTGCCCTCTGACAAAGAAAAGATACTTCAAAGATGGGCAGAACACTTCAACAACATCCTCAACAAACAGTCATCTATCAGTGAAGAGGCAACTGATCAACTGTCCCAAGTGGAAATCAACATATCACTTGCTGATCATCCAGAGCTGACTGAAAATGTGAATGCAATCAACCTGCTGTCAAATGGCAAATCACCTGAAGCAGATGCTATATCAGCAGAAGTCTACAGAGATGGAGGCTCACACATGGCACAGATACAGACTTAACTCTTTCAGTCAATGTGGACTCAGGGAACTATACCCCAGGAGTACAATGATGCATCCATCATCCACTTGTACAAGCGGAAGGCAACAGATAATCCTGTGACAACCATCTGGACATCTCCTTGCTGTCAATAGCCAGCACAATCCTTGCCAGAATTCTAAATCGTCTTGTGCATCACATCGCTCAAGTGCTCCTGCCAGAGAGTCAGTGTGGCTTCAGGAAAGGGCAAGGGACCACAGATATGGTGTTTGCAGCTTGTCAACTTCTGAAGAAAAGCCAGGAACAGACCTCCAACCTGTATACGACATTCATCAACCTGACAAAAACCTTTGACACAGTCAGCCATGGAGGCCTTTGGAAGATCATGGCAAAATTTGGTTGCCCAGAGAAATTCATCGTGATGGTTCAGCAATTCCATGATGGCATGCTCGCTCGTGAGGTGGATGACGGTAAGTCATCTGAACCATTTCCAGTCACCAATGGAGTCAAGCAAAGCTCTGTGATGGCCTCAACACTCTTCAGTATGATGTTCTCTGTCATGCTTACTGATGCCTTCCGTGACCACGACACTGGGATCAACATCAGATACCGGACTGATGACAAGCCCTTCAATCTACAGGTAAATACGAAGTTACAGGAAGTGACTGTTCATGATCTCCTATTTGCTGACGACTGTTCCCTGAATGCCAAATCCGAGTCTGACATGCAACAAAGCATAGACCATTTCTCTTCAGCTTGCGACAATTTCAGTCTCACAATCAGCATCATAAAGACAGAGGTGATGCACCAACTTGCACCAGGAAAGCCTTATATAGAGTCTACCATCACAGTAAATGGCCAAACCTGACTGGCAGTGGACAAGTTCACCTATCTCTGCAGCAGTCATGTGCAGTCCAATGCCAGAATTTCTAGAGCAAGTATGGCCTCTGGCATACTACATGCCAATAAGTGGCATCAGTCTACAAACAAAACTTAAGGTCTACAAAGCCATTCTGTTGCCAACCCTGCTGCATGCTTGCAAAACCTGGATGGTGTACAGACACCATGCCAAGAAGCTGAACCATATTTACATAGGTTGCCTCGGGAAACTGATGAGGATAAGATGGCAGGACAAGGTCCCAGACACTGAGGTTCTCACACAGGCAGGCATTCTAAGCATCCACACTCTGCTGATGAAATCACAGTTGAGATGGGCAGGCAATGTCACCAAAATGTCAGAAGAGCAACTACCAAAAAGATCTTCCACGGCAAGCTGAAGGAGGGAAAGTGATCTCCAGGTGGTCATAAGAAATGCTTCAAAGATTCACTTAAGTCATCCTTGAAACACTTCAACACTGACCTCGAGTCTTAGGAAGATCTCACGCAGGATTGCTCGACCTGGCATAGTCTCATCTATACTGGAGCTACAGACTTTGAATGGAGGAGAACTGCAGAGACAGTGCAGAAGAGTGAGCAGCATAAATCTCAGAACTGCGGCACATCCTCTATTGATCAAGCAAACACAAGTGGCATCTCCTGTCAACTGTGCCACAGACAGTTCAGAGCACAAATTTGGCCTGATCAGCCACTCAAGTACTCACAAAAACCAAACCAATTAGTGATGTCATGGTCAAATTCAAACTCGCAGGAACAACAACAGACATTTATAAAAACAGCAACACTTTTCTTGTTTTGCTTCACTACAGTTGTTGCATAACATAAAACAGCAACATTGAAAATAAGTTAGTCGAAAATCAGCAACCGTTTACATACCAGAAGGTCTCTTTTCACACCACTGTACGATGAAATATTGCGTACAGTGATTATTTTTATTAGTAATGGACCTGGATACATCCGCGGAGTCATAATTTGTTTCAGATTGGGCTACACAAATTTCAATATTTTACTTGTTTTTCATGGATCATGTGTAAATTTTTGACCGGAATTCAGTAGAAAGAAATGTAATTTCTGGTATTCATGAGCATCAAATTAGCACCAAAATCGACTACAGAACATAAAACTTCTTTTTCTGTATTTCCACTTTCCTCTTTGAAGTGAAAATTTACAAATGACTACATTTTACTTTGATTATTAATGCATTGTATTGAAACAAAAGGGGTGGGGGAATGTCTTAAAATAAATACATGATGATGAAGTGAACTTCGCTTTCTGGGCCTGTTGAGGTGAAATGACAGACTCTACGGCGACTATTTCACCCAAATCACTCCCTAGCGTGGACCCTGCAAGTATTCGGATTCTCCAACATATGTGCATTGTCGAAAAGCTAACAAGTGAGCAGGCAGCTCATCCATTTTCATAGCAATGGATATGTGTCCCTTCCTTAATTAAATTTTTTTTTTTTTAAAAATAAAACAAACTTGACTAGCTGTTTGGATATTTGACAATATATACTGGTAATTATAGATACACACATTTTGTGCTCTGAATTACTCAAATTCAACCCCATAGCCTGAGATTTGTTTGCCAAGATATGCTTCGAGTCATCTGGTCACAAGATATGCTTCGAGTCATCTGGTCACAAGATATGCTTGGAGTCATCTGGTCACAAGATATGCTTGGAGTCATCTGGTCACAAGATATGCTTGGAGTCACATGGTCACAAGATATGCTTGGAGTCATCTGGTCACAAGATATGCTTGGAGTCACATGGTCACAAGATATGCTTGGAGTCACATGGTCACAAGATATGCTTGGAGTCATCTGGTCACAAGATATGCTTGGAGTCATCTGGTCACAAGATATGCTTGGAGTCACATGGTCACAAGATATGCTTGGAGTCATCTGGTCACAAGATATGCTTGGAGTCACATGGTCACAAGATATGCTTGGAGTCATCTGGTCACAAGATATGCTTGGAGTCATCTGGTCACAAGATATGCTTGGAGTCATCTGGTCACAAGATATGCTTGGAGTCATCTGGTCACAAGATATGCTTGGAGTCATCTGGTCACAAGATATGCTTGGAGTCATCTGGTCACAAGATATGCTTGGAGTCATCTGGTCACAAGATATGCTTGGAGTCATCTGGTCACAAGATATGCTTGGAGTCATCTGGTCACAAGATATGCTTGGAGTCATCTGGTCACAAGATATGCTTGGAGTCATCTGGTCACAAGATATGCTTGGAGTCATCTGGTCACAAGATATGCTTGGAGTCATCTGGTCACAAGATATGCTTGGAGTCATCTGGTCACAAGATATGCTTGGAGTCACATGGTCACAAGATATGCTTGGAGTCATCTGGTCACAAGATATGCTTGGAGTCATCTGGTCACAAGATATGCTTGGAGTCATCTGGTCACAAGATATGCTTGGAGTCATCTGGTCTAGCATGAAATGCTAAATGACTCTTTTGACTACTTTACTTCTAATAAACCAAATTATGTTTTTATGAAATTCTATTTCATGCTTTTTGCATTGAACAGGGAATATTGTTTTTAACAGTGTTCAGTATTCTAGTTTGTTGACTTGTGTCTGCTTGGTAAATATTCAGCGAAGATTCATGTCTTTTAGAATAGAACAGAACAGAACTTTAATTTGATGTGAAACCAACGGTGCCATATGATCATAGGGCACCTTTATTCCAGTAACACCTGTAGCCTAAATTTATATTCTGTTAGATGAATAAACAGATAAAAATTTGTGTCATATTAAGGACTTGTTATTATAAAAAAGCTACTTTTTGCCAAGAACGCAACTTCCCTGCTATTAACTTCTCCACAAAAAAAGAACATTACTAATTTTGGTTTACACTATAGACAAACCCTTATAATAAAGCTCTCCCTCATTATAACATAGTAGTCAGGGTCCATAAACACCGACCGCGCTATGTACCAAACTGCATTATATTGAGAACTGCGATATGTATGCAACCACGAGATATCGAGATAAGCGTAATATATCGAACAGTGGTATAGTGGGCACTATCAAAATTTGTTAAATAATGGTGTTTTGAAAAGGAAATGAAAATATAAGACCGAGTTTCCCCTTGTTTTCTTTCAACCCATATTGTTATACATTGGTGTGATTTTGATCATGGGGTCCATAGTAGTACCGTTTATTACAATACAGTGATCAATGTTTAATTGACTCAGCATGGTGTTTTTAAAGGTAATCAGTGCTGGCTAAAGCTTTGATTTTTCAAACACAATTATGATGCATTGTTTTGATAAATTCTAGTTTGGACATATATAGACAGATATATTTCAGAGGTGTCATGATAGTCCAAACAAGTATAAATAATGGGCCTGAACTTTCACATAGCATCTTGTGTTCAAGCTTGAATCTGAATGAATATAGTCAAACAAAGACAACATGGGCCATCAGTGCTCAAAGAAAATTTTTATCAGACAAAGGCCAGAGCTGGTGACTTTTAAAAAGTCAGAAGCCCCTACTCAAATTCCACAAGCCATGTGGCAATTCTATGTGCCCAAAATGGCCCAATTTTGTTACTATTATTTGTCACAGAACGTTGCAGTTGCTGTACTTTAAATATGAAAAATAACAACAAAATCATATTAAATTGTCTTGTGTGCTGATTCAGATCTCAAAATAATTTAAGTAAAGCAATGTTTTCCTCCAGGTCACGATGTCAACTATTGTCCAGTTGCTCTATCAATGCCCTCCTTATTCACTGGATCTGTTGATGTTCATTAGTACATGTTCATCCATGTCTTGCTTTACACACTTTCTCTTTACACTTTTTTGTTCATAGGTGCCGCTTAATATGTTTAACCAGTGTTGCATTACTTACTCAAGTGATTCTGCCAAAATCATTTTTTGGTTGTTCTTTCCATTTTATCTCACCTATGCCAAAGGATGGCTGATTTTTAATCAGACTCAAAAGCCAGCATGGACCACATTTGATTCCTTTATTACTTCTCACACTTCAAAGAAATCCCGCATTTGGCCCAAACACTCCAGATTACAACAATAAGATAATCAATGAACAGTTTGTTGTGTTCACATGTTAGCCTTAATCTGATTACTCAACCATGCATTACACCAGTCGCAACGACTGTTGAAACAGTTCCAGTCTCCAGTATACTGGTTCTGGATAGTTTCTGTAATGCATGGATAGGACATGTAAAAATAGCCCCTTTTTTTTTCCTTTGATTTTTGTTAAAAATCTGTAAATTTTCAAAAGCGGTAGATTTAAACTATAAAACGATATGTACGGTATATGGCCTTATAAATGGTATTTTAGTCCTAATACAACAGTATTTTATTCCTACCACCAGTAGAATCACATGTTTATGTCAAGTAAGCACTAATTATAAGTAACCCAGGCGAATGTTGTGTAACAAATGATAATCAGTGCACTATCCAAAATGACTAACTATTGTTGCACTATGAAAATGGAGCAAAATTATCAAGATTTTAAATGTATTATATCACATGTGCGTTATATAGCAGAAACTAAGATTTTGGGGTTTTTTTAACCTCTATCTGGGTTGAAAATTGGGGTGTGCATTATACACACCAAAATACGGTACCCAAATTAAGAATATTAACCCAATAAAATTGCAAGACAAGGATGTAAAACAATCCTGTCAACTTGAATCTTTCAAGCTGATTATTATTCATTTATAGAGTCCTCTACTGTGTTTCATAAATTTCAATGGAAGAGCAAAAAAGCCATCCTCATAAATCTGCAACCAATTAATGATATATAATGATCTTAACAGTAAGTCATATTTCTTCTTTGGTGTCTCCATTATTACACAGCAAGTCATATTTCTTCTTTGGTGTCTCCATTATTACACAGTAAGTCATATTTCTTCTTTGGTGTCTCCATTATTACACAATAAGTCATATTTCTTCTTTAGTGTCTCCATTATTACACAGAAAGTCATATTTCTTCTTTGGTGTCTCCATTATTACACAGTAAGTCATATTTCTTCTTTGGTGTCTCCATTATTTCACAATAAGTCATATTTCTTCTTTTGTGTCTCCATTATTACACAATAAGATTTATTCTTTGGTGTCTCCATTATTACACAAAAAGTAAGATTTATTCTTTGGTGTCTCCATTATTACACAATAAGTAAGATTTATTCTTTGGTGTCTCCATTATTACACAATAAGTAATATTTCTTCTTTGGTATCTCCATTATTACACAGTAAGTAAGATTTAGTCTTTGGTGTCTCCATTATTACACAGTAAGTAAGATTTAATTTTTGGTGTCTCCATTATTACACAATAAGCAAGATTTAGTTTTTGGTGTCTCCATTATTACACAAAGTAAGATTTATTCTTTGGTGTCTCCATTATTACATAATAAGTAAGATTTATTCTTTGGTATCTCCATTATTACACAATCACAACATCAGTTGGATATTTTCAATGATATTGCTAAAATTATAGGACAAAGATTCCAATGGTGTCTTGTATCTTTTAATTAATCCCAGAACGTTAAACTTTTGCACAATACCTATGAGGAACTATCCACCATTCATATGGAAATAAATTGTCCCTAATCTGGCATTTCAAAATTAAGTAACATGGGCAACATATAATAACTATTAAGGTTTTGGCAAACTCAGAGATGAAACATGAATTTTACAACATCAAATTCTGCACCATATTCAGGATGGCCATCAAGGCAGCCATTTTTAAGGTTAGATCAGCACCATATCATACAAGCATAGCTATATATTGCAAGAAAGAAGCACTCTTCATTTTGTATACAATGCAGTTTGCTATACATAGAACTTTTTATTACCACAATAAAATGCAGGGGGAAAACAAGAACTGTAAATAAAACTACTTGTGATCGCAACATTTATATATATGACATTTTAAAAATAAGCCAATATTTCAACGATTTTTTTGAAAATACTATATTCCAAAATTGCATTTTTTTCAAGTTTGTGTTGATGTATGAAGAGGTTAAAAAAAAAAAAAAAAATGAAACCATCCAGTATTTCAACTAGATTGATTTTATGATGAATTGGGCATTTTGGTCTCGTTTTTCTACAGACAATTATCAAATTTCAGAATTTCTCTGCAAATTAAAATTTCAAAACTTCTTTTCAATAAATATTGCTGTATTTTCCTGCCCAATGGCTTTTCCAGAAATATTAAGAATGAAATTTAGTGAATGTAAAAGTGTCATTATTAAAGTTTTGTTTTTTGTTTACTTATATTCTAATGTAAATGTTTACTTATAATCTTATGTAAATGTTTACTTATGTTTACTTATATTCTAATGTAAATGTTTACTTATGCTTACTTATATTCTAATGTAAATGTTTACTTATAATCTAATGTAAATGTTTACTTATGTTTACTTATAGTCTTATGTAAATGTTTACTTATGTTTACTTATATTCTAATGTAAATGTTTACTTATATTCTAATGTAAATGTTTACTTATATTCTAATGTAAATGTTTACTTATATTCTAATGTAAATGTTTACTTATATTCTAATGTAAATGTTTACTTATGTTTACTTATATTCTTATGTAAATGTTTACTTATATTCTAATGTAAATGTTTACTTAGATTCTAATGTAAATGTTTACTTATATTCTAATGTAAATGTTTACTTATATTCTGAAGTAAATGTTTACTTATATTTACTTATATTCTAATGTAAATGTTTACTTATATTCTGATGTAAATGTTTACTTATGTTTACTCAGATTCTTATGTAAATGTTTACTTATATTCTAATATAAATGTTTACTTATATTCTAATGTAATGTTTACTTATATTCTAATGTAAATGTTTACTTATATTCTAATGTAAATGTTTACTTATATTCTAATGTAAATGTTTACTTATATTCTAATGTAAATGTTTACTTATGTTTACTTATATTCTAATGTAAATGTTTACTTATATTCTAATGTAATGTTTACTTATATTCTAATGTAAATGTTTACTTATAATCTAATGTAAATGTTTACTTATGTTTACTTATATTCTTATGTAAATGTTTACTTATATTCTAATGTAAATGTTTACTTATATTCTGATGTAAATGTTTACTTATATTCTAATGTAAATGTTTACTTATATTCTAACGTAAATGTTTACTTATGTTTACTTATATTCTAATGTAAATGTTTACTTATATTCTAATGTAAATGTTTACTTATATTCTAATGTAAATGTTTACTTATATTCTAATGTAAATGTTTACTTATATTCTAATGTAAATGTTTACTTATGTTTACTTATATTCTAATGTAAATGTTTACTTATATTCTAATGTAAATGTTTACTTAGATTCTAATGTAAATGTTTACTTATATTCTAATGTAAATGTTTACTTATATTCTGATGTAAATGTTTACTTATATTTACTTATATTCTAATGTAAATGTTTACTTATGTTTACTCAGATTCTTATGTAAATGTTTACTTATATTCTAATATAAATGTTTACTTATATTCTAATGTAATGTTTACTTATATTCTAATGTAAATGTTTACTTATATTCTGATGTAAATGTTTACTTATGTTTACTCAGATTCTTATGTAAATGTTTACTTATATTCTAATATAAATGTTTACTTATATTCTAATGTAATGTTTACTTATATTCTAATGTAAATGTTTACTTATATTCTAATGTAAATGTTTACTTATGTTTACTTATATTCTAATGTAAATGTTTACTTATGTTTACTTATATTCTAATGTAAATGTTTACTTATATTCTAATGTAAATGTTTACTTATATTCTAATGTAAATGTTTACTTATGTTTACTTATATTCTAATGTAAATGTTTACTTATATTCTGATGTAAATGTTTACTTATATTCTGATGTAAATGTTTACTTATATTCTAATATAAATGTTTACTTATAATCTTATGTAAATGTTTACTTATGTTTACTTATATTCTAATGTAAATGTTTACTTATATTCTGATGTAAATATTTACTTATATTCTGATGTAAATGTTTACTTATATTCTTATGTAAATGTTTACTTATGTTTACTTATATTCTAATGTAAATGTTTACTTACGTTTACTTATATTCTGATAAAAAATTTTACTTATGTTTACTTATATTCTAATGTAAATTTTTACTTATGTTTACTTATATTCTGATGTAAATGTTTACTTATGTTTACTTATATTCTTATGTAAATGTTTACTTATATTCTTATGTAAATGTTTACTTATAGTCTGATGTAAATGTTTACTTATATTCTGATGTAAATGTTTACTTATATTCTGATGTAAATGTTTATTTGTTTACTTATATTTTGATGTAAATGTTTACTTATGTTTACTTATATTCTAATGTAAATGTTATCTTATATTCTAATGTAAATGTTTACTTATATTCTGATGAAAATGTTTACTTATGTTTACTTATATTCTAATGTAAATGTTTACTTATATTCTTATGTAAATGTTTACTTATATTCTAATGTAAATGTTTACTTATGTTTACTTATATTCTAATGTAAATGTTTACTTATCTTTACTTATATTCTAATGTAAATGTTTACTTATATTCTAATGTAAATGTTTACTTATATTCTAATGTAAATGTTTACTTATATTCTAATGTAAATGTTTACTTATATTCTAATGTAAATGTTTACTTATATTCTAATGTAAATGTTTACTTATATTCTAATGTAAATGTTTACTTATATTCTTATGTAAATGTTTACTTATATTCTGATGTAAATGTTTACTTATATTCTAATGTAAATGTTTACTTATATTCTGATGTAAATGTTTACTTATATTCTAATGTAAATGTTTACTTATATTCTTATGTAAATGTTTACTTATATTCTTATGCAAATGTTTACTTATAATCTGATGTTTTATAAATTTTTACTTATGTTTACTTATATTCTAATGTAAATGTTTACTTATATTCTAATGTAAATGTTTACTTATATTCTAACGTAAATGTTTACTTATATTCTGATGTAAATGTTTACTTATACTCTAATGTAAATGTTTACTTATATTCTGATGTAAATGTTTACTTATATTCTAATGTAAATGTTTACTTATATTCCAATGTAAATGTTTACTTATGTTTACTTATATTCTAATGTAAATGTTTACTTATGTTTACTTATATTCTAATGTAAATGTTTACTTATATTCTTATGTAAATGTTTACTTATATTCTAATGTAAATGTTTACTTATGTTTACTTATATTCTAATGTAAATGTTTACTTACGTTTACTTATATTCTAATGTAAATGTTTACTTATATTCTAATGTAAATGTTTACTTATATTCTAATGTAAATGTTTACTTATATTCTGATGTAAATGTTTACTTATATTCTTATGTAAATGTTTACTTATATTCTTATGTAAATGTTTACTTAGATTCTAATGTAATTGTTTACTATTATTCTGATGTAAATATTTACTTATATTTACTTATATTCTGATGTAATTGTTTACTTATATTCTTATGTAATTGTTTACTTATATTCTGATGTAATTGTTTCCTTATATTCTAATGTAATTGTTTACTTATATTCTGATGTATATGTTTACTTCTATTCTTATGTAAATGTTTACTTATATTCTGATGTAAATGTTTAATTATATTCTAATGTAATTGTTTACTTATATTTACTTATATTCTAATGTATAAGTTTACTTATATTCTTATGTAAATGTTTACTCTAATGTTTGAGAGTACAAATTTGACTCTTCAGTGAAAATGTGGTTTATTCATAACAATAATGTAGTATGAGAGCGTTTGCACTGTGAACTTTTTTGTTCAATTTTTCTCTGGTCTGGCACGTACAGAATTAGTACCCATAATCAGGATCTTAAAAGCTGATGTGTGTACTGACAAGTAGTGGCCAGAAAGAGGTAAATATAAAAGAAACAGCTATATATATATATGAGAATAATTAAAGCTGTCCCATGTGTGCATGCGTGTGTGCATGCATGTGTGTGTGCATGCATGTGTGTGTGTTTGCATGTCAGCTTGTGTGTAGCACAGAATCTGGCTTCCCATGGGTTGGATTTTCTTCTATTGGCATAGGCTGTAATGACATCAGGATTTTTGTTCTCAAAGGAGTAGCTGTAGTAGAAGCTGTAACTAACAAAAGTTTGCATACGTAATTTTCTCCCCTAAGGTAAGAAAGAATGATATATTCCAGTGTAAAGTTTAAATAACTGATTGAGAAAAAGATATCACATTTATGAAATGACATCCTAATATAACTTAGCATGAGACACGCTTTATAAGTGGCTGGTCATGAAATCTATAAGAGCAACCTACTTCCTCTAAGCGTTCCTGCAGCCCCATTTTTTCCTCCTCACTGAGATCTTTATACAACAGAGAAATACGTTTCATCCGCTCTGTTCTAGGAATGTGGGTAAAATTCTTCATATTTTCTTGCACAAACAAATTGAATACATTCCTGCAAGAAGAGAAAGCTTGTTTTTACAACGATATCTTTGCTACTGAGAGAAAGAACTCAAAACAGTGCTCTACACCCCATAAAGCAATTATATACACCCTACTGAGTGTTACATTTATATAGCCAAGTTTGCACATATTTAATTATTTATTAAAAAAGACAAAAATAAAATACAACAATGTGTATTCCAAACTTTATTATAACAAGATACTGTGGTCAACTTTTAAAGTCACAATTCAGGTTCTGGTGATTTCGAGTCCTCCAAATTATCCTATCACTAACTTGTGCAAATCTAGCTTGGTACAAATAATTTAGCATCAATAAGGACTCTAACAATCTCCAAAACATTACTTCAGAATATATAAAGTCATCTTGAAAGTGTACATGAATATTGGCATGAGACAACTTGGATCTGACATGGTAGATGAACAATTGAATCTATCAGTAATCTTGCACGGGCCCTGTTTATTAATATACATAGCACTCTTATTGACATTGGAGATGGTCATATCTAGCAAGGTGCCAGAAACCTTGTCAATGAGAGGCTTTATCTAGCAAGGTGTCAGAAACCTTGTCAATGAGAGGCTTTATCTAGCAAGGTGTCAGAAACCTTGTCAATGAGAGGCTTTATCTAGCAAGGTGTCAGAAACATTGTCAATGAGAAGCTTTATCTAGCAAGGTGTCAGAAACCTTGTCAATGAGAGGCTTTATCTAGCAAGGTGTCAGAAACATTGTCAATGAGAAGCTTTATCTAGCAAGGTGTCAGAAACATTGTCAATGAGAGGCTTTATCTAGCAAGGTGTCAGAAACATTGTCATTGAGAGGCTTTATCTAGCAAGGTGTCAGAAACATTGTCAGTGAGAGGCTTTATCTAGCAAGGTGTCAGAAACCTTGTCAATGAGTGGCCCAATGGGAATTCTTTACTACTCATCTTGCCTTGCCTCAATTTTATACAAGTTCTAGAAATAAGAAATTGCTTGGATACACTTACGAGGATATTTTTGGCAGAGAAGACTTCTTTTTGCTGAAACACAAAAAAGTACCGGTTACATCAGAAAATACCTTTAATATGACATTCTGGTATTTTGATAATGTGTACAATATTTTCATCATTATTATGCATAAAGTCACTAAATCTAGAATGGAGTCTTTCTACTGAAAAGAAAATCTGAACTAGAACAATGTAGATTTTTACAGGTAATAAAGTATGTCTTAACTCTAATATTTAACTGTATTGTATTTATGAAAATAACTTGTGTAGAATTTAATGAGGCCAAAAGTCAAAACTCACTAATAATGAAGAATAATCATCAAAGATTTGATTTTATGATATTGTGAGAAATATTTATGTTGTTTGCAGCTGAACCCGATTTATAAGTATATATGGAACACATTATTTGTTCTAGCTATGGGTGTGAGGACACCCTGGATTTTCCTTTTTTCTCAACTTTGGTGTACATTTGTGCAAAGTATTTTTCTTTATCCTTCATTACGAGATATACATATAATCATGTCATGTCTTTACGTTAATTTGTGATTTTTTTTTTAAGGGAATGCAGCTTTTCACAGCTTGTACTGAACTGTAAAGTCACTGAAAGTAGGAATACCATCATGAATCCAAATATTCAGACTCTCCAATTTTCCAGACACCATATTTGAAATAATTTTTTATAGCACATAAAATTTCCAGACACCAAGTACATTTTTTTCCAATGGAAATTAAAACGTAAACACATTTTACCCATACTAAAAAATGTAACTAAATAGATGACCCACTGCTTTTTATTACCCTAATTATAGCCTAAATTCCTTTGACCCTCCCAACTTCTTTTTATCATCCTACTAGACAAGATTTTACTTCTCTGAGGTGTCACCATGTCTTGCTACTCTGCCGTATCTAAACAATTTCTAGATGTGAAAAATTGTATAGAGAGGGCCAATATAATGTTACTTACTACATTAAGAATGAAACTATTATTCCTTTCCTATGTAGAGAATATCAAATTTTCAGGATTGAGGCCCATTAATTCTGTTCACTGTCACCATTTCCTTCACTCTTACAGGTATATGTGTGAAAATGTTGATGTCACTCTTACCAAAAAGAATAATGCAGTTGGAAACGTTATGTGCCTAACACAACAAGACCTTTGTGAAACTTATCTCCATGAGCTGTATATTTACATGAACAAAAAGAAAACACACACCAGAACTGCAACCAGTATTCATTATTTGTGAAATAAAACACCAAACATTATCATGTAAGTGTTCTTTATTTGCAAGCAATGATATAATGCAATCTAGTTTACCTAGCCCACTTCCAACCAACAATGATATAATGCAATCTAGGTTACCTAGCCCACTTCCAACCATCAATGGTATATAGTGCAATCTAGTTTACCTAGCCCACTTCCATCCAACAATGATATAATGCAATCTAGTTTACCTAGCCCACTTCCAACCAACAATGATATAATGCAATCTAGTTTACCTAGCCTAATTCCAACCAACAATGATATAATGCAAAATAGTTTACCTAGCCTACTTCCAACCAACAATGATATAATGCAAAATAGTTTACCTAGCCTACTTCCAACCAACAATGATATAATGCAATCTTGTTTACCTAACCCACTTCCAACCAACAATGATGACTGAATATACCCGATGCATCAAAACACAATAAAGATATTAATTTTCCTGTCAAGATATTCAGGAAAAATTATAATTTTTACTTGCACATCAATTATCTTGACAGTGTAAAAAGTATTTTTTTAATGTCTGGATACCTGTAATAAATTAATGACAGCAAAACATTTTCTCTCATCATTTACTTTTGTAGAACTGTTGAGGATAATCAGTTTGGCCTTTCAGACTTGTTCAACCTCCCATGTGGACATTCACAAGGATGGACTAAGTGCATGCAATGGACACAGTACAGAAACTAAGTAATTTGTTTTGTTCAACACCATCCATGTTGGCCAAAACAACAAGAGTGAAACTAGCACAATAAGCTCTGTATATAGATTGAATTAATTACTGGGCAGATTAAGATCATTTGCATTTAAGACTGGCTGCTCACTGCTGTTACATTTTGTTTTTACTGGCATACCTGCTGATCCCAGCAAAGTAATCCAAGTACAAAAAGAGTAATCTACATACAACATTATATAAATAACTACAAAATTTAAAATTGAACGTTTTTTTTTTGTAAAAGCCAATATTCCTTTCATAACCACAGAAGAGAAAAATTATATCTTCCAACTACTGGGTCTTTTAGCAAGGAAATAAGGTGCCACTGCACATCAACTCTGTCTGCATGAAGTACATTGTCAGGTAGAATGTCAACTTGATACTTTAGGAATTCTCTTTTCTGATGATCCAAGGTAGATGAGGGTGGCATAGAAAGGATTTCTCGTGACAAAGAATCTGACACTTTTAAAGCTTTTTGACTGTCTCTCATTTACATCAGCAACTGAAGCATTTAAAAGCACTTCATCTCCATATGAGAATTTCTGGAGCATGTAATCACAGGCTGTAGCATAATAATCTTGAAAATTATCACAGAACACTTTGACAGCAAGACTAGAATTCTTTTCTAGGAGATCTCGTTTCTGCACCAATAACTAGATCTTCATTATCTCTTTGGTTTGCTCTTTGCTCTGTCAAGAAAGTCTATATCAGTTAAAATCTTGGCTGATGTAATAATTTCTGGTTCAATAAACCTCATTAGCAAATCATTAGTAAATCTGACAACTGGTCTGATAGAATCTTATGCATAATATGAATGCTTGGTTCATCTTGCTGTAAGACAATATTTGCTATATCAAACAATGGAATGGTACTCTTCAAAAACAAGCAATATAGCTTTGTAACTGGATCATTAAGTTTTTTGAAAACCATCTCAAAAACTTTGATTCTTCCAAACAATGAACAGATTCTGTTTCTTTTTGTGACTTTTAGTATCCACTGTGCTAGTTTTTCCCTTAGAAGAATCAGAAGATCTAGTATGCTTCTTACCATCTTTTGTACTATGCTTATCCTTCGAAGATCCAGTATGCTTCTTACCATCTTTTGTACTATGCTTATCCTTAGAAGATCCAGTATGCTTCTTACCATCTTTTGTACTATGCTTATCCTTAGAAGATCCAGTATGCTTCTTACCATCTTTTGTACTATGCTTATCCTTAGAAGATCCAGTATGCTTCTTACCAACTTTTGTACTACATTTATCCTTAGAAGATCCAGTATGCTTCTTACCATCTTTTGTACTATGCTTATCCTTAGAAGATCCAGTATGCTTCTTACCATCTTTTGTACTATGCTTATCCTTAGAAGATCCAGTATGCTTCTTACCATCTTTTGTACTACATTTATCCTTAGAAGATCCAGTATGCTTCTTACCAACTTTTGGCTGCATTAGTTTACTAACAATGGATTGGAATTTTCTGTCGCAACATTTATCTTTCAAAATGTCAGTATGAGCTTGGAGGCTCTCATACTGGATGGATATTGGCTTCTCAAGTAAGAACTGCATAATTTCAATTTCTTCCTTTCCGATGACACATTTTCTTCTTTATTTCTACATTTACTTTTATCTCGCTTCCTCTTCTTGCTTTAGTGTTACTCTTCTTCACCCCTTTTTCCCTGTTTCTCTCTGCAGACTCACTTTTCTTTTGAAAGAAAGCTAGTAGAGCTGTCCAAAGCTCAAGTAAACAACCAATATATTTGCCAAGAGATAACCATCTTGAACACGCATGCTTTATAACTTTATAATCTTCAAGGTCATACTCATCTTGCAACACCTTATGTGTATGTTTCCTTTTATACTCGTTTCTCCAAATAGTTTGTTGTTAATTAGCAGATTACCAATATCTACTTCTAATTTATCTGCAGCCTTTCATGGAGCATGGTGCATGAAATAACAGGGACAACCGGTTACATAAACTGATAGAGACATTTACAAAATGTAGGATACAACTTCTTTATTAATTCCAGTCATCACTGATGCATTATCAGCAGAAAACCCCATACAGTTCTGCCAACTAATGTCATGTTTTTCAAAATCATTATCAAGTAAATAAAAAATGTTTTCTCCAGTGGAAGCTAAAGTGTATTCTAGTAAAGAACTCAGAAAATAACACCTCTGCAATTATCACACTGGTGTCCACACTTGAATTTTGCTGTAAAAAAGCAGTAACCTTAGTAGTCAAATTACTGAGATGAGCTAATTCCATGTGCTTCATTCTTTTCAAGTGTTTTTCCACATCAAATTTACCACCATGACCGATCATAAAATCTATTCTACAGAGCCCGCATTGGGCATGATGCTTCCCTAGACTGGAGCACAGTATTATGTCATTTATGTATTCCTCTTTAAATCTTTGGATGATTGGGGGGGGGGGGGGGGGTGTCTATCTGATCCATCGGTAGAAATTTAGAAAAATTCTCTCCTCTCCCACACATTTAACAAAATCCATTAAATGTAACATTTAGCACCAATAGCTATAGACTGGTTCTCTATGAAATATGAATCAGAACAATGAATCTGATGGCATGGCAAAGTTTCAAAAGTAGAAAACCAGTCTGTTTTCTTGGAAATATGCCATACAGCTGCTATAAACAACATAATGATATGTTAGGAAATTACATGTACATGTAGGTCTATGATGGATAAGCGTACTCTACACAAAATCTATTCTTTACTGTTAGCAATTCAATGATTTTTGTTTCTATGCAAAGCAATGGTAGTCATATATGACACGAATCTATATCATGTGCACCCGCTTGAGAACCTTGATGCCTGAATACTTCCTGTCAAATATGGTCCTATTTGGTTTGATGGTTGTGAAAAATATTTTCATTATAGAAACTGGAAATGAATGGGAGGCCAGCAATGGATATATACTCTGGTCCTGCAAAGTTACTTATACTTACCTTGACTTTGGCAGGGAATTCATCCAATTATGTTTCATTATTGTCTACAATGGAAAATTACAGGAATTATAAACACGAGTGATGTAAACAGTACCTTATATGATAGATATAACGTTTTTTTACAGAAACCATTTTTCTTCTTTCAGTCCCTGTGACCTTGACCTCTGACCTTTTGAGCACAAAATCAATAGGTTTCTTCCTTGCCCCAAATGCAAGCTACTTACAAAGTTTAGTAATGGTAGATTATGGACAACTTGAGTTATTGTGCAGAAACAAAAACAAATGGACAGACAGACAGACATCACAACATGATATGCTCTGCCTTATGGCGGGCATATAAAAATGGCTGTCTCTCCAATATTATAAAAAAACATCTGATTCTAAAGAAATCATATTGTTTCTCAAGCAAACCTCATTCAACATTTCTAAGCAATGAATGATACCATGTAAGATACAAATGTGATATGGTTGGATTTGACATAAAAAGACAGACAGAAATGGATACATTGTTTGCATTACCACATCCCTGATGAAGGAAAGCCATCTCTGACAAAACTGCATACAAGTATTAGAAATATTTTGTCAAAAATAAGAACTTAAAACTAGATATTGGTTCATGAAACATAGAACGCCACGGTACCTGAAAACTGATCTAAGTGCAAAACTTAAGTGAATAGATGTAAAATTGAATCATCTTTGCCTTTGGCCTGAGATCCTGACCAGTAATCTGCTGTGACAACTGCTTACAATGGTTGCAGTGCCATTCAGAAACTAATATTCACATTAGATCATGAAAATAAAGTGACTTATTAAACATTACTGAGGCACCTAACATAAGTTGTCTCTTATTTTTGAACTCCTTTATACTGTCCTTTAAATGCATTGGACTTTTTTTTATCTTGTTTATATGTTTCAATATTATCGTTACTACTTTAGCCCCTCCATTATTTTATTTCATACCAAGTAAACATAGAGCATGCTTAGTTTTAATTTAAGCCCTACATGTTTAATTTATAAACAGAACTACCACATGGACCTGAAATAAGATACTTCTGTTATCAGTAAAAGTATATGAACAGAACATAACACTTCTTTGTTTGCATGATCACAATCTTCATCTATTACATTAGGATATTTTGTAAACTGTCTAAATATGCAAGAAAAAATAACTAGGTGACTAATATTAAAAGAAGGTAACATAAAAAGGAACCAGCTAAAAATTGCCAGCATGTTATTTTATCACTAACTAAATAACCAGGCGAGTCAAAATTTCAACTTGGAATTTGATAGTTTGTTAGTGTTAGCCGTATATACATACTGCCTGAGAAGTCAACATTGCTTGTTACTGTAGCAAAACCATGCATGAGAAGTCAACATTGTTTGCTACTGTCTAGCAAAGCTTTCTACTTTACCTGGTAACTTGATGACGGATGAGTAAGCAATGATAGAGCATCAGCCACCAAGTCACTCATTGTCTTGTAGCGCCTCACCTGCAAATGTAATTGTCATCTTCAGTTTTAATGCATGTTTTGCGGCAAAACCAGACATTGTAGAGTAGTATTTATTAAAGAAAACCTAATTAAGAAACAACATGATCAAATACATATGTGAATAATTTGAAAATAGTGTTGTTTTATATTTTAGAAGCACTTGTTTCCTCAATATGTGTGATGTTATACTGAATTTTGCCCAAGTCTATCCTGAGGATTCTCAAGTTTATGCCAGTATGGAAAAAACAAATGGTATACCATTAGAAAATAATACCAATATACCAAAAGGGACTATCTGAACTGCTATTACTTCTTGGCAGGAGATTTAAATGCCAGCACTAACGACTTCGTGACTACATTCCTAACGATACTTTTGAATTTTGTTTTTGTTTTGGAAATATCAATTATCATGGTAATTATTTCGATGTAGAAGTAATTTATGGTAACCTGAGTAGGTATAACATGTATGGAAAGTCTTCAGCTGAATTATGTTTTATCTATAATATACATATTATGAATGGCAGATTGTATGGTGACATGTAGGGTTTATGAATTTAATGTAGATGAACATGACGAATTGGTGCATTTCCCAATACACAGTGAGTCACTTGCAATTTGAGACCTGAAGCGAAAACAGGTTTCATTGCTCTCAAGAATGTATTACAGAGCCTTATGTCAAATATCAATGAAAGGAGAAACACCATGAGCAGTTTCGTTTTATGTTTCTGGAACAAATACATACATACAGGGGTTACATATCCATGGTTTATACAAATATTTCATCAGGAAATTCAAGGTCTTTTCAAGGACAAAAAGGTCATTTTCAAGGACCATAATTAACTGTATAAACTTAAGAAGAATTTGAATAATGGTATGTATAGTCCACAAAATATAAGAATTAAGTATTTCATTTCTAAACAAGAACTAAGAAATATTTTTTGTTAAACTATGACAGGGTAAAAACATTGTAGCCTCAAGGGACTTTGGGGCATGGGAGAAGAAGTGGAGAGAGTTTGTGAGTTATCACACTTATTTGCCAGTGTTTATAACACCTTGACTTTTTCATGTTTAGGCAAAATATATTCCAAATTCATTCCTATTTTCAGTATTTCATTTCAAAGCTCTTTTACTCATGGATCTAGCTGAGGTTACAGTAACACTATAAATCCCTACTTATGCTGATGGTGGGGACTTCGGAGGTATGGTCAAATACATATACATTTTCAGCAGAGTTGTCAGATCCTGGAAATTTTGTACTTGGAGCTAGTCCTATGGTATTTCTTCATCAATTTTAACTCGATAAATATAATACTGTATCATACAAGCAATTTTCTACTGTTTCAAGCAATTTAGTTACAACAGGGCCTGAAATGTCCCATTCTGCGACTTTGATTTTTTTATTACAGTCGTCAGTACTCAAGTCAATAGTAATGTTTCTACCATCTGTATAACATAAGTTGTTTGCAGGTACCACTGATTTAATGTCATTTGAGAAACACAACACAAAGTTTATACACAACGTGTACAGTGTTCATGACGATTTTTGTTTGAAAATACACTTCTCACCACAAAGCACTTGACTGCCTTTTTATCTGCCTTAATGGCCCAGTCAATACAGCATCCATTCATATACATCATGTGGTGCCTTCAATCCCAAACAAGTCTCAGTACTAATGAGCTCATAAGCAACACAACTAGAATTCTCAATGCATATGTAAATAACCCAACCAGAACTCTCAATGCATATGTAAATAACCCAACCAGAACTCTCAATGCAAATGTAAATAATCCAACCAGAACTCTCAATGCATATGTAAATAATCCAACCAGAGCTCTCAATGCATATGTAAATAACCCAACCAGAACTCTCAATGCATATGTAAATAATCCAACCAGAACTCTCAATGCATATGTAAACAACCCAACCAGAGCTCTCAATGCATATGTAAATAACCCAACCAGAATTCTCAATGCATATGTAAATGACCCAACCAGAACTCTTAACGCATATGTAAACAACTCAACCAGAACTCTTAATGCATATGTAAATGACCCAACATTGAATTAAAATTTCAGGATTGGGTTCTAGCTTTTTTAATGGATGTTATTTTCTTTCTTGACTTTTATATCAGTAAGGAAATGCTTTCCACTAAAACAAAATATTCGTTTTGAAATTCAAGCATTTTTCAAAGACTTCTGAGCATTTCAAGCACTTTTCCAGTACCTTTTTGGATCAATCCCAAATTCAAGCACTTTTCAAGGTAACTACCAAAATTCAAGCACTTTTCAAGATTGTGCGAACCCTGATATCACAAACCAATGAAATGAATGTCAATAAATCAGTAAATAAAGTCTATGACATTTTCAAACAGCTGCTGAATCTATGTGCAGAAACTCTTGTGTTTGGTTGACTCACAACCTGCTTGGCGAGAGTCAGAACATGAAGAACTGAAAACCAAAAAATTTGCATTACTGAGAAAATTTTAGGAACTAAATTTGTAGGATCTTGTTCCATACAAGCCTGAAAAAAAAAATTGATCTATAAATCTTGTACATCTAATTTCTATATACCAAATAAAATAAATATTGTACATCTAATTTCTGTATACCAAATATAATAAATCTTGTACATTCTAATTTCTATATATCAAATATAATAAATCTTGTACGTCTAATTTCTATATACCAAATATAATAAATCAAGATTGGTGCAACTATTTTTGAGGACCTGGTTTTCTTTTTACTGAAGAACAGCAAAGATATTCCATATATGAATGTTACAGGAGAGAGAATACCACATAATGATCAAGAGTCCCTTGAAGGGATTGATGCTCTACTGTCTGAAAAGAATTTTCAGGAATTAAAGATTAGATCATGTCTTTTCTTTAACTGCTGAGTGTTCAATTATCTCTTATATTCTTGAGCGATTAGATTTTTAAATTAGCTGCTGTGGCAACCATAATGGATGTAATATCAGCACCATTTTCATTTAGGTAAAACTACACAGCATTAGAAGACTTGGGGAAAACCCTATGCCAATATGACCATCAATTCTGGAGAATTAGTGAAAAGATTTTCAATATGTTCATTGTGGCAGCCATATTTGATGTCTGCAGGGCACAATTTTCATTTAGGACCATCTACATATCATAAGTCATTTGGTGAAAACCCTATGTTGATACAACCATCAATTCTGGAGTAGCAGCAACAAGATTTTTAAGATGGCCATATTGGATATCAGATAGGCTTCATTTTCATTCAGGACCAAGCAGATACCATAAGAAGTCTTTTGGTGAAAACCCCATGTCGATATGAGTTTCCATTTGCGCGTAGCAATAACAAGATTTTCAAGATCAGCTAGGCACAATTTTCATTTAGTACCAACCAGACATCATAAGAACTCTTCTGGTGAAAACCTAACGTTTCTAAGACTTTCTGTCCAAGAGGAGCAGCAATAAATTGTGCACACCAGATAGGCACCCTTTTCATTTTCAGGAGGAGTACCAATAACAAGATTTTAAAAATGGCCACCATGGTGACCATACTGGATCCATTTTCATTTAGGACCAGCCAGACATCATAATAAGTCCTCTAGTGAAAACCCCATGTCGACGACTTTCTGTTCACGAGAAGTAGCAATAACAAGGTTTTCAAGATGGCTGCCACATTGGATGTCACATCGTCACAATTTTCTTTAGGACCAACTAGACATCATAAGAAGTCTTTTAGTAAAAATACCATCCTGATATGACCAACCATTCAGGAATAGTGATTACAAGTTTTTCAAGAGGGTTGCTGTAATGGACATATTGGATGTCTGAGCAGCACCAATTTCATTTTAGGATCAACTAGACCTTGGGATGAACATATGTGTAAAGTTTCATGGCAAGGAGCGAGGGACAACATGCTATCCCATAAGCTCTTCTGGTCTATTACCAGTAGAGCTAAAAATAGAATATCTACCTAGAGATAAAGGTCACAGAACTTATGGAATACATTCTTAGCCTATAGAATCGCAGATTCTGTAATTACTGTATAGATATAAGTGCAAATTTTCCATATCACAATTAGAGGAAAGTACATTGTTGATTAGGCCTTGTACAAAAAGATCACAACATAGACATGATGTAAAACAGCAAACCAAGTGACCTTGATGATTTATTCCTGTCAAGGGAGAATGTCAGCACTGGTTACTATGGTACCCAGTTTGACAGGCAGATGTGAAAATATACACCAGGCATGTGCAACCTACAGCCCGCAACCTGGTTTTATCCACTTATTTACATCATAGGGTGTGGCTTTAAAATCGCTTATCCGGCCCGCACCGTAGGGGAAGTTGCACATGCCTGATATACACAAAAACACAGAAATTTAATGTGTACCTGAACTTATGAACTGCATAGCAAACAGGTTCTAAGATTGCTACAAGTAATATTTCTTGATGATAAAAGAGGAAAAAAGAGGTTAAAAGACCAATGAACTTTGGCTGATATATGCTGAAAATAGGAAATGCAAAAATCAACCTAAATATATTTTGCACAGGTCTTGATTTAAAGACAAGATAAATGTATGTAGAACATAAGCAAAAACTTTACAAACATTTATTTTACCATTTACAGACTGCATAATTGTTTTGTTCCAACATGAAGGAGAAGAAAGGGTCTATCTTGAAAGCATTGAAGGGAAATACAAAAATAATTGTGAAAATACATGAAATTCTGGCTCTCAGGTTGAATGGTGTATTAACAATGCAAAATTACACATACTCTTTGCAAGGATTTTTACCAGACTAAGGAAGTGAACAATAAACTTTGATATGAGATTCAGAGAGCAAGGGCACTGGTCCAAGGGCTTATGCTATATTTGATACATTGTACAAGAGTACTGTATATCGCATATTACACCACATGTTTAATGGTCATCTATGCAGATGCTTAGCAAACTAAACTTAATGTGCAGAAACCATTATTTTCTTATAAGACTTGACATCACTGTGACCTCTGACCTTGAGACCCAGAATCTATAGGTTTCTTTATTATCCTAAGTGCAAGCCATCCACAATTTCTGGTCAAGGAACCTACTATAGAACAAAAGTTATTCTGCAAAACCCAGTTTTCTTTGAGGCACAATGACTTTGACCACACACCTAGTGACCCCAAAATCAATAAGTCTCTTCCATACCTTAAGTGCCAGCCCTTCACAAACTTTGGTCCAAGTATGTGGTCTAGAACTGAAGTTATTATGCACACAAGAAAGAAAAAAAAAAAGGAAAATAAAAATTGTCTTCCATCAGTGACCTTGACCTTTAACCCCAAAATAAATAGACTTCTTTCTTATCCAATGTGTAAGTCATCTACAAACTTTGGTGAAGGTACATGGTCGATAACTGAATTTGTTTTGCAGAAACCATTTTTCTTCAAGTCAGTGACCTTGACCTTTGTGCTTTTGACCCTAAAATCAATAGGGTACTTCCTTACCCCAAGTGCAAGCCGTGCAAAAGGTTTGGTTCAGGTCTGTGATGTAGAACTTATGCTATTGTGTGGAAACCAGATTTCTTCCTTTAATCACGGTGACCTTGACCTTTTGACCCCTAATTCAATAGACTTCTTCCTTACCCCAAGTGCAGGCCTTCCACAAAGACTGGTTCAAGTCTGTGATGTAGAACTTACGTTATTGTGTGCAAACGAGTTTTCTTCTTTTAGTCAGTGACCTTGACCATCAACCCATAATTCAATAGGCTCCTTCCTTAACCCAAGTGCAAGCCATCCACAAAGTTTGGTACAGGTATGTGTTGTAGAACTCAAGTTATTGTGTGGAAACCATTTTTCTTCTTTCAGCCACAGTGAACTTGATCTTTAACCTTTTGACCCAGAAAGCTGATAGATTTTTTTTCTTATACCAAGTTCATGCTACCCACAACGTTTGGTAACTGCAGATGATGAAGAACTCAATTTATTGTGTGGAAACCATTTTTGCCTTTCTGCTTGTTACTGTAGTGTATGTGAATTCTCCTTTTCATTGGCCAGTAATTGTGTGTGCATCTTTAGGGTGGACCTATAAATAGTTTCTGAATTATGCCCCAGGGCAAGTCTCCAGGAGATACTGAAAGACCCAGGGGCTGGTTGCATAAATTATGTGGCCTTTCTTGGCAATGAAACTGTATATATATATGGTTATAGGATGCAGATCTAAATGATTTCCAAGTTATAACCCCACGGGTTAAGGACGAACCCAGGAACCTATTTGACTGCATAAATTACTTATTCTTTGTATACCAAGTGTATATATAATTTAAGGATGGGGAAGTGAACAGTTTCTAAGTTATGATTCAGAAGCCAGTCCTTGGAAAGGGCAGGGAGAGATCCAGGGGGCAAATGCTGGTTGTATAAATGACTTGGTCTTTTCATGGTAAGAAAGTGTATATGTAGTTATAGGGTGGAAATCTCGTTAGTTTCAATATATGACCCAGGGGCCAGGTACCAGGGGGTAAGGAGTGACAGAGGGACATGACATGACATGACACTGGTAGATTTGAAGTTATGGGCTTACAAAATAATTCAACACTGGAGTTGATGCCAAAGACATCATGCTCACTATGTCTTGCAATTTCCACCCCCCCCCCCAAAAAAAAGCATAAAAAAACAACAACATACAAGTGTCACCACATCATAATCAAGTGAAAACAAAACTAAATTCTCACTTTTTGGGATAACGCATTCCAATGTTTTCTGCACTGGTCAGCAGTGAATGAGCCAAACATAACTTTTTCCCAGTCAATTTGTGCCTCCTGTTCACAGTAAATGTCTACATCATTTAGTGGCAGCAACATCATGATGGAGATCAGAAGCCGACGGCTGTCCTCACAACTCCACTTCCCTGGCACTGTACAAGACAACTCAGTCAGTTAAACAGCTAAAAGTTACACACAGAGAATGAACATTTCAAGTTGAAAAGCTGAATGCTAGTGAAATAACAAACGAAGTAAAGAACAAATCATTCTACTACAATTTTTGAAAGCACAGTAAGTCAGTTGAATAATATAATTAAAATAAGACTTGCAAATTAATACTATGAGTTGACCATGTTGTATTAAAACTACTGACAGACACTATTACAATATCATCCATGTCATGATGATGTCATGTAAGTTATGTTCTTCCTTCTTAAAATCTACTGATAAAAAGAAAAAAGATCATGATCAGGCAAAAAGTCACAAAACACTTTATCACTGACTCATAAAATGACTATTTGCAAGGTTAGAATTAAACATGGAGAAACGGGTTGCAAAATTTTGACATCTACTTTTTAATCTGGGAGCAACATGGCCTATAAAAAAGCAAATCCATTCCAGTGGGTTCTTTCTTTCCAAATGGTAGCACAAATTTTTTACTGGATTTTTCACCAAGTGTAAAAAACATAAACAGGTAGCAATTTTTATACTTCTACTGTGTATTTTATTTCTTGCTACTCCGTGTATTTTGTTGATTGCTACTCCCTGTATTTTGTTGATTGCTACTCCCTGTATTTTGTTGATTGCTACTCCCTGTATTTTGTTGATTGCTACTCCCTGTATTTTGTTGATTGCTAGTGTGCATTTTGTTACTTGGGATGTAAAAAAAAAAATTTTGTTTGGGGGGAGGGGGGTTTTCGTGTGGGAGGGGGGTCAAAATAATTTTCATGATGTAGATGTTGCCTGCTGGTGTTGCAGAGCTTGTTATTCCAGGATGGAATCACCACTGTCCTTATAATAAGAATTCATCCTCCAACGAATGAACCTCCATAGAGAATCCTGGAAAGAATCCAGAACATAACACAGACTCAGTCTACTGCCAAAGTCCCCATTGCATGCACCCTTTTCATCTTTTCAGGACTAGACTTCTCATGGGACATCAGAACTGTGCATAAAAGAGGATCTCAACTGATCATCCCAACACAAACTGGAGATCTCTATAGAAAGTGGCACTACCAAAGGTAGAAGGTTTCTAGCTAAGAAACCTGGTTGGCAAAGAAGAAATATGGACTCATAATTGCCACTGAACCTTAGACAACCTTGTTCAATAGATAGGGCATGAAGCCCACTCCTTCATCTCAAGGATGCTGAGAGCAAGAAAACAGTCTTGTGGGAAACATTTTCAAAGAAAGCTTCACCCAAAGGATCATAGGCGGTTTTAGTTAAAGATCATAAGACACATGAGGTTCCAGTTTGGTGTAATTGAGTGACACACCAGTCTCCGCAGCTCAAAATACCCTATTAAGGTTAGCAATGTGAAAATCGGAACCAATGGCCGTGCCTTTAGAAAACATGATTGTTTCTCTTTAGAATGGAAGAAAAGAAAATCAGGCACTGCACTCAAAGTGGGACTTTGTCACCTAAGGTACACAATGACCGACGTGTTGTAGGAGACCATCACACAGCGACTTCATATTGCATTGAAGCACCCCAGTAGGGCTAGGAATACCACTCTCATTTCAAGATTGTTTCTGTGGGGGACAGATTCTTCTAGGGACCACAAACTCCTAAGAACTATTCCTTCCGACTCCAAATGAAAGACCCACTTTGAATCTGATGCATCCATGAATAGATAGCAGTTTGGTTTTGGTGGAAGTGCATGGGCATTTTGGTGGGCATGCATGGGGACTCCAGTCCAAAACTGGGCCCAATTTTCCCACCAACTCAAGCGATGGTGAAATGGACTTGATAGTATAAACCAATCATTGTTTCTCTTTAAAAAGAACAAGATGTCCATAAAAGAAATCCGAGCTGTCAGGGGATCAGTGTGCAGTTTTCCAAAAGAAGAAACTGGTGGAGGCACAAGTGAAATACTGTAGTATCAGAAATTTTTGTGGGGGACCAATTTTCGTGGCTTTCGTTGCTGCCGCGAACCACAAATTTAAATACCCAACGATAAATTAGCCACATATAAGGATGACCCACCCCACCCATGTTTGTATTGTGTTTCGTTCCTAGAGATTAACAAAACTATTAGTATTTGATAAATCAACGTCAATACTGTAATCTGGTAATAAACTATTAGCTTTTACATGTGTTTGTTTTAACCCCTTTAAGAAAGAATTATAAAGCATTTTATATTGTTTCAATGCACAAATATCAATAAGTATCCAATAGCTGTAATTTCAACTCACTTCTAAATACAAGAACTATTGCTTGAAGCACTATTATTAATAAAACACTATGTATGTACACTAATTACAGGAGAGCATTAAAGCTCACACTTCACCGGTTTTCGGACAAAGCCACTGTATCAACATCGTGTCAATCAAGTCTCATGGAATACACAAATGCTTGTCAGGTACATAATTTCCAAATTGCAGAATTATACAAGTCCAGTTTTCTCAAAACCACCGATAATTAGGTCCGATCTTTAACTCATTGTTGTGTGAGCTGCAAGTATCCATTCAGCGTGAATTTGCTTAATTAATGAGGTTGCAAGGTTCACTAATACAGTGCACAGATCGTCACCAGTAACATCTTCCTTTTCTGCGATGGCCTCCATGACCTGTTTAACATATCAGTTGTGGAAGTGTGATTTTAGTTCTTCTTTGTACTCTTTATTTATTGTCAAGTTTAGTGGTTGAAGTTGGTCTGTACATGAAGCAGGCACAAACAAATGAATGATTCCACTGTCTTTCAATTTAGTTAGCATCTTCGCACTTTGGTGGGCTCTGAACACATCAAATATTGCCACTGCCTGCTGATTGCATTGAGCAAGGGGCAGATAATCATGTGTTTTGTTCGCTTTAGGGACAGTAGTTTAAGTAAGAGGTCATACAGATGTACTTTAATAACTGATTGACTTAGTGTTGTTGGCTGCATCAGCTTCCTTTGATGTTGAGCACTACGACAAAAAAACGGTGTAAGTGATTGATCTTGACAGGTGTTTTATTTGTGTTCATTGAGATGTTAGTATTGTCTTAGTGTTGTTGGCTGCGTCAGCTTCCATTGATGTTTTCCACTTGGAAGAAAAAAAGGTGTAAGTATTGAACTTGTCAGGTCTTTGATTTGTGCTCATACATGTGGTAGTATTATTTTGAACATTCAAGTGATTGTCGTTTGTGTCGGCATAGTATTATTCTTTTTTATTTTTTTATTTTGGGTATTTGTAGAGGTTAAACAACGAAATTAAATACTTACTAATATACAAACTTTGACAGCCAAAACCACGAATTTAAGTACCCACAAAAATGTCTTTTTTTTATGTAAAAAAACCACAACAATTGAGCCCACGAAAATAAATGATACTACAATATTCCTAGGGGAACCAGATCCACCACAGATTTCAAGATCCCCAGAAGACACAGATATGGTCGAGCCAACAACTGGTTCATGGCTCGCAGCACTTCCAACAAGACCAGGATCTTGTCCACTCTGTCCTGTGGGGCATGGACTAATCCGTTGTTTGTGAGGAAAGTAATCCCAAAATATACAAAATCATGAGACGAGACAAGCTTGATTTCTCTAGGTTGGGTAAAAGGCCCAGCCAGGTCACTATGGACCAGCAGTGGGAAAGATTGCGACTTTGGGACTTTAAGTAGCCATTGTGGACCAACCAGTCATTGAAATACTAGAAGATAGGATGGAAATAGGAATCCCCAGTGACCTTCGGTGGACAGCAACTACTCTCATTACTCTGGTAAAACTCTGTCCAAACAGCCGAGCAAAGAATTGGAAGACCTCGGCACTGAAGCAGAACCAGAGGTACTTCCTGTGAGGAGGAAAAATAGGGATGTGAGGGTACACATCCTGGAGGTTGATGAAGACTGCCCAGTTGCCAGGTCTGATGGCCAGTCTGACTGAGGCCGTGGTCTCCATCTTGAAAGGTTCCTCATGTAGAAACTTGTTTGAGATGGAATGGTCTATGATTAGACAAAACTTTCCTCCTTTTTTTGGAAACCAGGAAGATCCAGGAATAGAAGGCCAGAGACTGGTTGTTTAATACTTTCTCTAATGTGCCCTTCCATAGAAGGGAGTTCACCTCTTCCTTTAAACACACTCGATTTGGCTGGTGGAACTGC
Organism: Margaritifera margaritifera; assembly: GCA_029931535.1. Taxonomy (NCBI): domain Eukaryota; kingdom Metazoa; phylum Mollusca; class Bivalvia; order Unionida; family Margaritiferidae; genus Margaritifera; species Margaritifera margaritifera. Next base: position 2,123,175 of record JAQPZY010001564.1, on the reverse strand, counting down.
ATTGGGGTCCTTGTCTTAAGAGGATATTCCTAGAGCTGAAACCAGTATCCTCCTTTAATGATAGACAACCCACCCAATGTCTCTTATGCTCAACCAGACATCAGAAAAAAGACCTAGTTGGGTGCCTATGGGAAAGATGGAAGAGGAACACACTGCAGGTTGAGGGAGCAAGTCCCTATGACTGGCCCACCCCTACTTCCTTAGGGAATGGGGAAGGACCTGCAAACTTCCTCCCTTGACCTCTCGGGTGACCCAGTCAGGCGGCCTATGGGTGAGAGGGAGGTTAGAAATGGGATTGCTTTTTGGACTGGGGCTGCATGGCTTTAAAGAATTTGGCAGATGGCACCTGGGAGAGAGAGAGAGAGGCACCAATTTATCTACATTGTTATCTCTTTCAGGAGCAATTGGCTTACTTTTTAATACTGAAAAAAACCCATTATAATTCAGTTAAATATAAACATTTCCAAGTTCTAACGAAGGTAATGTATGATACTTGATGCCAAATACAATTTTAGATAATATTAACATAATGACAATGCCTCGCAAACTGTATTAATACTACATTTTGCGCAATGAATCCAATTATTTTTTTCAATACTATGTTATCAGAATCTACAGCTACATTAATGTCCTTATTCTGTTGCAGTTCATGCAATATTCTGTTTTAATGATCATGTGAAGTCGGCCATATTGTCCTCCCTGCAGTGAACAGAACAATAAACATTGGACAAATTAATAACAAAATCACATTCATAACTGAATGAAGTGAAACAAACTCGCATAAGTTCCGATGGTTACCCCATGCACGAGTTCTCATTAACATAATGCACGATTTCTTCTGACATCCAATCACAGGATTATAGAGGGTATTTGAAACTTGAAAAAGCATAGTTCTGGTGGTTTCTGCATGAACATGCAAAAGCAAAAATTATTGCTAAACAAGTATTATTATAATTAAGATTTTGTATCTTTATTTTAATTTAAACTGTACTAGTTTGTCTTTAATTATCAAAGTATCTTTTTTTCTTTTTTTTTAATAAACAAATTGTCATAAAAAGTCATCCTAGATACATGTAGGTTGACACGTACACATTTCGAAGGTAAATGCTCATGTGCAAACTAATAACCTGACACAACGGAAGGCATCAATGTGGTTTGTTTTCTCTGCTATTGACGTGTTAATTTCATGTGCGAACTGACAACCCAAAAGTACAACAGCAGCTCTTCTGCAGGTTTGTTTTCTTTACCATTATGTTGACAATAAACAATGTACTCATGAACAAGTAAATCATACAGTATAACCACCGACTATTACATTGTTTGATTCTCATAAAAGAAAAATCAGTGATAGAAAGAAAAACTTGTGAACTAAGCAGTTTGTATCAGCTGCTTAGTTCATCAGGGGGCCCCGGGTGGCCGAGTGGTCTAAGGCGCTCGCCTTTACTAATCACTGCCATCTCACCTCTGTCTGCATGGGTTCGAGACTTGGGCTCGGCCAATGTGGTTATGTGAGAAAGCTTGCCAGTAGCTTCCCGTGGGTCGGTAGTTCTTCCTCCACCAGATATACTGGCCGCCATGTATAGCCTATGATGTGCTGAAAAATGGCGTTAAACCCACAAAACCAAACCAGCTAGTATCCAATTTTTGCATGTATCTGATTATTGACTTTTATTTCTTGCGTCAGTCAGATAAGTTGATTAAAATGGACATTGATCTTGCTCCGAACTACTTACGAAGATGTAATTTGACCTTGTGTTATTAACAATGAGATCTGCAGCATTCGATCATTCAGCTCCCTTTCTGTAGAACTACCTTGTATCAAATGTAATGTTTACTTTTAAGAATGTACAAACAGAAATTATAAGTAACTCATCTATACAAAATCTCAAAACTTACTTGAACCTGGATAACATATACCCATTTGTTGTTATGTAAATACTGTACATCAATTATATACCTGTATATTTATATCACCAAGTAAACCTGAGCATCAGATGAAATTAATGTTTTACTTTTTTTCTTTTTCTGTTCGTTTTCCTACTGCATGCTATGCATAATACAGAAAAATGAGCTGAACCTGTTCCGAAGCATTTCGAGATTATTAACTGTTTTTAGTACATTCCTCTCTCTCTCTCTCTCATCAAATATGGAATATAGATACCTACTGTGCAAGTTATTCTCATCAGTTACACTTAACATTAGAAATATTCTTTTTTTGTTTATGTTCTGGTAACAGTATTAGTATTCCCTGATTGCCAAGCTTTCTTTAATTAGCGGCCTCATCATTCACACCAAGTCAAAAAGATGTTCCTGCCAAGAAAGTTTGTCATGATTCTGCTTACGTTTTGAAGAATATTTCACCAATGCGAGTTTCAATAATAACGCTAAAATACTTATCAACGTTAACCAAATTTTACTTTTTTTATGCTTGACATGTCAACATTTTTATTCAATCTTCAGAATTAAAATATTAAAAATTGAAGAATTATAAATCTACACGTACAGAAACTGAAATCTAGAAAAGTTTGTAAGTGGTAAGAAAAGTAATACCATACTAAACATTATAACATCATGGAGAAAAAAGACAGAAAGAAATTTTACCGCCAGCAGACGCGAACTCACGAGCTCGTGCTCGAAAGTCAAACGTATGTGTGTGTGTCTGTATGTGTCTAAGTCACACACTATATCCACTTGGCCACAGTAAATGTAGCTGTAAAGCAATATATCACACACAGAAACATGTTCAACACTATTCAACGAAATTAGTTCCCATTTTTCTTTTATCAATAACCAAACACCCAAACAATAACACACAGGAAACTCAATACTTTAATATCTGTGTCGAAATAATTATAAGAAATAGATCAATATTACGATTAGGTTATTGACAGATCATTTCCATATGATTTACTATTTTTTTCTGCGATGATAAAAAAATATTTTCTCCTCACAAAAATGAACGAATAACGAATACATGTTGACACAAAAAATACATGCAAAATGCCCTAAATTTGTTGGAAATTAAAATCTCTGAACATCCGAGATCTATTTCAACATTATTATTAATTTCAGCAATAAGTTCAGATTAATTATAAACAATTATCGAACTTCCGTTGCTAATGGCAGGAACATAAATGGGGCTGTTAAGTACAACACATTAAGTCACATGGCTTCATCTGATAAAAAAACACCTTTCCCAAGCTGAAATTGACATCTTTTATGCTAACCCTCGTCAATATTTTATATAAGTGTTGACAATGGTCAAGGCCTTGATTTCTGTAAACATCCACTGATGTCAAGTCTTTATTAGGGAGAGACCATTAATTTTGTAATTGAAAACAATTGCCTTGTTCTGATTTGTAGTGGGAAAAAAGACATTATTCCATTCCTTACTTTTCTTGAAAGAAATTTATCCTGTGATGAAAGGAAAAAAAATATCCCGGTCGGAAAGAACATTCTAGCGCCATATATTAAATGATCAATCCCTTACAGTAAACATGCAGTTAGAATTAAACTAATTCAAATATGTGTATATTTAGCCTCATGACTGTGCCATTACTGCTTAAGGGCCAAACATGCGGTTCGCATTTCAGCGTAATTTTGTGGTTTTCTGTTTGTTTGGTTGTTTGTCTTTTTTAAACAGAAGAGGTTGTCAATTTGGAATTTAATTGTCCATATCTAAGATGATTACTTTTCCTTTGGAACAATAGCATAAATTTATGCTGTTTAAGAGAAGCTCAACAAGGTGTGCTTCTCGTCGAGTCAGTGCGCAAGTTTATTCCGAATAAAGTAAAAGTGTAAAATTATTGTAAAAGAAGTCGATCAACCTTATCTAAGTATACATGTACTGAATATACAAGACTTTTGAAATTATTTTGTTTAATTATCCAAATATATGATCAAAATAAAGATGACTGATTCTTCCAATGGTATCTGGTTGTAAATTACTCTTTGACGTCTCAGTCTTCCATGGGTGGTCTTCACTCATTGGCTGTTCAAATGTCAATCAGTAATGTCGACCAGCCCCTCCATGGTCGAATTGCCATCGGCGTGCCTGCTGAGATACAGTGGTGATTTGTAGGTACTTATCCCTCCACTATGGAGCATTATCATGGAGCAAAAGTGGAGCGGATTAAGTCCCCCACCGCGAAGCATGGGGTTCCAAAAAATCGTGCTAGCTGTACTGTACCTCCTTCATAACTTGATCCTATATCGATGGAGCAGCAAATGGAGCAAATTGGGCATAACCTACATTTCATTCCCATGCCCTTAAGCGAAAAACCTACATTTTATTCCCATACCCTTAAGCGAAAAACCTACATTTCATTCCCATGCCCTTAAGTGAAAAACCTACATTTCATTCCCATGCCCTTAAGCGAAAAACCTACATTTCATTCTCATGCCCTTAAGCAAATTACCAGTTTGGTTCGATTTATAAGGTAAAGTTGTATGTCAAAGACTGGATGAATATCATTTAAGTTTCCTATGACCTTTCCTACCCAATTTTAAATATTTTGACATTTATGTTGGGGTGTGAGGTCCAAGTGCATTGCCTATTGAAAAGTTGGAATTCGCCAAAACCACGCAAAGTCAGCATAGGGTAGCAGCTTACTACCGGGCCTAGCTAAACTTAAATGACCTTAAGTCATGTCCTAAAGACATAACAAATGTTATACTTGCAATTTCGGAGAAGATAAACTATCTTCCTATTGATTTCATGTGGGTATGGCTCGATATAAGGTCATTCAAGTTTTCTAGGACCAGTAGTAAGCAGCTACCCTATGCCAACACCACACTTTTTGGCAAATACCAACTTTTTGATACATGATGAGCTCCGACCTCATAAAGCAACATAGATGTCAGAATATCTAAAATAGGACAGGAAAGGTCAGAGGAAATCACACTAAAAGACTGTAAACCTGACTTGTGAATTTGTCAAACCGCCATTGTAGTGCCATGGTTTTCAAAATCCCTGTTATGATTAACCACTCCGTCTTTAAACTTGTAGTGAATATTTTCACGTTATCTTGGTTGTTTTCTAAAGCAAGATTTTTAATTATGAATTATGAATGATTGTGACATTTAAGAATTAAAGGTGTTGTTAATCTAGATTGACATGTCTGCCATTGTTTTGTGGGAAGGACTAGTGAAGATTTAGCAGGACTAGTAAATTTCTGAATTAACAAGTTCTTTTGGATACAAGGAAATTTTTCTTAAATTCTAGGCCTGGAGAGTATATTTTGCCGAGACAGATGTTAATGTCATCAATTAATAATGCAGGCGCTGATGTTTCCATATGTCAGTGATAGAAACGGCCGATCAGTGCCAAGTGTTCCTAATAATGAACAGCCATCTTAACAAGACTCATGAAAAAGAATGTCGTCTTGATTAAATGTAACTTCTACATTCAAATTCCATGTCTCCGATTGGTTGATAATTCTGGTTACACTCCAAATGTAAATATGATAATATTAATATTACTTATTGATCATTAATTGACATTTCTCCCAATATTTTTTCTTGTATACACACCCCATCAATATGAACTCAATAAACTACATGTCGGTTTAAAACCTATACACGGTCTTGTAAAAGACATTTTGAACATTAAACTATGCGAGTATGAATGGTCAAATTTACTTAAATATCAATAATGGGGACATTCTGAATACTTTATAACAAAATGTTCTATATGCAAACACGATGGTATGACACATAAATGTATGTGACTTGATTTGGGATATAAATCTGTATCTACTAGAGTTACCCTCCTCTTTCACTTCATGCTCTTCCTTCTCCTCCCCAGAGGATAAGTCGTCATACCTCCCTTTCTTCATTTCTTCTTCTGACTCGGAACTATCTGCAATAAAGCAAATTAATTGCCATCAACTATACTGAATCACCTTTGGGGATTTGGCAAAAACTAACATCATTAAAGGTAAAACTGTGTATTCATTTTGGCAAAAACTAACACCAGTAAAGGTAAAACTGTGTATTCATTTTGAGAAGATGGGGGCTTATCCTTTTGTTTCAAGTGAAAAATGTAAAATAAATTATTGTCTTATTTGCACTGTCAATTCTATGCAGGGTATAAGCTGGAGGGGGGTGGGGGTAGAAGAGGGTAATTCATGTGAAACAGTCACCTAATCCCAATTGCCAGTCATTTCACCTAAAATCAAATACACAGAGAAAATGAAGTCAACTTTCCTTGAGTCAATGTCTTTACCCCATTTTTATTTTTGCCCATTGAATATTTTCATATTATATTGTCTCCATACCAATATCTGTTCAAAGAGCAAGGTAAACTAGTTTAAACATAGCATTTTCATGCTTTTTTATCAACGTAAACATGAAACTTGAAGTGATTTGACCTCCATGCATTTGTAACCCAAATACAAACAATTACTCTTTCAAGGTTTATAGACTGATTGCTATTAACTATAAACAAGTTTATTTCGTATTTCATCCTGAACAATTAAGAGTGGGCTTATACCCCAAAATGTCACAAATGTTTTAATGTTCTTTTGCAAAATCAAAGTCATGCAAAAATTATGTATGACAACGAGTTTGGGCAGAGCCAAGTATCTTTAGATAGTGTGAATATGAACAACTAGGTATGTACACCTGGCAGTTTGAAAACAGTGGGACCAGAAGTGCTTATAGTCTGTGCCATTATCTTCCAGTGTCATGTGCATACTCAAATTATGGAAAAGAACAAAGAAAGACAAGTGTTCGTAATGTTCATCAGATAATTTTTTTGGGACTTGAGATTTATTCACTTTTAAAAATCTCCAAGATTGTACTCTTTTTTTCAATTCAAGGACAATTTCAAACAAGAGTATAGTGAATGGCATATTATATGCCCAACCAGTGTTTAATGGTCTTCTATGTAGGAACTTGCAGGACATGGTTGACTCTGGAGATTGCTGATCAATGGGTCTCAATGACATGAACCATTGGTCAAGGTATGTGGCCTTGAACAAAACTTACCATGTACAAAGCATTATTTTCTCATCAGACTTACCACAACTGTGACCTCTGATTTCTGAAGTCCTGAATCTATAGGTTGCTTTATTACCCAAGTGCAAGCCATCAGCAAACTTTGGTCAAGGAACTTACTCTAGAATAAACGTTATTCTGCAAAATCCATTTTTCTTTGAGCCACAATGACCTTGACCATTGACCTGTTGACCCCAAAAACAATAGACCTCTTCCAAAATTTAAGTACAAGTCCTCCTTAAACTTTGATCCAGAAACATGGTAAAGAATGTGAGTTACTTTACATATGGGTTCTTCTTTCTGTCAGTGCCCATGACCTTTAACTGGTTGACCCCAAAATCAATAGGCTTCTTCCTTACTCCATGTGCAAGCCATCCACAAAGTTTAGTCAAGTTATTGTGCAGAAACCATTTATCTTCTTTCAGTCACCAAGATGATGACATTCTTGTTGCACCAAAACTATGCCTTCTTCCCTAACCCAAGTGCAAGCTATCCACAAAGTTTGATCCAGGTCTGTGATCCAGAACTATTGTCATAGTGCAGAAACCATTATTCTTCTTTCAGTCAATGAGTTTAATATAACTGCTTGTACACCATCTCCTTCTCACAGATGGTCTAGCCACAAAAAAACTTGAGGCAATGTTGGTAAATGCTCCTCTAGGCAACTAACCAATGCCATCTATACCTCCAAGATGTTTCAACCCACTCATTATTGAATGATGCACTTTATGGTGCATGGATGGTCCTTTTTACAACCATCACTATACAGATCAACTAGAAAAGATTGAAATGGGATATTCCATGTCGCACATTGTCATGCCAATTTATTCACAATGATCTGCTTTATACAAATAAATTGCCCTTGCTGCACAGCTGGTCAACTCATTCGTGTTACACCTTAACATACTGTACTTTGGGGAATTTAATTGTTTTTGTAATGGCACACTTAGCAGCCGAGGTTATTTTGTGCTGGAGCGATTGGAGTAATGAAATAAAAACACAACTGTAACATATAAAATCTTATATGTTCTCAAGACAGCGAACATAATTCTCTCTCTCTCACACATACATAAACAAAATGAGGTTCTCGACACTCTTAGACATAAACAAATAAGGCAAGTTAGTAGCTATGCTCAGAACACCGTCGGCAGTGATGTTATAAATAGGTTATCAGAAGATTTCATTGGCTACTGACTCACACTGTATGACTGCTAGTTACCTGCTAGCCAGGAAGAACAATTCATGACAATAAGTGCCAACTGGACAATGCATTAAAAATCTGTTATAAATTATCATTGTTAAAAGCCACCCCCACCCTCTTGCACATCTGATGCATGTAAGAAATGTAACAAGTCCATGGTTAGAACGGTGTTTACAGTACACACAGGAGCGTCATTGAATTGATATTTTCTATTTTTAGCCTAGGTCTGTTATTTAAGCTGCATTATACATGCATTAAAGCTAGCCTGTTTATCATACATATCAAAGCCTATACATACTGTATACATACATATCCAAGTCTATACATACTGTATACATACATATCCAAGTCTATACATACTGTATACATACATATCCAAGTCTATACATACTGTATACATACATATCCAAGCCTATACATACATATCCAAGTCTATACATACTGTATACATACATATCCAAGTCTATACATACTGTATACATACATATCAAAGCATATACATACTGTATACATACATATCAAAGCATATACATACTGTATACATACATATCAAAGCATATACATACTGTATACATACATATCAAAGCATATACATACTGCATGAAAATCTTACATTATAAGATCTTAAGAAATCTACCAACAAAATAAACATTTTAAAAGAATATTTTAATGGTATATAAATCATTTAAATATAAAATAAAGTCAAAAAATATTCACAGAAAAAATGGGTGAGGGGATGGATGACATATAAAAGAGGTTGAACTTATTCTGTCAAATATGATTGACACTGAAATGTGGATCATTTTATTAGGTTACTATGCAAATTATTGGTGGTAGGAATTTAATTAGAACTATAATAGTTTCTTTGTTACCTAATAAAAGTTATTATAGTTCATTCAGCTCAGATATCCATGTCCAGCTCACTTAATTTTCCCATCAGCATCTCAAAATTTCACATGCGAATGATTTCGGCACCATTTATATCGACATACAGAGCATCACCACTCATTCTATACATGCTAAAAACAGAGAATTGTATATGTACATGTCATCTACTATGTTGGTCCTGGAGATATGGAAGAGTTTATATTTATATAGGACTGGGCAGTTATGTGAGCTGTCATATGCCACAGGTAAACAAATATCTCCAACTCATCAGACAAATCATATTATAAACAGGCATTAAGTAAAAATTGTAAATAGTTTCAAAGAAAACTTGATGATGCAGATATTTGTTTATCTGTGGCACACGATGGCTCCCAGAAGTACACAGTCCTGTATTAAAAATGGACCCTTCCACAACACCGTGTTGCACCTTAAGCATGGGATCATGGTTTTCCCACAATTGTTTGTCCTATGTCCCCCAAATCTCGACCCGAGTGCCCCCCTCCCCCAAGCATGCTGTTTTGTCAGGAAATAAAAAAAAAAAAAACGCGAACAACTTTTCATTAGTGGACATTCATCCAAGTCTATGCTGGCCCAAGCAATAGTCCAAGTTTCTAAAGGTAATAAAAACTGTAAGATGGCAATTAATATCCAAATTACAATAATATATTTGGCAATTAAAACATTCAAGGTTTGTGGTAGTAAGCAGAGTTGCAATGAAAAGTCTTTGATGGCAGCCAGTGTAATTTATTTTCAATGTTAAAGTCACACCTACAGCAATGAAGATTTAATTTATTTTCAAGCTGAAATTAATGGCAAAAGAGACTAAATTTATGCTCATACACACCCCGTCATTTAATCAATGATTTAATCATTTGAAAAGTCATTAAGAACAAAATGGGTATTTATTATAATAAATGCTGGTAGATACTGAGTGGGCACTAAAGTTAAATGAGAGCAAAATCCAGATCGGAAAATTCCATGGTGCAGCTCATTTCAGGTTAACCAGATATTCAAGCACGTTAATGTTTTCATGCATTTCTTGAGCACACGAAAATATGATAGCATAATGCAGACGACAAAGTTAAGGTGCAAAACTGTCAAAACAAACAAGATTATCTAATATTTTTAGCACTTCTAGTGTATTCACTACTACTAATTTCCTTTGTCACTTTAAAATGTTGTGTGTTCCCCAAATGTAGAGGGTGAGGGACACAGTGTCCTCTGCCCTTGGGATCCTAGGTGCAACGCATAACTCCAGGACCAACATGGTGGATCACATGTACACAGACCACTCTTTTTCAACATGTATCGATGAGTGGTGTTGCTCTGCATGCCAATATCAATGGTGTTTAAATCATTTGTGTGCAAAATGAATTGGGTAATTTTATCTACATTTTGAGATGCGCATTTGAAAATTCACCGAGCTACAGATAGATATTATTCAAAATGCTTAGCTGAACTTAATTACTTTACAGTTATCATTGTTTACATGTATATTATTGACATATTACAGTGAAACCCTGCTATAACGCAATATTTGTGGTCCATAAAATTCTATCGCGGAAAAAGCGGGGTTGCATTATTGTGGGGTTTCACTATATTTAACTTTATTCAGAGAACAACGTATACACATCTAATGTATAGCATAAATAGGGTATCAACACCGTTTACTATCTGATATCGATCCGTCTTTGTTTTCCCACATGACAACCCTTTGATTGAGCCATGAGTTTGATACTTGTTCAGTGCAAGGTAACAGAGAGTGGTTATTTTAACTCCATGTGATCTTGCCGCCCAAGCTCAGTCTCTACATAAGCACCCACATATGACAATCTTTGATCTTGCCGCCCAAGCTCAGTCTCTATATAAGCACCAACATGACAATCTTTGATCAACCACCGCATTGTCTGGTGCTTGGTTGTGTATGCAGTTAAAGAAGAAACATAAGTCGGCTATTGTTTGCGCAATGATTGTATACAGGAAGAATTGAAGTCCAGCGCACTTGTTGGCGGCTTACGTTTTTTTATGTTTATTAAATCGTGAGAATCTTTTATCAACCACCACATTGTCTGATGCTCGGTTGTGTATGCAGTTAAAGAAGAAAAACATGTCGGCTATTGTTTGAGCAATGACTGTATACAGAATTAATTGAAGACAAACACAAAGAAGACTTACTGGCTTTACTCATGGATCAGTAATAGGTAACATTTCCGATAATGTTTATTTTGGCATAACACTTCAAGAAATTGGTGAAATTGTTAAATTTCAGAAGCCACGCCACGATTGAATTCATACGTGATCTCTTCCCCAATATGATAATAAACTTTTTATACAATATTCCACGTATTTTTTTTTTAAAAAAAATTCTGTGTACGAGAAAAATACATGTACATGTATATAACATTTCAGGAACCACGCCACAAGCGTATTATACTCAAATTCATACACGATCTCTTCCGCAAAATGATACTGTAATATACACATTTTATACACTATTTCTCGTACTCTGAAAAAAAATAATTTCATTTGCGAATGAATATATGAAATTTTGGGAGCCACGCCACGATTGCGTTATATCCGAATTCGCGTTTTAGCAGGGTTTCACTGTATCATTTAATGATGTGTACAAAGTAATCAGTCCATTATATAAAATGTAAGTTCAACTTGTCAACTTACTCTTTTTTTTTCTTGATTCTTTTTTTTATATAAAAATAACATGCCTGTTAACATTGTCAGCTTTGATTCATTTTATTTTCCTCATAAATTCTACATGTTTGATTACAATTTTATAAGAAAATATAAATGTAAATTTTTATTCTGAAATTATAAATATCATTATGACATTGCGATTCGACAAGGCCACTTCTAACAAAAAGTGCCCCACCACCCCGGTAATAAATTTCTGGCTGGAACACTTTTTAATATTAAGCAGATAGAAACCTATTTTGGGCCTTTTTGTACAAGTAAAAAATGTGATCCACACTTGCTTCCATGTTATAAGCAGGTTCAGAAGTTATCTGGGCGAGCTTACACGAGGTGCTGTTTAGGTAACTTGCTCTCAGGTGAATACAGTCAACAGTACATGAATATTACAAAATTTAAATTCCAGGTTAAAGTTAATCTATAGCTAAGGATATATTTACCACTGAAAACTAGAAAACCATTATGTTCTGCCTTAATACAATATAATTTTGATTATCCCTACTCATTACGGTATGCCAGAATTGGTAACAATCTAAAGAACTCCAAATAGCGCAGAATAAAACTAAGATTTATAAGTTACCTTGAACCAAGATCAAGCATCATACAGAATGAACTTGAAAGTGTGGAAATGCTAAAAGTGGAGGATTTGTTCAAAATCATGTATTTTTTAACTTGGCACTATATAGGGCTTTCATTTTCCATGGTCATTATCCATGTTCTTGCATGTACAAAATGTCTTTGTGTCCATGGGAAAGGCATTTAGCTCCCATTTCCTCGGCATGGTACAATCAATGTGTTAAAATGCCATTAAAACTCATGAAAACCACCAAAAAAAAACCCATCTTGATACAAACACAAAATAAAACTTCACTTACTGTTAATTAATGAGGCTTATCGCGTTTATAATTACAAAAAATAATGTTATCTTTTACTTGACACAACAGCAGTTTTATTTTCCATGCTCAGTATGCAAGCACTTTTATGTAAAAAAATGTCTTCATACAAATATTAATAAAAACTTCCCTTCTTCTTAATTAATGAGGCCTACTCCATGTAAAATTCTGAAAAGGAATAATAAATTCAATGGCATTTATTTTGGGATGGAATATTAAAATTCTGAAAAGAAATAATAAATTCAATGGCATTTATTTTGGGATGGAATAAACCTCATTGGAATTATTCATCATGCACTTTATTCCATATCTTTAACAAATAAATTAATGTATTTGTCTGTAGTAAAATTAATGTTATAAAACGGACATTCCATCTTTTATGGATAAATCTCGTGATTATGGACTAATGTGCTTATAATCATAAGGTTTATACTGTTTAAGAAAACCTAATTTGATTCATTTTAATCATTTCTACTTCACTGATTGGCATTACACACCATTTCATTTATTATTTCCATTATGGCTTTCACTACAACATAATTTTCAAGCATTTGTGTGATCCAGATCATAACTGGATTAACTTTCCTCAGTGGAGAAACTTTATCGATATTGCCTTTTTCATGTACATATTATGTAAATGTTATGTGACTTATTTAAATTTGATATATGCTATGTATCACTACTTTGTGTTATTTGTTACTCTACCTAAATAAATATTAACATCAATAAGGATGTTATTGGCCACCTTGTATTATCAGGCAAACCAATTAAATTTGCTAGAACTATTTACCACACAGCAGAAAACAATAAATAAATTATCATATGTAACATCCGACCTCTTCCCGCCCATAGTATTAAAATACGACAATCCCCCAGCAAAGAAAAGGTGAAAAATTTGTTTTATAGTAAAACAAATGACTTTTGCAGTACTTCAGGTATTCAAATAGTTTCTTCCAAAACCTTATTTTTCCATTGCCAGAAAAACAACATGTGCCTCACACTGTTTAAGAACCCTGACATTGTAAAGGTCTATTCTTTTTCTGTTCGAGAACTTCGACTGAAACTCTAAACTGGCACCATCTGATTGGTTGATGGATATATAGGGGCATGTTGTTGGGGTATTATTGGACTTTTAAATACATGTAGCTAATTATAAAGTACAATAGGTAGGTTAATATTTTGAGTAAATTAGGCTTGTAATGAAAATACTTCAACTGGTATTGCAGGTTTTAGCTGGTATTCCCAGCAGAACAGCTTTGATAATTTGATGACATTTGTAATAAGTTTAATTAATTAATAATCATACAAATTATGTTGATAATTTGATGACATTTGTAATAAGTTTAATTAATTAATAATCATACAAATTATGTTGATAATTTGATGACATTTGTAATAAGTTTAATTAATTAATAATCATACAAATTATGTTGATAATTTGATGACATTTGTAATAAGTTTAATTAATTAATAATCATACAAATTATGTTCACTGCCATTACACTACATGTTCACTGCCATTACACTACATGTTCACTGCCATTACACTACATTAACACTCTTAAATGAAAATAAAATCTTTTCACCTTCGTTTTGTTTATTATTATTATTGTTATCTAAATATTTATTTTAGAAAATTGCTAAAATGTCTTATGATCTCCTCTACTTTTCATCAATAATGTTTAGTCAAGATAACAATATAATACACATTATTGAGAAGTGCTGAGAAGTTAATAATAATCCCCAGCTTCTGATGATCATCAACTACTACTGTTTTTAATGAATAGCTGATCCGGTCTTGAAACTTAAATGATCTAATAATTTTTTTTTCTTGCGCTCATGTTGGTGGAAAGCAAGACACAGTAGTCACCTTTCTAGCAGTGTTTACATCATCCATAGCCGTGTGAAGATTTTTGTTAAAGTGTGCAGTATTAGATATAACAATCACTGTAGATTGATAAATAGTCAAAAATTTGCATATCTACATTATTATTTTAGTTTTTTGTTTTTTTATTTGATTCATTACATATTTTAGGGTTTAAACATTATTTGTTTAAAAAACGAATAATAATTGTCCAATAATACACGTCGATTTCACTCCCTTTTGGGCCTCTAGTTTGCATGCCCTTGCATTATCACGTGATACATATATGGTCAAAATGAATGCTGCAAAATAGCAATTACGGTTATCTGCCAACGTTACTTACAGTTCGCAACAATAACTTCCAAATATAAGTCTTAATATTGTAACCATTTAATTTTTGTCCCATAATACCCCGATTGACGTTATCATTAATTAGATTGTGCATGTGAAGTTTCATAACTCGCAGGCGCCGGCGTAGTCCTATTAATAAGACTTTGCAATTTATTATTTTTTTTTTTTTTCACTGAGGGGGTGATAATCCCCCTCCGTGAGAATAAAAAAGTGCGATGTCTTATAGAGCTGGAACGCGGCCACGACACGTGGGTCACATGTCGAGTCCACAACTTGCAACTGAAGCTCAGACATTGTGTTATCAAACTACACCAGATATACTTGTGCCTTGCCTTCGTGTGATCTCTTCCCTAAACTCGACATCGTTTCTTTGGAAGCAAGAGAATCAAGATCTGAATGGAAGCAAGATATTCAAAATTATAGTCGATTCCTGTTTTCAAGCAGGCGCCTAACCGGATGTTGATAAACTTTCAATACTGTAGAAAATAGAAACAGGTCACGTATCCGCGCGTAGAACATTTCTTTGCAAACAAAATCGCGGTAATTTCAATGTTGCCTGGTCTCAGTGGCGGCGCGAGGGTTTGAAGCGCCAGGGGGCAATGTTCTTTAATGCCCCCCCCCCCATTACCGAGTAGCCCCGGGGGCAATGTTCTTTAGTGGCGCCCCCTACATTGCCACAGAGAACAGTTTTTGTCAGTTGCCAACCTCCAAACCCGCCCCCCCCCCCCCCCACCAATCAAAGCCCTGAAATGAAACCGGGGGCTTAGATGGGGTGAGGGTGTTGGCAAAAAAAGCTCCCGACAGCGCCCCCTCGCCATGGACTATTGCCTCCCCCGACCCCTCCCCTCGCGCCGCCACTGCCTGGCCCCTCCTATTCTCGCTGTACTTAATGTTTACGCTCTTATTATACAAGATGTGCACGCACCTTTATCAAGATTTTTTGGCTATTTATTTATTAACTTAACTTCAAAAGAAAACAACAAGAGATTTCGTTTTCAAGCTACGAAATTCCGATACCACAGAAAATGCAATTTATCTGACGTCACCATATAATGTTTAGGATCCACGCCAAAGTTATTAAGTACTTCTGAGAGAGGGAAACTTATAAGACGAAGTGTGTGCAGTTGCAATAAGCAAAATTGAGCGAATACTGGCATACCGCTATGCTACTTTCATGTACTTTGACTGATATTTATGTATATATCTGGTATCTGGGAAACTACACGCTTTCTAACGCAGAGAGATGATCCAAATGGCTGTTTCCATGTGCTCGAGAAAGTAACTTTAACTAGTCCAAAGTACACTAACTTTAGCGGTTATAAAAATAATGAAAATGATTTTTGCCATAGACAATACTTGCTTGTAAAAGTGCAAAAAAATCAATTATAAAATATATAAAAGAACGAAATGAAGAAATATGAAGTAAGGCCAAACTGAATACACTTCAACCCAAAATACACCCATCAAACATACACAAAAATAAAACGAATTAAAACTTGTTTTAACACTACGTAAGGCACAACAGGTCTTTTTTAAATAACCACTGAACCAGGAAATTAGTGAGGAAAATGTAGCAAATTATTTTGTTTCATTTGCAAGGCTCAAACTATAGAGCGGAACCTTGAAACTGCGAAACCAATCCAACTTTTGTGGTACTGAGTATTTTTAACACACTAAACCAGTTGCCAACATTTTTTCCAAGTTTAGTGAAGGGAAATCCAGAATAATGGAAAAATTAGCAAAATCACCCATTAATCGACTTAAAAATATTAAAACTGCAAATGAATTTAATCACTCATATAAATTCTATTACCATAAATATGTAACTTGTTTCTCAATATTTTAAAAGTCTTTTTCCTTGCATTATATATTTAATTTATACCAGGTCAATGTTGCGTGAAAATATGTTTATTTCATCATCTGGTGTATCTTCACTATCCCATGTGATCGTTCCCAACCTTTGCCAATTCCTGATGTACTTTGGTGGACGTTATCCACCCATTTAGAAAATGTCGAAGATTTACTTATTTGTTTAGTTTAACTACGTCTTGTAATATGGGCCGCTGACATTACTTTTCATGATGAGATCCCTTTAAATCGTTTAATTCAGAATAAATCGGGAGGCGGAGTCTAAAAATCACTAAAAGTTCCAGATTTGGGAAGTTATAGAACAGCTAAGCTCCACCCCCTTTGCTAGTTAACCGCTGCAGTGCAAGTGTACTTTCACCTGACCTTGACAATATATATATATATATATATATATATATATATATATATATATATATATATATATATATATATATATATATATCGACATAAAGAAAGCACAAGTTTGACAATGAAAGAAAAAAATGCAGTTAATTAAGAATTTAAGAAAAAAAATTTAATTCTAAACAAAATGAAGCAAGAATGTCAGCTAAATTTATAATCTGTTGAAATTACAACTCAAAGATGAGAAAGAAAACTACGAGATACATGACTAATTGTGACAAATTTGATTCAACTCGCGCTATTAGTTCAAGTGAACTTAAAAAAGAAGAAAAAAAGGTCGTCTTCCAGTGAGGAAGATTCAGTTATCAGTGAAAGATCCATTAAACAAACACTTAAAAGTGTGAACAAAATAAAATTTACCTTAAATTCTATGAAAAATAAAAGAAAAAAAGAAATTCCAAATCTTGAATTCTTCTAAAGAATTAAATTTAAATCCTTATTTCAACAAATCCAAAACACGAATCAAGCTGAATGTGAGTTTTGGAAAGTTTAACCAAAATTGCTAAAATGCTTGATGGCTTCACGCACGGAATCTTTAATGCATGAATTCTCTCAAATTGTCTCCAGTTTAATAAACTTCTGCACAAGAGGGGTGTTCAAAACAGCGAACGTGCGTTCCATTACAGCCGGCGATGCACGTTTATGGACTCAAATGATATCATATATCTAAAAAAAAATACACTATAACCCCTTTTCGTTTTCTTGACTGTATTTGAATTGTGCTGATTTTCAAGCAAATCCCTTATAAAAGTTATACCTTCGTCATTGATAGCGGATAGGCACTCCAAAACGTGATTCATATTCCTTCGCGGTTTGTGGCAAGTCAACATTAGTGTAAAGAAATTCAAAGTAAAAATGTCCTATTTCCTCAACCGCCTGGGATAGCACATTGTCTTCTTCAACACTGGCAAAGTAAAAATTTTCCATTATTTCCGCTATTTGTGACAGTTAAATATCTTCGTAAGTATCAGCACTTTCCATTGTGAAAGACACGATACCAATTGATAAAGTATGGAAAAGTCTACTTTCGGGTCCAAAACACACATACGGATGACACAGCGTGGGAAATCTTGCAAGTCACGTGTAAAGTACCAACGGATGACATAGCGTGGGAAAGCTTCTAGTTACATGCAAACCATCGTCGCGAGCCACTGGCGATTTCCACTACGCGCCTTTGTTTTGATTTTTTTAAAGACACGAAGGGGATTGTTGCTCGTGACGGCGTCGATGCGTGGAAACTAGCATGAGAGAAGCTTATGTGCGGAGTTTGAAAAGGACTGAGGCCCATGTTGCATGCCATATAGAAAACACTTACTTCAGACAGACGGATATGCAGACAGAAAGATATATGCAGACAGACAGATACATGTATACTGATAGATACATATGTATTTTTTTTTACATGCATTGTATACAAATCCTTAAAATAATGAAAAAAGACTTTTATTATTATATACAGGACCTATTGAACAACAGAAAAAACAATGTTTGACCCTTAAAACATTCAGATTAGCAAAGTTATGAAACTGTATGTAAATCATTTAATCAGACAATCAGACGATCAGAAGATGAGACACTTGTATATGGATGATTGTTATTATGAATATTCAAGGTGATTTTGCGAAGGGGGTTTTGAAATGAAAAGAAAATTATTTCAAGTAGTAAGCGAATACAGTTTGCACTAAATTTTTCTTAACAATCTTCTCTGAAGACGAATTCTTCAGCTTTCAAGTAACAGTACACGGAATCGGAACACTCTCGGCCTTTTCCGTCAAGTCTAAATAGAAACATCGTATGACATTCACCGCCATTTATTCGCAACTTCGAAGTAAATCCTACTGATCATACCTCGAATGTATGCCCATAACTGCCATTCAGACCACTTCGGCTATTTACGAAACAAGGATTGACAGAGAAGTGGCGAATGAATCGAACAATGTTTTCATTCGCAACTTCTCGGTCAATTCTACAGTCCATCAAATCGTAGAAATAGCAGAGGTGGTCCAAATAGATTGCGGTTTCTTTTTCGCGAAGAAATTTCCGGCTAACAAAATGTATGATTTTTTTTCTTCTGTAATTACTGCGCCTTAATACATCAATCAGAAAGAACATCCTCGGCCTTTTCCATCGCATGCTAGAAAAACATCGGATGTAAATAATGACCATTTTGAACTGTCCTCAAGCCCGTACTTGTTATTACGTCATAATAACTTCATAACGTCACAATGAATAGATGATGTCTCATCACTAATAGCAACACAAAGCAATGGTTGCGGACATTTGAAACAGAATGATTTCTTCAATTTTTTGCACTACAAAGTTGCAGGAATAACATTAAAACTTAAATGTGGAGGTATTTCATTTATTGTTGAAACGTCCTCGAGTGTTATTTTCAAGAGCTTTAATGCTATAAGACTCTATTCTTCGCACATCTGGCTGGATGTTCGTCTGTCAACAACTTACCAATTTGGGAAGTATAACTACGGTTACTCCAGGGTCTATTTCAGCGAGTTGAAGTTATTCGGCTCACATCGGAAAGAGACGACAGTGTTCCGAATGCTGCACACATCTGAGACATATTTTTGCCTCGCAGAAATAACGGAGGTGGTCCAAATGGCAGCCATTGAGAACCATGTGTGCGAGACAAATTTATGCCTCGGGTGTATGTCGGCGCAGTAATCATACATAAAATATAAGCCGAGGTGGTCCAAATGGCAGCGATCGGCATACAATCGAGGTGTAATCCGTAGGATTGATCTCGAAGTTGCGAATGCATTGAGTACTATATTAGAACTACTTTTGTTCACATGACACAAAATGACGGCGGAAAGAGACAAATTCACAATCAGACCATTGTTGGTCTTTTACTGTCGCAATATATGTGGTGCTCTCTGCCGGAGACCAATCACCAAACCCATCAAATGTATATGCATTCCTACAACTACATCCGAGGTTATTTCTCGACTTGACGAAAATGGACGAACGATGCATGTACCAGTTATTGCATGTACCATTCGGAACATTTTCGGACTTTTTCGTCAAGTAGAGAAAGAGACCTCTGATGCAATTCGTCGCCATTGAGAACTATATTCTGAACTACTTTTGTTCACGTTAAGCAATATGGCGGCGGAAGGAGACAATCTAATTTTGTTCACATTAAACAATATGGCGGCAGAAGGAGACAAAATCACAATCGGAACATGGTTGGCCTTTTCTGTCGTAACATGTGTGGCGCACTCAGCCAAAGGCGAATCACCAAACACATACAATTGATGTGTATTCCTACAACTACTTCCGAGATTATTTCACGATCTTACGTAAATGCTTGAGCGGTGTTGGTTGTATGTACATGTGTTGCTGATACGTGACTGCTGCAGAAACTTAAGAAGAAGTACGAATACTCAGAGACTTCCTTATTCCACGAATTTAGGCATATCGGAAAATTATGCATGGGGAGTATAATGATTTCATCCTGATTTCAAATTATAAAGCATCACTGTCATTATCAGCAGCCTTAAAAACAAAAATGTAGTTTAATAGAATTAGTCAGTAAGCCAGTTAATTCATCTGTGTCCTCCATAATACTAGTATATATGCTTACAAAGAAATGTTCTGTCTTTTCCTTGTTTGAATCTCGTAAATCAAAGTTGCGAGAGGGTGATTGGAAACTGGCATAGCTTCACTACACACTGAGATACATAACTGAAATTTGGAACTCAACTAGAAATTTTTATATTCTACAACCTTGATAAATGGCCTAGTTTTTTGTTTTTGACTCAAAACACGTTTTTTAGTTGGAAGTTGACCAATGAAATATTATACAGTCGTAATTATCGGGAACATTTCTTATAACGTCAAGTTTCTATTCTTTAATCGAAGGCGCTGACTATAAGTGGCATTGGATCAGTACACTAGAATGCTAAGTCATGTTGCCGTTATCAGTTTTGTTTATGATAGAGTTTCATAGTATTAAGGAAATGTACACGATGTTGTAACTTAGAACTTTATGGGGGAGTCATCCGAGCGGACTTTCCAATACATCAATCAGAATGTCCTCGGCCTTTTCCATCGCATGCTAGAAAAACATCGGATGTAAATAATGTCCATTTTGAACTGTCCTCAAGCCCGTACTTGTTATTACGTCATAATAACTTCATAACGTCACAATGAATAGATGACGTCTCATCATTAATAGCAACTCAAGCAATGGTTGCGGACATTTGAAACGGAATGATTTCTTCAATTTTTTCCTTACAAAGTTGCAGGAATAACAATAAAACTTAAATGTGGAGGTATTTCATTTATTGTTGAAACGTCCTCGAGTGTTATTTTCAAGAGCTTTTATGCTATAAGACTCTTTTCTTCGCACATCTGGCTGGATGTTCGTCCGTCAACAACTTACCAATTTGGGAAGTATAACTACGGTTACCCCAAGGTCTATTTCAGCGAGTTGAAGTTATTCGGCTCACATCGGAAAGAGACGACAGTGTTCCGAATGCTGCACACATCTGAGGCATATTTATTTTGTCTCGCACAAATGACGGAGGTGGTCCAAATGGCAGCCATTGAGAACCATGTGTGCGAGACAAAAATATGCCTCGGATGTATTTCGGCGCAGTAATCAAACATAAAAAATAAGCCGAGATGGTCCGAATGGCAGCTAACATGCCGATAATCCGAAGGATTGACCTCAAAGTTGCAAATGCATTGAGTACTATATCATAACTACTTTTGTTCACATGGAACAAAATGGCGGCGGAAAAAGACAAATTCACAATTGGCCTTTTACATATGTGCTGCTCTCTGCCGGAGACCAATCACCAAACCCATCCAATTTATGTGCATTCCTACAACTACATCCGAGGTTACTTCTCGACTTGACGAAAATGGACGAAAGATGTTCCTATTGTATGTACCATTAGGAACATCTTCAACCTTTTCCGTCAAGTGGAGGAAGAAACTTCTAATGTTATTCGTCGCCATTGAGAACTATATTCTAAACTACTTTTGTTCACTTTAAACAATATGGTATCGGAAGTAGACAAACTACTTTTGTTCACATTAAACAATATGGCGGCAGAAGGAGACAAAATCACAATCGGAACATGGTTGGCCTTTGCTGTCGTAACATATGTGGCGCACTCAGCCAAAGGCGAATCACTAATCGCATACAATTGATGTGTATTCCTACAACTACTTCCGAGATTATTTCACGATCATACGTAAATGCTTGAGCGGTGTTGGTTGTATGTACATGTGTTGCTAATACGTGACTGCTGCAGAAACTTAAGAGGAAGTACGAATACTCAGAGGCTTCTTTATTCCACGAATTTAGGCATATCGGAAAATTATGCATGGGGAGTATAATGATTTCATCCTGATTTCAAATTATAATGCATCACTGTCATTATCAGCAGCCTTAAAAACAAAAATGTAGTTTAATAGAATTAGTCAGTAAGCCAGTTAATTCATCTGTGTCCTCCATAATACTAGTATATATGCTTACAAAGAAATGTTCTTCTGTCTTTTTCTTGTTTGAATCTCGTAAATCAAAGTTGCGAGAGGGTGATTGGAAACTGGCATAGCTTCACTACACACTGAGATACATAACTGAAATTTGGAACTCAACTAGAAATTTTTATATTCTACAATTTTGATAAATATCCTAGGTTTTTTGTGTGACTCAAAACACGTTTTTTTAGTTGGAAGTTGACCAATGAAATATTATACAGTTGTATTTATCGGGAACATTTCTTATGATGACGTCAAGTTTCTAATTTTCAATCGAAGGCGCTGACTATAAGTAGCATTAGATCAGTACAGTGGCGTACTAAGGGTCAATTGCGCCCGGGGCGACGATGATGGCCCAAAGGGCCAGAATACGAGGCCCGAATTTGTATCAGCTGCTTTGGCGCCAGTGGTGTACTAAGGGTAAATGGCGCCATAGGTGACGATGATGGCCCAAAGGTCCAGAATACGAGGCCCGAATCTGTATCAGCTGTTTTGGCGCCCCAAGACCTCTGGCGCCTGGAGCAACCACCCAGTCCGCCCCCCCCCCCTCCGTTAGTACGCTACAGTTTGGTGCCCCAAGATCTCTGGCACCCGAGCCAACCGCACCCCGTCCGCCCCCCCCCCCAACCCCCCCGTTAGTACGTTACAGGATCAGTAGAATGCTAAGTCATGTTGCCGTTATCAGTTTTGTTTATGATAGAGTTTCATAGTATTAAGGAAATGTACACGATGTTGGACTTAGAACTTTATGGGGGGAGTCATCCTAGCGGACTTTCCAATGCAACGCTCGATCTTTACTCGCACCGCTCCCATAAGGTGAAAATTGGTTATTTTGACATCAAATTGTCTGTAATTTGCTTTTCGGTCTAGAATAAAATCTGACCATTTAGTCTACCCTCCGGAATTTAATTGTATTACCACACTTCCATTGTCAACAATTTCAATTTTTGCATTTTTAATATGATTCTTTACAGACAACACAAAACATTGAACGATTTTTTTCTTCTTCTTCTTGTTTTACAGCAATAAAATTAAATATTCAAAGTTACATTGTATTCAATTCAACAGTTTTCAGAGAGGTGATACAAATATTTAATGAGTTTAACATGAAAACAACAATGTCGTCATCAAGAGATAATGTCTATTTGTTTACAAGTATGGACGGGATAAAAGTGTGGGCAAAGCTAGTTGCGTTGTAGGTTATTCTTGAAGAAAATGAAATGCCAATTTCTTGACTTCGAACATGAAAAAGATATATTCACGTGATTTGTAAAAGATGCTCATTTACATAATTATATTTCAAGATGATAACATGAAGATCAGCAGCATCAGGCCTGATAGCAAGATAGTTAAAACAGTGCAGTATGAAGAAGGAATCAATTACATATTTGATGTGAATAAATATACATATTTGTATTCGACTAAATTTACAGTACAGCGCCATTTAAAGGTCTCTTGAATCGCGTAGCAATTGTGCAAACTAGATTATCAACTACGCATTGCTCCTGGACAAAATGTGTAACTTGCATAATTTTAGCATATCCATAAAACCTTGTGTTGCAAAGAATTTCGACAAATATAACCAAAATCAGTTGATATGTGAATAAAGTTTACACCACATGTATGAAGTAAAATCCCGTTCATTTTTCACACTGTTTAAATATAGATTTTAATGATACAATTTATTTCCTTCATAACTTTCCCTTGGCATCTAGTAGTAATAAGAATTAAACTACAGAGGTAAATGGTAAACCAATCTCTGATACACACTCAGTCGTAAAATGCTACAAATGCAACAAAGAAAAACCAATAGAAGAAAAGGAAATACGAAATGAAGCACGTTAACATTTCAAATACATTTATGGAGATAAAAATGTACTATACTGAAACTTAATTTTTCAGATTCAAGGCATTACACATTTGTGGTCGCCACATTGTAAAATTTTACATTGATAACTCTATGGAAAGATACAGAGCAGAATATGAAGTGAGAGTTTTTGCAGGATCAGCTAAACAGAGCAGTGTGGAATGCAACATCTGGTTGTGGTTTTTCGTAGTGGCATGCAATGGACCAACATATACCAGAATTAGCTCAATGAATACACATTTCATGCTTATTTCCAGATGCGAAAACTGTTGTCTGAATGTAAAAATACATTTACCTGATGATGATGCATTCAAACCAAATAGCAATAACTTAGATATTAATTTGATCTGTAACAATTATTTTGTTTTAAACATGTCACCGCAGCTCGACTGGATATACCTCGATGGAAATAAAAAAAATAATACTTGAATGATAATGGTCGAGAAGAAAATAACACTTAAGCTAATGTTTTGGAGAGCTACATCTGTTGTTGTGTTAACTGCTTACAAACATAAATAAAAATATGGAGCAGGTACTGTTGAATATTGGAGAACATTGTCAGCTGACGAAACGAATTCAAAATAGACAAAGATAAACCTGTTGGCTGGACTTATTTCTCTCTGCAAGATACAAACGGATTAACAGATGAAGGTTTTGCAGGGTTAAATCAAAGTTTGAGGAGTTAGTTAATCCACACATTATGTGCACCGGTACAAAATATAACATGTGACACACAGTCAGTTTCGACAGAATCACAGGTACAAAATAAAACATGTGTTACACAGTCAGTTTCGACAGATCACTGGTAAAAGGTTAATGGAGCTATTAATTTTAGGAGAGCAAGTTACGACGAAGATAAAAAATATCGTAAAATGTAAACAATATATAACATATTCAAACGCGAAATTGGGCTATACTGTTTGTGGTGACGGTATCTTTCTGTCATCGAGTGGCTTGGTCATGAAAATGGATAAAATCATTGGATACAATTTACAGAAATAAATAAAAACGTTTACCCTTGAATTAAGCAATATAATGAACAGCAATGTAGAAAACAGCGGTAATCAAAAGGTTGATAATATGTGACAGTATGATTGTTATGTATGATGTTTATGTAATATTATAAATATTTTAGAAAATTATAAATGTTTCTTCACTTTAATATTTGCTTAAATCTTAATGTTATCAGGAAAAACATGTTTAACTAGTGTCCTTGAATTAGGTTGTTTTGATCAATATGTTTTCTCAATTTGAAGGTCAAGGTTGAATTTTGTTTACAAGTAAAATTCCATTAAGATGACACATGTTCTAGAACATTCTGTCATCTGACCAATCTTTATATATACCATGTTTGGTGGACATTTTTTCAGTTTTGACATTACCATCAGTCTTGTAAAGAGCTATTACAGTTGTGAAAATTCATTCCAAATTCTAAGAGAGGAATTATTTTAAATATTCATTGGATTATAACAGTGCTCACAAACTTTTGGATTTTGGATTTTTAATTGATGATTTTGGAATTTATGTGAACTTATTCAGAGATTTTGGAATACTTCATTTTGACATCAGCACATCAAGATTACTAGTACATCAGGACTTTGGAGACCATTAGCACATCATAACATTCAAGGACACAGCCGTGAATTCGGAACATTCTATATTTAGGACTTGTGATTAGAACAATCATTCTTATTGGATTATTAGGATTTCAAAACACATTACTGTAAGTGACTTTTTGATTTTTCATTTTAATTATCTAGTAATAAATTGCTTGTTGATTTTTTACTTGATTTGTTGGTTTCACTTTCTTTCTGTTACATTTTTCTTAGACCATAGAGTCGTAACAGAAATTGGGGGCTCGTCCGGGATCTGAATTTCATTAAAGCATATTAGAGATATTAAATTTATCTTTGAAATTCATATTGATTTTGTCTCGGAATTTTTTTTTTGTCTTTGGCAAAGATTTTATATAGAGAAATTTTTTTGTGTGAAACCAACAAGCATTTACTATGGCATCTAATGTTCAGAATTTCATTTCAAAACCTACCCAGGAGGGGTTAGAGTGTATGAGAAAGGATGAGTTGCTCGAGCTTGCCAGAAAATACAGTCTATCTGAGGCAAAAGTATCATTGACAAAACAGGAGATAAAGATTATTTTGATTCAGTATTTAGTAGGTAAGGGAATTTTTTAAAATAGTGCTTTAAGTTTGAAGAGAAAGCCTGTATCTGGTTCTGACAGGAAATTAAGGGAATTAGAGTTAAAGAACCAGATTGATTTAGAATTGGCAAAGCTTCAGATTCAGAGAGAGAGAGAAAAAGAAGAGAGGCAGATGGAGAGAGAAAAAGAAGAGAGGCAGATGGAGAGAGAGAAAGAAGAGAGGCAGATACAGATGGAGAGAGAGAAAGAAGATAGGCGGATACAGATGGAGAGAGAGAAGAAAGAGAGACAAATACAAATGCAGATGCAAAGAGAAGAAAGGGAAATGCAATTTAAATTAAGAGAATTAGAACTGGCAAACAGAGCACACTCCACTCCTTTAAATACAAGTCCAGGTTTTGATGTTACTAGATATATTAGGTTAGTACCCCCTTTTCAGGAAAAAGAAGTAGATAAATACTTTCTTCATTTCGAGAAAATAGCTGAAAACTTGAAATGGCCCAGAGAGCATTGGACTTTGTTATTACAAAGTGTACTTATTGGCAAAGCTCGCGAAGTCTACATTTCACTGTCAGTACAACAAAGCACTGATTATGATGTGGTTAAGGAGTACATCTTGAAAGCTTATGAGTTGGTACCAGAGGCATATCGACAAAGGTTTAGGAATTGTAGAAAAGAAACTGGACAAACTCATGTCGAATTTGCAAGGGATAAAGAACAACTATTTGATAGGTGGTGCTCAGCCAAGAAAGTTGATCAAGCTTATGATAACCTCAGACAGCTCGTATTAATTGAAGAGTTCAAGAGGTGCATCCATAGTGATGTTAAAACCTATCTTGACGAGCAGAAAGTGGAAACTTTGGAAAATGCTGCTCGTATGGCTGATGATTATTTCTTGACTCACAAAATTTCATTTGGTAATAAATCGTCCTCTCAGCAGTTTTCTGGTAAAAAACCATTTCAATCTCATTCGAGTACTTCCAAATTTCACAACAGCACAACTGTTAGGAATCAAACATCTGATAAGACTGATCAGAAATCCTTATCTCTTCCTACGTGCACTTATTGTAAAACGAAAGGGCACGTTATTTCTGATTGCTTCAAGTTGAAAAATAAGCAACAGAGAAAAGACAGAGCTTTTCCAAATGCTCTTATTTCTACGAGGTCAAGGTCACGGTCTTGTATTGAAAGCAATACATTTATTGGGTCAAACAAACCCCAGTCTGATTCTATTTTAGAGGCTTATGAACCATTCATGTCAGAAGGTTCTATATCACTTATTGGTGATTCTGCCAAACCTATCCCAATTAAAATATTAAGGGACACTGGAGCTTCTCAGAGTCTTTTATTATCAGGTACTTTGCCTTTGTCTGAGGAGTCTTCTTCAAGTGAAAGTGTTCTTGTTCAGGGAGTTGAGTGCGGCTTTGTAAATGTTCCTCTTCATTGTGTAAATTTGGCATCAGACTTAGTTTCTGGACCTGTGACTATAGGGGCAGTGACTTCTTTACCCATAGAGGGTGTTCATTTATTACTAGGCAATGACCTAGCTGGAGATAAGGTTGTGGTTAATCCACTTGTAACTGACAAGCCTTGTTTGGATCAGAAAGTTGATCCTGTCGAAACTGAAATCCCTGATTTGTACCCTGCTTGTGCAGTTACTAGAGCTATGGCAAAAAGAGCTCTTGAGAGTGATGTTGATCAGGATATTATTCCTTTAGCTGACACATGTATTGGTCAGTTTTTTGATGAGGTCACTTTTTCCTCAGGTATTGATCAATCAAACGGTATTGATCACAGTGATCCTCTTTTGGCAACTCATTCTCTTTGTCCTAATCAGGATGACAAACGACAATCCCTTGTCGTTGAACAGGAGCAAGATCCCGAGATATCTTGTTTGTTTCAGAGGGCTATTAGTGAAACTGAAGCCACACAAGTTCCAGTGTGTTACTTTGTGAAAAATGGGGTCCTTATGAGGAAATGGAGACCACCTGATGTACCCGCTGGTGACGAGTGGTCAGTGAGCTATCAAATTGTTGTTCCTAAGTCATATCGACAGGAAATTCTTAATTTAGCCCATGAAACTCTTTTGGCTGGTCATTTAGGAGTCCGTAAGACTTCTCACAAGATCTTGAATCATTTTTATTGGCCGAAACTCAAAAGTGATGTTTCTAAATACTGCAGATCTTGTCACACTTGTCAAATGGTAGGAAAACCCAATCAGAAGATACCTAAGGCTCATCTGCAACCTATTCCTGCATTTGATGAACCATTTAGTAGAATAATAGTAGACTGTGTTGGTCCTTTACCTAAAACCAAGTC
This sequence comes from Margaritifera margaritifera, assembly GCA_029931535.1. Taxonomy (NCBI): domain Eukaryota; kingdom Metazoa; phylum Mollusca; class Bivalvia; order Unionida; family Margaritiferidae; genus Margaritifera; species Margaritifera margaritifera. The sequence goes on along the minus strand of JAQPZY010001564.1, from coordinate 2,094,150 downwards.
AGGCAACCAATACTTGTTGACCATCATGTGTGCATCTACAAGATTTCCAGAAGCAATTCCTCTGAGAAATATAAAAACTAAAACTATTGTGAAAGCTTTGGTGAAGTTTTTTACACTTGTTGGCCTTCCCAAATCTGTCCAGTCAGATCAAGGGTCAAATTTTATGTCTGGAATTTTCCAACAAGTTATGCATGAACTAGGCATCCAACAGTTTAAATCTTCTGCCTATCACCCTGAAAGTCAAGGTGCTTTGGAAAGATTTCATCAAACTTTGAAGAATATGATTCGATCATATTGCTTTGATACAGAAAAGGATTGGGATGAGGGTGTTCATTTGCTGTTGTTTGCTGTTAGGGAATCAGTTCAAGAGTCGTTGGGTTTTAGTCCCTTTGAACTAGTTTTTGGTCATACTGTAAGTGGACCATTGAAATTATTGAAAGAGAAACTTCTTTCAAATGAAGATTCAAAGATTAATCTTCTTGATTATGTCTCTGATTTCAAATACAAGTTGTCAAAGGCCTGTGAAGTAGCAAGAACTGATCTTCACACTACCCAGTCAAAAATGAAATTAAGGTATGACAGAAATTAACAGGAAAGGAGTTTTAAACCTGGTGACAAAGTTCTGGCTCTCTTTCCCATACCTCAAAATCCTCTTCAGGCTAAATTTTATGGTCCTTATACTGTTGAAAAGAAAGTAAATGACTTAAATTATATCATTAACACTCCTGGGAGACGGAAACAGAAACAACTTTGTCATATAAATATGTTAAAGGAATATTTTGACAGAGATAGCTCAGCTAATTATTCAGTTAATTTAGTTGTACCTGTCCCACACAGTGAAGATATCAACGATGGAGTACAATCAGACTATAGTGACTCTGGTATAACCAATCTTCGGAATTCAGAAATATTGAACAACCTAGACCAGAAACTTTCACATCTACAACAACAGGAAAGAAATGAACTAAAACAGCTATTACATGACTATGAGCACTTGTTTCCTGATGTTCCAACACGAACAAGTAAAATTTATCATGACGTTGACATTGTAGATTCTGCGCCTGTGAAACAGCATCCTTATAGGATGAATCCTCTCAAACAGAACTATCTGAAGAAAGAAATTCAGTATTTACTGGAGAATGATTTCATAGAACCAAGTAAAAGTAACTGGAGTTCACCATGTATTCTTGTCCCCAAGCCAGATAATACATTCCGTATGTGTACTGACTATAGAAAAGTCAACAGTGTCACCAAAACTGATTCATTTCCAATCCCAAGAATGGACGATTGCATTGATAAAATTGGAAATGCGGAATATGTCACCAAGTTTGACCTTTTAAAAGGATTCTGGCAAATTCCACTGACGGAAATGGCAAAAGAAATTTCAGCATTTGCAACTCCAGATGGACTTAATCAATATAAAGTCATGCCGTTTGGAATGCAAAATTCGCCTGCAACGTTTCAACGTCTGATGAACATGATAACATTTGGTCTTGATAATTGTGACGCTTATATCGATGACGTCATTATCTACAACAACACCTGGGAAGATCATTTGGAAACCATTCGAAAATTCTTTGATCGACTCAGCGATGCGAATCTGACAATTAATTTGAGCAAAAGTGAGTTTTGCCATGCTTGTGTCACATTTTTAGGACATATTGTGGGACAAGGTCAAGTTAAACCTATAGAAGCTAAGGTCAAAGCTATCTCTGAATTTCAAGTTCCAATTTGTAAAAAGCAACTGATGCGATTTCTAGGTATGGCTGGATATTATCGGAAATTTTGTTCCAATTTTTCCAAAATTGCTGAACCTTTGACAAGTTTATTGAGTAAGAAAGCCAAATTTTATTGGTCTGACAAGTGTCAGGAATCTTTTGACAAGTTAAAGGCCATGCTTAGGAATGCACCAGTTCTTTCTGCACCAAATTTTAGCCAATCATTTAAATATCTGTTGATGCAAGTGATGTAGGGGTTGGTGGAGTATTGATTCAGGGAGACAAAAGTGGTGTGGATCACCCTGTGTGCTATTTTTCTAAAAAACTAAACAAGCACCAGAAAAATTATTCCACAATTGAGAAGGAATGTTTGGCTTTGATATTGGCTTTACAGCATTTTGAAGTGTATGTTACCTCAGCTCTTTCTCCAATTATTGTGTACAGTGATCACAATCCCCTTACTTTCATCAACAAAATGAAAAATAAAAATCGGAGATTGTTGAGATGGAGTTTGATATTGCAGGAATATAACATTGACATCAAACACATCAGGGGAAAAGACAATGTGATTGCAGATGCACTCTCACGTGCCTAGAAATGTAATATTGCTTGATGTAATTAAGTCCAGTATCATAAAACATGTTCTTATGTAATTTTGGTTATTATAGTATTAGATGTATATTCAAAAGAAAGCTTTATTATATAAATCTTTCTTTTTCTTTATGAGGGGAGGTGTTATGTATGATGTTTATGTAATATTATAAATATTTTAGGAAATTATAAATGTTTCTTCACTTTAATATTTGCTTAAATCTTAATGTTATCAGGAAAAACATGTTTAACTAGTGTCCTTGAATTAGGTTGTTTTGATCAATATGTTTTCTCAATTTGAAGGTCAAGGTTGAATTTTGTTTACAAGTAAAATTCCATTAAGATGACACATGTTCTAGAACATTCTGTCATCTGACCAATCTTTATATATACCATGTTTGGTGGACATTTTTTCAGTTTTGACATTACCATCAGTCTTGTAAAGAGCTATTACAGTTGTGAAAATTCATTCCAAATTCTAAGAGAGGAATTATTTTAAATATTCATTGGATTATAACAGTGCTCACAAACTTTTGGATTTTGGATTTTTAATTGATGATTTTGGAATTTATGTGAACTTATTCAGAGATTTTGGAATACTTCATTTTGACATCAGCACATCAAGATTACTAGTACATCAGGACTTTGGAGACCATTAGCACATCATAACATTCAAGGACACAGCCGTGAATTCGGAACATTCTATATTTAGGACTTGTGATTAGAACAATCATTCTTATTGGATTATTAGGATTTCAAAACACATTACTGTAAGTGACTTTTTGATTTTTCATTTTAATTATCTAGTAATAAATTGCTTGTTGATTTTTTACTTGATTTGTTGGTTTCACTTTCTTTCTGTTACATTTTTCTTAGACCATAGAGTCGTAACAATGATAAGTAAATGTAGAGGACAAAAAGAAGAAAAAGTGAGAAAAACTCCTGTACAGAAGAAGTATTACGATGATGACTGTCTGCTGTCAGATATGATAATCTAATTCGCTCCTCGGACGTTCATATGACACAGAGCGAATTGCAAATGTCAAAAAGCAGTATTTGTCATGAAATGAATAAACAGGCATTTATATTGATACTAATGACTGCAGGAACTACGGTAGTTTCCTCATTAAAGTAGCTGAGTAGTGGTGGACAATTAAGAACTTATTCACCAATGGTGACGAACTTCGTAAATTCACATATGGCAATGAGCTTCACGAATTCTTGTAGGTGTTTCGTGTACATCTCCAATCAGAAATGCAAATAAGAAACCCACCAATGCCAAAACAAGTAAAATAACACGTCCAGCTAGGAAAGAAACAACCTGTCCAGCACTCCTACTCACTCCTACTCAATCTATCCAGAAATTGATCTGTTATGGCGAAGGTAGGTTCTAGATACCGGTGTGCTGAATCGTCATATTTTAATTCGTGAATAAAACCTTATCCCCCTGTTGTTTCTTTATTGAACTAGATGCTTATGTAAATGCTTTTTACTATAATTTTCTTGTGGTTGCAATCCTTATTTCAACTGCACCACCCCCACCCACCCCGATCTTCCTCTAGATGTGATATATATTTCACCAATACTATCTTTATATATGTCTTGCATATTTACTTTCAAAGTACGGTCCTATTTTGTAAGAATGTATCAAACGTTCTTTCTCTTTCTTTTCGTTTTGATCTATAAATAGCTGCCATGTATAAAAAGTAAGAAACAATGATCATCAAAATTATTAGCAAAATTTACACTATCATTGATACCACATCATCATCTAATTTTCTTTTGATTACCTACCATATCATCATCATCTAGAGGATTTTATATTGATTACCTACCACATCATCGTCATCTAGAGGATTTTATTTTAATTACCTACCACATCATCATCATCTAGAGGATTATCTATTGATTACCCACCACATCATCATCATCTAGAGGATTTTCTTTTGATTACCTACCACATCATGGTCATCTAGAGGATTTTCTTTTGATTACCTACCACATCATCATCATCTAGAGGATTTTATATTGATTACCTACCACATCATCATCATCTAGAGGATTTTCTATTGATTACCTACCACATCATCGTCATCTAGAGGATTTTCTATTGATTACCTACCACATCATCATCATCTAGAGGATTTTCTATTGATTACCTACCACATCATCATCATCTAGAGGATTTTCTATTGATTACCTACCACATCATCGTCATCATCCTCATCATCAATATCTACATATAGAGAATTATCAATTGATTTATCAAAATCTTCATCCAATCGCCCACCTTCAGTCATTTTTCGCATATTTAATAGCGGAGAAATAAAGACAGCAACACGACAGAGCCTGTTCTTCCTCTGGAACATCTCATCTACGGTGAGGTAAAAAGTCCAACTAAAATAAAAAACAAAATAACAATAACTACATTTCCATAGAACTGAAGAGTGTAAACAGGTGTTTAATATATATATATATATATATATATATATATATATATATATATATATATATATATATATATATATATATATATATATATATTAGACTTGAATATGTCCAAAATACCTTTAGGAATATAAGGACTAGCAAACACCCCCTTTTTTAATAAGCTGTAAATGCGTCTATACGTTTGTTTATGCCACTTTTTGACGTATCAGTATGTATGTTTTTCAGTTTTAATATCTCTGTGCTTTTGTTTGTTTCAGTAAATAAAATCTAGATGTGCCCAAAATGATAAGCAATGCCATTGTACTACATAAATGTGACAGATATCTGCTTTGTATAGCTAATTTTCTTAAATATTGGATAAAAAAAACATGAAAACACATAGTCTATACCCACACTAGTGCTATTTGATGCGAAGAAGATTGGACACATGGAATCCTGTTACTTACGGGTCCGAAGTCAAGGAGCTGTTATTTAGTTATGGCTTTGGTTATGTTTGGCTAGCTGGAGCTGTTATTTAGTTATGGCTTTGGTTATGTTTGGCTAGCTCAGGATCTGAGAGAAAAAGCTTATTTTTGCAAAGGGTAAAGGATTCGGTGTACCAAAATTGACAACGTGATACTAACATGTCAGAGGCTCACAAATGTATATTAATACAATATACTTTTGGACCCGGAAAAAAGATATTTCTCGCGCACTACCATATATATTAACAAAATGCTTAACCTAGTTTAATATTCAGCGCATAAACCGAAAATAAATAATTTGAAGACACGATAAAACGGATAGAAATAGAAGACATTGTGAGCTCTGTCTTAAGGCTGATGTCCGTTTTGTAGAAGATCGATTCCGTTTTGTTTGTGTTTTCCCTGCATACAGTTATTAAGAAAGAAATACCTTATTGATATCTTTAACTTATATTAACCGATCTATAGAATTTTTTTTTCAATGATGAGAAATACGAATATTATTGGTGCAAACAAGCTATCATTATATTATCTGCAAATAGCATTTCGTCTTAGAGAACCTCTTATCTGTAAAATGGTGTAAAATTTAAGATAAATATGGTATACTTCGAACTACTTTTGTTTACTTTGCTTCCTTTACAGTTGGTTCATCTCACGTCACCTCACTGTTATTTATTTACTCACCTTTTTCAGGTTGTAAATCTAGCATAAAATATGTGAAAACCTTACACTCTGATATATAATTATACAAATAAATTGTTATACTGTTCCCTTTAGCTCTGAAGATAATAAAGTTTGCTTTGAATTGTGTATTATCGGCCGGAGGCCAAAACAACCGAATAAATATATTCTTATCGTTCCACTCTTTTTCAGTTTTAAATGCATTTTTTATGTTAAAATCTTTTCTCATGCGTTACATCCATTTGCTACCGTGTACCACATCGTTATCAACGAGTTCTTGATCTACAACTCATTTTATTACTTTTCAGACAGTATTTTTCAGCAAGTGACTTGTTGTAAAATTCAATAAATGTAACATATTTGATCGTTTTATCTCTTCACCGAAATCTGTAATATACAAACCGAAAGTTGTTTTCATTTAGCTAATCGTGTTTTCATTAACACCTATTTTATTATTTTTTTAATATTTCTTTCTTTTATTATCTCTGTTAAATAATTTTTCTTTTGCAACTCTGACAATGTACTAGTTACAAGATAACATCACGGATATTTTTTCAAACATCTGATGATTCCAAAACTGATCATAAAAAGCAGATCTTTTCAACTCAAGATTTAAAATGGAATGAATATAATTCGTATATTCAGGTCTTTTATACATTTTGCAAATGGCACATTTCACAACAGGAAACGTGTCATATTACGACCCAGAATGCAATACTATGCGTCTATCTAGTGGAAAAATACTCGAAGTACGATAAACAGCTCTGACCTTGAACAAAAGGTCAGTAAACATGTTGTTTATTTGACTAAAGTACAACTTAACCAATCTTAAATGTGACTCACTATTTGACACAATTTTAAAGTACAGTCATATGCCAACAGTTTAGGCACATTATAGATTCCATATACATCATTCCGTAACACATATATTACACGAAAACTGTGAAAATCAAACACTTTTACGTCTTCATTTGTTATGCAAATTGTACCTATTTGTAACAACTTGTAATGACCACTAACAGGGTAAGAAACTAAGTCATCGTGAAACAAAATTTTACAAGCAAACACTCTAAAAATGTTGAATAGTTACCATTTAAATTTTGTGTGTCTGTATATGTGTGTCTGTGTGTGTATGTGTGTCTATGTGTGTGTGTCATTTATTTGATCAAGGTAAACGTATTCATTTTTCGCTTTCAGAAATCCACAAACTGCATCAGATGCCGTGGTTTGTAAAAATCCCAATGATTTGGCGATGTAGTTCATTATAAATTGTGTAATTGTTACTCGCAGTTATTTCAACTTTTGTTATTGTGTTTTAGACCCTAAATATCTATATTTACTGGTAGATCATTACTAGCAATCATTCCATCTCTGACTTGTTCGTCGTTATAGAAACCATCACAGTCCTTGTTTCAATCTTTTCACTTATATAGTAGAATATACTGTTCTTAGTTTATCAGAAACGCTATAATTCCCAACAACAAGATCTGGATTGCTAAGATATGCTTCTTTATCAGGGAATTTGACAGACTTTGTCTGTGCTGCTCTATTAACTTCAATATAACTTTCCATTGGTATAGAAAAAACGTAAACAGTCAAGAGTTAGATCATTTTTATTCAATTTGTATCCCTTGTATCCCTTGTCGTAACAATGATATATTTCCTGTTTGCTGTAAGCTTCTCCACCATCGCTTTCTTCTCTATTATTGTTTTCCATCCTCCACAAAAGTATTTTTTAATTCTTCAATGTCTTGTCTTTCTGCCTTTTTTATTTTCTTCCTGGCTGCGTGAAGAAAAAAACTCTCATTGTATCCGTTATACTCGTTAATAATAAAAAATAAACTCCTCGTGGTTTATTCCATTGTCACGTATCACTGTGCTTATCTTACTGATTGCAGATGGGGGTTTTTTGGGGTGGGGGTGGAGGGAGGGGTCATAATGTTGTAAAACTGTGTTGTAGATCAGCTTTTACATGAAAGTCTTTATAGCACATATTAACAATATTTCAAGAAACCACTACATGGCAATGGAACAACTACATCGCTACCTATTTCGGCAATATCTAGTCCAGCTGCAAAGGGACAACGACACAGATAGCTATTCCGGCAATATCTAGTCCAGCTGCAAAGGGACAACGACACAGATAGCTATTCCGGCAATATCTAGTCCAGCTGCAAAGGGACAACGACACAGATAGCTATTCCGGCAATATCTAGTCCAGCTGCAAAGGGACAACGACACAGATAGCTATTCCGGCAATATCTAGTCCAGCTGCAAAGGGACAACGACACAGATAGCTATTCCGGCAATACCTAATCCAGTTGATATTACATCCATACCACCTGAAACTGTTGCCAGGCTAACATCCACCCAATTCAAAAATGTACATTCTACTTTGTATTTCTTTCTAACATCTCTATACTATTCTGTTTCTTAAAGCAAATCATTCTAATCTTGTTCTTTTTCACTATCTGAAACTCGCGAAGCTCAGCTCCACTGAGTTTCGCGACGTGGACCTCATTGCTGTAGCCGACTTAAGACCGTTTTTTTTTTATCTATTGGCAGTGTAGGATGTAAATGAGGTGCGCTTGGTACTTTTTTGCTCTTTTATGTACTGGAAAGATATAGCTTGGATTTCTCAGTGGTAAACGGTTTCATTGACTGTCAAGCTAACTAGATGTATTTATTACAAGAAATGAAATTCTTTGATATAGAAGTCCGCATTTTTTTTTTTTAAATTAATTTTTTTTCTGGTAGTAACCCGTGAGCTATGAGGCAATCAGTTGTGACGTGACTGCTTGAAACTGGAATGATTAGCTTAACAACTTCTTCAATATCCGTGTTTGATGGTGGACATATTGTCAACCTAAATAGCTTTTTAAAAAGCATTTTGTATGTAACTGTAAGAGCAGAGTTGCATGGTAAACTGTGATTTCAAATCTTTTGTTATTTGTTTCGCTCGACCGTTGTCTGTAGGTAAAATCTATGCTATGTATTTACTAAAAATGTTACAGTTCTTCAGCAATGTGAATTTTATGTTACGTTTATTTAAATAGTATTTACAATTTTGTTTGGTTAAAACACCATGTGTTATCCGGTAATCAGTTGTGAACTGACTGAATACAAATGGAAGAAATAGTTGTAAAACTTTTCGGATATCATTGCTTGAAGGTAGACCAAAAACATTTTGTAGGTGAATGTAAGAGCAGATTTAAGAGTTGCATGGCAAACATACTTACTACTATTTTTTGTTTTGTCTTGGCATTTGTCTGAGGACACAATATATGATATTTCTTAGTCCAAAAAGTTACATCATTTCTGGCATTGAGTTATATGTATTTGTTAGATATTTAGATTGTGTCTCTGACGTTGCACTTTCTCTAGGCTGATGCTCTGTCCTTTCTTTTCCGTCTTGAACTGTATTTAATATATCATGAAATTCATATGTTATGGTAGAAGCAGGATCAGTTAATGTTTTCGAATTCCTCACCGATTAATTATTTCATAAAATATTATCCTCCGATATAGAACTAGGTGCTTAAAGTTTTGTTCAGCTATTCTGTGCAATCCTTGAACCAACTACATTGCTATATTTTCCATTTGATTTGACGTATACTTCCTTTTTAATATCTCTATACATACTTCTTGCATATATGCTAACAATATCCTCGTCTAGATTATCAGCAGAATTTCTGAATAATTCGTTTAATTAAATTTTCTTGCAATCGTACTATGTTTGTCCTGTTTTATCTTTATCAAAACCACTAGCAAAATATACAGAATCATCAACTTGAATTTGATTTTGTGTTTGTCTTGTATCATTATTAGTAGCTGCAGTAGCATTATCATCGTTATCATCATTGTAGTAAGTATTTTCAAATTCTCTCATTTAAAAATCACCCTCAGACATTTTCTTCGTGATTTAAATAGCAAAGAAACAGACAAGTCACAGCTAGAAAAAGAATTGGGATTTATAGAAGAAAAAATTACTATAGCCCCATTGGAAAGAAATTGAATAATGCAAACATGAAATCAACATAGCTATTTGAAATGACGCATTCAAAGAGATTACCAATGAAAACTCAGATGGAAAGATTTACGAAAATCATATCAAATAGATGTATTAAATCTTTGTAGATGCTAGAGCTGCTAAAATTTTCAAATAATTGTCATATGTCGTAATTTACACTGTTACAATAATTAGCAAATTTCTTCCAATCGACAGCTTGGACAGTTTACAAAATAAACTAAAATTGACAACAATGCATAGAAAGAAATTGGATGATTCTACGAATTTGTTTCATGTAAGATAGCCGGGCTTCTATCTGCACTGAGTGCTAATTTGATAACTTTCAAACCTATAGATATCAAAACGACAACTGAAAATAGAAAATATGAAAATATTGGGCAAAATATTTGATAAATGAATGACGTGGCATCACCGAAGGATAATGTGCACTGGTTGCTTTGTTGTTGATGGAGTGTCCCTTTAACCGCACTTGTTGCAATAGTGTTCATTACATAAGTCTCTTTCTATTGTGCAATGAAGTCTCACATGGGATGTATATTAGTCAATACTGTTCAAAATTTCCTCCATGATAAACTTCTTGAATGATTCAACTTTTTCTTGTAATCATCTGTGTGTTTTCTTGATAGCATTTTGTTCATTTTAGACCTTTTGTTACTAGTTTTGATGAATCGATTTTCAATGGTTCTCAACATTTGTGGACCCGGAGCCCACTTCCAGGTATTTTATGTGTGGATATTATATCACCTGCAGCAAGGCCGCGACCTCTAGTTTCAGAACCTATGTAATATTTGTTCAGTTAAAATATTTTCTCTGCTGTACGGGATCACACAAATCAACATAGGCACATGAGATAACGTGATCTATGTCTAAAGCAATTTCACTAACACATTTCATTTTAGTGAAGTTTAGCCAAGATTGAAGTTAATTATAGAACACCTAACATGTTCAAAGTCGTATATGGTTTTATGTTATCTCTTAATACACGCAAAATTCTACGTATTGTATTTTGCAATATTCTGAAGTTCTCATGACAGTTGGACCTTTGCCAGAAATTACACTACCTGAAACAAATAAAACAAGGTGAAACCGCAGAATCCATTATTTCATAGGAGCTGCTTTAGGCACATTATTTATTTAATCAAGTTTTTTTTCTTCACATAATCTCAGCATCATGTTTAAAAAATGTTGGATTTAACAGTGTACAATCAAACAAAGCATAACAATGTGACAAGAGTTTGTATACATACAACCCAATGCCAGAAATACTCTGGCAGAACTTTAAATATATACGCTCGTTGGCTAACGTTTCCAGGTTATATATATATATATATATATATATATATATATATATATATATATATATATATATATATATATATATATATATAATATGTCGCACCTTCTGCACAGACTATTATTGCCTTTCGCTAGATAAATAAGAGAATGTCGATAAATAAAAACGCTATTAACTCTGTTTACGATGAAGCATTTTAACGCATTATTGTTTAATGAGACAATAGGTCCACCATCAAACAGGGACATTGAAGAAATTGTCAGCCTAATTATTTGTATTTTCGCTTTGTCAGATAACATTCGACTACCTAACAAAATTGTTAACATCGTACAAATAAATGTAAAATCAAGTATACATTGCTAAATGCTTAAGTAGAACGTTAAGTCTGCACGTCCATATCGCTGTCTCCTCCTTCCAATGTTTCGTGCACATTTATAGGGATATCGAAATTCATTTTCAATTTTCCATCGTCGTCTATTTTCACTGGACCTATATTAAACCAGCTACTATATATATATCCAAATTGTATTTTGATGGTCTGTCTTCATGATCACTTGGTGATCATTTATTATTAATTATTATTTAATATATTATTATTATTATTATTATTATTATTATTTAAAACAGATTCTGTGGCAAAGAAAAACTGACCCAAGATTTGTGTGTACTTTGCCCATTCAGGCAAATCTATATACGAGTTTCCTCTGAGCAGCTGTTATTTATCTGTATGTAATGTTAAATATTGAATCTTTTCAAACATCCATCTTGTATTTTCGTTTATTTCCTGACCAAATTCGGTATGGAAAATGTCAATTAACGTTCAATTACATCGTCCATTTCACCTCTATTCGTTATTTTTATAGCTCTTGCTCTATGATAAAAGTACATGCACTCACTATTTCTACTTACTGAGTCAGCCGTTTCATAATTCTGATCGTTAAGTCTAACTGTACTTTTACAGAGACAAACTCCCTAGTTTTGGAATGACGATCTACTTCAAATATGATTCAGTGTCATTATTCATACAAATCTTGATTGTTACTGCCGTAAAATCTATATTCATTTTAGTTTCTCTAAAATAAATCTCAAAGTCCTTTTAGGGATAATTATGTTTAAGTTTTGCTTATTCATATGTCTTAATTCGTTTCTTATACTAATCCGTATTAATGGTACTTGTAATTTTTTTCTTTGTTTTGATCTATGATAGAAAGTTTTAATTCTCAATTTTTGCTAGCAATATTTCAATATATATTTCACTAACAATTGTTTAGATACGTGAAAAATTGCTATATTTAACTTTTGTGATAAATTTTTGGAGAAAGCCGATCTGCACTCTCTGGTCTGTCAATCCATGGGGGCAGCCATTCCTGGAGTTTGAGTGCACCTGACCCCCTCTCCCCCCCCCCCCCTCCCATGACAAGCTTTATCATCCTTCCTTACGGTAAACTGGGAGGCTTGTCGCCTTGGTTTCTTATGTCAAAGCAGCTGTATCACTTCAATTATATTCTATGTGAAGCTGTTATCTAGGCATTTAACGTGCATGTAATCGTAGGCAAAATCAATTCAAGTTCCTAGATACCTATTTGATTTTATATTTCCTCTGCTCAGGATCAAGCAACCAAATCCACTTTCATGCTTGAAAGAATGAATCGAATAGAGACTGCAGATGTTCTCAATAATATATCATACTTTTTTTTTCTTTTCCGAGAACTAGATTCGAAATATAAACTTCTCGATCTTAAATACAACCATCAGACCGTTTGAGCTATCGAACGTGCTTTAAAACACTGTGTTTTAACATATGAACGGGAATGTAGTTAGCTTTCATTATTTATTGCCTGTCCGTGTGTCTGTGTTGTGATATCACTGAATTTTGAAACTTATTTCATATTAGCATGACGTCTTCAATAAAATGATAGTACGGTTGTATGTAGCAATGTGTAAAGACAGACCTAGAAATAATCGATCAATATGATCAGTTTTTGTTTTTTTTTCATATATAGAGAGTGGGCAAACACCATGCAAAAACAAGACCTACAGTCGTAATTAATCTCTGCTGGTCTTTGTGTTATACATTTTTACATTAAGAGTAGGCTATATTTCATACTGGCCTGTAGGAATATGTGTGTTTGGCTCGCTTGGCCTATATTTCATACTGGCCTGTAGGAATATATGTATATGCCTCGCTTGGCCTATATTTCATACTGGCCTGTAGGAATATATGCATATGGCTCGCTTGGCCTATATTTCATACTGGCCTGTAGGAATATATGTATATGCCTCGCTTGGCCTATATTTCATACTGGCCTGAAGGAATATATGTATCCGCCTCGCTTATAACATGCAGCAATAAATGTTTTACAGATGCATCATTTATTGAATTTCTGTTGGAGTTGACCCGGAGCACAGACAAAACTTCCAGATATTTACAGAGTTTTTGTTAGACTGTATATATCAGTCTGTGCGCACTCAACTCAGTGCACAAACAATAAATTAGTATGCGGTCCAGGGACAACAGGTTTTGTTTTTGTTTTTGTTTTATAGAAATATCAGTTGTCCATAAGTGTTCTCTTGTTGGAGATACAGGATTTTAATTTTTTTTATTTAAAACGTTGATGTGGTCTATCACTGTCGATTCATTCACCACTAATGACCTTGAATTCATTTTGGTTTTGTGACGTTTAGCGCTATTTTTCATCGCATGATAGGCTATAAATGTCGGCCAGTACATTTGGTGGAGGATGAACTCGGGAAGAATCACCGACCCATGCGAAGCTAATGGCAAACTTTGTCACATACCCACTTTGGTCGATCCGATACACCCACTTTGGTCGATCCGATACTCGAATCCACGCGAACAGAGGTGAGATGTGGATGTGAGCTATCTGTAAAGGCAAGCGCCTTAGACCCGGGGCCCTGGCCTTAAATCAGACATTTATTATTATTATTATTATTATTATTATTATTATTATTATTATTATTTCAATCTGCATTTATTAAAACAAAATAGTTATGAGGAAGAAGTCCTAACTCTGTGACAGAATATTACTTGTATATGCCATCAATTCACGTTGATCAGAATAATTCTTCTCATATCTATGGCAATATATCATATACAGGTAATTAAAACAAAGTAGAAGTATCCGTTCTAATTGCAGTCAGTCTACCGATTCTTCAAGGTTAATTGTGTTTCCTTTTTTCATCTAAGTTCCGTATCTAATCCAGAGTAAAAAGAAACTCATATCACTCACAGCTAGTCTTCAGCTATAACCTAAATGGAAGAGTATTTGCTGGAGAGAGAGAGAGAGAGAGAGAGAGAGAGAGAGAGAGAGAGAGAGAGAGAGAGAGAGAGAGAGAGAGAGAGAGAGAGAATCATTCTCCTTATAAGCATTCTACTGTACTGTGAACTATCCGTCAGCTGTATGCGGCTTGTACTGACCGTACTTGTTAGACTGAAATTTAGTAAGTGGGATATTATTAACCTCAGTACCAGTTGGTAACAGCCGCAGACCACTGACACAGGATGATAATTTGACCTTGAATAGGACAGAGTGTAAACCAGACAAAACAGGTTTCAAGTTCGAAATAATATGTGCTCGTTACATCTCGTGGGGAAACAATTCGTTTGAATTTCACTGACCGTTTTACATTATTAGTAGTTGATGTATATTTGACATTGGAGTAGTACGCTCGAAATAAAATGCGGGCATCTATATCCATAACACAGAGAGAATTGTATGTAAGACCACAAATCTCGATTTACAACCAGACTGTCCCCAATAAATATGCAAGCTTCAGTAACATAGCTTTATTTATTTATTTCACATAAACAGATATAAGTGCTTGTAAAATCCTTGTCCAGGAAGATCGTAAATTATCAAGTAAAATGAAAGCTAATTGTGTTTTCTCGATTGAAATAATGTCGCTGTACTAATAGTGATAGAAGGTATTGCCTATGCAAGAAAAATCATCCAAAAGTTAAAATCAGACGGACGGACACTGTGGCGGACATGTCCCACCTTTTGTGACATTCGTTGCTATGAAATAACAATCCAGAATTCTTACGGTATCTACATACAAGGAGAGAGACGGGGGGGGGGGGGGAAGTTTCAGGCACGTGAAAGACTGAGCCAACATTCAACACAAAATACAACTACCATTTTAAAAAAAGGTACACTCGCCAAAGGTTTTAGCTCGACAGTTGTCATGCCTTCTTTTATTCTTTCTTGCCATTCACTTTTTGTCTTCTTTTTTCCCATTTATCTGCTTTCTTGTTACCTAAACATGTAAAAAAAAAAAAAAAAAAAAAAAAAGTCAGTAGCTGAATTCATAACGACAAGGATTCCATCCTTTTATGAACTTTCTACAGCTTGGAGTAGGGTTGTATACTCTCCATAATTAGAGCAATCGTGCCACGTGACAATAACAATTTAAAATTACATTAACACAGTAAAAGAAAACAAAAATTAAATACATTGACTTAACATAAACCACGATACAGTTATATTGTGATATTATAGCTTTATGATTGTCCTATATTACGTCACCGCGTTACCTCACTGGGTGGTAAAATATATGAAAGCAGTGAAGGACAGTGATAAATAAAGCACAGAAATTCAAAAGTTTCACACATCGTTTATCACATTGTCAAATAAGGATGTATTAGCTTTACCTTAACCCACCAGAGAATTGGAAATTACTATTCGTTTTTCTAAATTTTAGCCAATATCTCCCTTCTCCACATTAAGTTTCTGTATTCTGCCACCCTAATGTTGTTCCGAATGACCAGTCACGTGACCGTTTTACGTATGCCTGAAAGCCCTAATAAAAGTTTTAAAGCGACAGAAATAGAGATTTTCCACTTAAAGGTTATTAATGATGATAAAAAGAAAGACAGTGAACAACTAGAGATGGAAATTGTCGCAAATAAATGCAGTTTTTATTTTTATTCCCTCTTCAGATATTAATAATGAAAACTAAAGCTAGGAAAAACGTACTATAAGTTGTTCTGGACGACTGCTAACTTCTCAAAATGCTTAACAGAACGTAAACTCGTGTCGCTTATCAGATAACAATTTTGCACATACTTGAGATGATATTTATGAGGATGAGCAGATGACAATGAGGGTTTAGGATCCTGAATACAGCCCGGGGATCAGAAGGGTGGCTTTAAAGGTAACATTTTCATAATTAATATGGATTCTACCTTGTAAAACATGATATTTCGTATGATGTTTTAGGAGGTAGGGCAGAAGACAATGAAGGTTTAAAATCCTGAAAGAAGCCCCGGAAATGGCTAGAGGAGGGACGGGAGGGGGGAGGCGAGAGGGCGAAAATAACAAAGTGCATATATCTGTGATTGATTCCATCTTTAATTAATTAATTAACTAATTAATTAATTCATTCATTCTTTCATTATAATAATAATATTGTTATTATTATTATTATTATTATTATTATTATTATTATTATTATTATTATTATTTCTTTTCCCGTTTAATGAGATGGGGGGCGGGAGAGAGAAAATGTGTTAGGTTTGGGAAAACAGACCAAAGAGAAACCACACAAACTGACATTTTGATTTTGTTGCTAATTGAAATCCTAAACAGAAATGTTCCAATCCAATGTTCTAAAAATCGTTCGTTGTATTGTCAGTTACTCAGTTACGCACAAAATGATATATCTTAGACCTCATCACACTTTTTATATGCAAATTTAGATTTAAAATTGTTAGTAGTTTTCTGGTTATGACAAGTATTTGTGAAATGGACGGTACCGTAAACTATATATAGCTGTAATTGGCGATAAGTCTTTTATGATGCATCTGTAAGAATGTGACTGTAGAGACATACAAAGTAACTTAACATGACATGTAATTAGTACAACGGAAACCCCACCATATTTTCACTACTTTTATCACAAAGATCTTAACAAACATTTTAAATTCATACCAAGTGTTTATTAGGTTTGCAAATATTTTAACATGGAGACAAAAAACACGAACTCTTAAAAAATGCAAATACTTTGCAATATTGATATCAAAATTTTGATTTCATTATATCAAAAGAATAGGTCCATGTGACTCAACCTACATGCAGTTATTATATACAGGATGGAGGGGAAAAATTAGATTTTAACCGAAAGTAATGGGTGCCGTTCACCAATTGCAAAATGGGAAAAACCACGATGAATAGCTTTCATTCTTCTGGAGCTCTAATAAATTAAGTTGTGCGCCTTTCATAAGAAGATGGTAATTGACAATTCCGGAACTCCCCTTCCCCCCCCCCCCCGTTTTTGTTTTTAATTTGGTGTCCCACCATCTCGTGTAGGGGTACTAGAAGATTTCGGCCACACTAATAAATTTTAAAATAATATGATCTTTAACCATGCATAATAAACTATCACACTGAGAAACTTTTTCTACTCTTGCAAAGCTGGTGAGGTGGCACAATGAAAGGCATAGTCCGTGCAAAAAATGAACACAAAATTATTTGTCATTTTTATACGCAGCATAAATAATGGCACAAACGCTATATTATGATAATCTCAACAGTTGATAGACAGGTGTTACAAATATTTAATGCAACAATCTCGGTATCAAGAAATAATATATATTTGTTCACAAGTTTGGACGGGATAATTTTTTTTTTTGGTGGTGGTGATGGTGGTGGTTTTTGTGGGTTTAACGTCATTTTTCAGCACATGATATGCTATATATGGTGGCCAAAATATTTGGTGGAGGAGGAACTCGGGAGGACACTGGAAAGAACCAACGACCTAGGGGAAGCTACTGGCAAACTTTCTCACATGCCCGCGTGGGCCGAGCCGAGACTTGAACCCACGCGGACAGAGGTGAGGTGTGAGTGATCTGTAAAGGCAGGCGCCTTAGACCACTCAGCCGCCCTGGGCCCCTGCACGGGATAAAAGTATGGTCAAAGTTAGTTGTGCTAGAAAATAACATTCCAAAAAATTAAAAACGCTATTTTTCTATTTCAAACATCAAAAAAGAGATGATGCAATGTTTTAAAAATATGCAAATTTAAAAATGACATTCAATGATCATAGCATAGAGATAAACAGAATTAGCCCTGATAGTAAAATGATTAAAACGCTGCAGTACGAAGAAAGACTAAAATTACGTATTTGCTGTGGATAAATATACAGATTTGTATACGTCTAAATTTACAATACAACTCAAAGATTAGACAAAACTGAGATATAAGTTATGGAAAACAAAGTTTTATTTAAAACAGCATACTCTGACTCGGTATATGAAGTAATTGTTGTTTGAATCATCAATAAGAACGTGAACATTTGACATAAATCTGAAATCATTCATACTTTTGGAAATATCGAAGAAACGTTGCAATTGTTGAAAATAAAGGTTTCTATTATAGATGGATCTCCTGTTGACTTATTGATAACGCCTGAAGATAATTGTCAACCATAACGTATGATCTGGACGTTTTATAACAATTTAAATGGCTGATGACGTAGACGACGTCGCCTCGCCAAAGGCGTACTTTGCAAAACAAGACAAAGAATGGTATATAAGACATATTCACTACTATCCTGAAAATCTAGTTGCTTAGACAGATATCAATCTTGACAACAAATTAAAAAGGGACGACATTGATTTTCTTTTTTCTTTTACACAAATACGCTGAATTAAAACAATGCTAAGTACAGTAAGACTTGGCAATCAGATTTCTGAAGAGACCCACTCAAGAAGGAGAGAAAGTTCACTACAGAGAAGTTTACCATAGAACAAGATCTATTAAATGGAAACAGCTAAACACACTCCACCAAGCTTTTGTTTGTACCTAAAGTCCATTGATAAATGTTACAGACCAATTCTTTGCACATATACGGATTGCATTCAAGGTTTTTACAACTGTTTGGGTAGGAACGCAATAATAGTGTACGTCGAATTAAGGACGAAAAATGAACACCGACGATGTTCACAGAGAATGACAAAAACATTTTAACTCAACCAGTACATATCATATCTGCGAGAGAGATATATTTAAAGCCAAACCTCGCGACTATGATCATGTGACTGGTATGTATTGAATGCCTGCTCATAACAAATGCAATTTAGATGTTAGATATCACAAATACATTTCACTCTTCATTCACAATTTATCTGGATATGATAAACACTTAGTCATTAAGACACTTATTGAAAATGATCCAGATGAAGTAGTGAAAATCATACCAAAAAACGACGAGGAATATAGTTAATTTAGCAAGGATTTCATAGTTGAAAGGTGCATGAATGGTGGTAAGAAGATCAAAGGTCAATGGGTAAATAAGTTCGTAGATAGTTATCGGTTCATGTGACAGTCATTAGAACAGCTGTGAAAACTTTCAGGTGATGAAATATTTTAGACACATGTTGTTGTCATGTGCATACAGCGCAACACTTGCATTCTAGGTGCAATGATATTTGAGGAAAGACATCTACCCATACGAATACATGGATAGTTTCGGGAGATGCGATGAAACATCTATACCGCCAAAAGAAAAGTGTTACTCATTACTTAACGATTCAAACACATTACATGAAGTTACCACTAATTGTATGATGTTATGTTACATTTCAATCTGAAAACACACAACTATTGTGTGACATTTTCCTAGAGCAGCGTTTTTTTTTTTTTTTAGCCTGTTAAATGTAACCCTGTGTAATTGTTTGTAATCTACTTCGATATTTTATTAAACAAAGTCACCGCGAAAAAATTTCAACTGGCAACAATGGTAAACACGAATAATAGTCATAATAGTAAATTGTTGGTGTTATTGATTTGGCTGAGGAAAATATATACATATTTTGGTTTTACAAACCCTCAAACTGTATTGGACTCATTATACACCTGTTTAGTAGTCTGGTTGTTGAATCATATCAAAATTTTGAATTGTAGTCGGTTATGTATAATGTGCAAGTGTTACTCTGAGTTATTTGAACTTTTGAGTTGTGTGTCAAACATTCGATATCACTACTTTCTTCACTGTCACCATTTGCAGTTATTCCCTCATTGACTTTTTCATATACATTTTCCAGGTTGTAATAACCATAAACAGTCTGTGTTTCATTCTTATCACTGATGTAGTGACAGAGATTGTTTTTGAGTTCATCTGAAACAGTGTAATACCCAACAATATATATATCCTCTGTAATGAAATAAATAGTTTCCCATTTTATGTTAACAATTGGATTCATAAAATATGTTTCGTTTTCAGAGAACCCTTTGATAGTAACATAGCTTTCTTGCTTTGCAGAGGGTGCGCCGTTCATTTGCATGGGAAACATTAGCACAGCCAAGAGTTGTGCCTTCATCGTTACCTGTAACAACGAGGTCGCCCGAAGGGATATCAGCATAAAATACAGCCGTTAAAGTGTTTTCTATTCAACTTGCTTCCTCTAGGTCTCTCCAAGATCTTTTTTGTCTCTTGTTTCTGCATTCATTTTTTCCTGTTGCACACGTTGATAATCAAAATCATGGTTGATTTAACTTTTACTGATCACTTTATTTATTATGTCATCTATGCTGTTCATCTTGGTGATGGCAGGTGTTACTAATTTATCATGTTTAAAAACCTTAAAAGAATTTTTTTATCATTAAAAACTTTTGAAACAATTCCTATAATTGCTCTCCTAAATCTTGTGAAGGTTTGTGAAACAACTATACCAGTAAGTATTCATGATAAACACAATCCAGCTGCAGAATGACCTTTACCAGCTCAACTGTTCCCATACCTGCCTCTAACCAATTCAAAAGTTTCTATATTACTCTCGATATATTTCTCATTCTTTTATAGTGTTCGATCTCCTTTATTAAATACTTTCTAACATAACTTTTGGAAGACATTGTTGCGTATCAGGAAGTGTTCGATTTAATTGGCTTCTTGTCCCTGATAGACACTCCGCCAATTGATGCAGACTTAATGTATTTTCACTCATTTATCTAGCAATGAATGCTGCACTATTTATTGAGTAACAATTTGGCGAGGTATCAGGTAGTCCAGTATGAATTGTCTAAATGAAATCTGAATTATCAGCTTTATAACTTCGTCAATATTCATTGTTGATAATGGACCAAATAATAAACATTGCCAACACTAACAGCATAGCTTAATCTTGCGTGGTAAATTATGTTGATAATGTTTTTACTCGCACGAGTTTGTCTGATATTTATTAAACAAAAATGTTAGCTAACTGGCGCGCTGACGTAAAGTATTGCTAAAGAATTTCTGACATTGTACTGTAAAATACTTATATGGTTGGATTTTGTTGCCGTGATATTGTTAATTGCTCATTGCTAAATCCAGCATCTAGTACTAACTGGATGTTGAAGACTCTGTAACGAAACAGGTTTAGTTTTTGGTAAAATGAAAAAAGATTCCAAAAACAGCTACACCAGCACCTGACAAAAAATGGATCGTGATGTTTGACCTTGTTTCATTTCTTTCACGTAGTCCAATTTCAGCATCTTTTGAGGTGTCAAACACTCCGTATCAGTGTGACGACTTTTTTTACTCTTCTTATTCTTTCTTTACATGTTCGGCATTGACTTCATGTGAATGTTTTCCAAGTTGTCTACCCAGTTCAACTCTACGGAGATCGTTTTGCTTTTGTGAAGTAACCTTTTCAGGTTCTTTGCTAACCTTCTTTTCATTTGGCCTTTTATATTTGCTATTTCCAATTATTCGACAAAGGTTAGTTGCAGGATAACTTTCAATATTACTTATAAGTAGTTAACGTAATTTGAAATGGAGCTGGGTAAATAAATATATGAATTTCAAAACATGTTCAAAATGTGAAGAAGAAAAATATATTATTGAGTTTTACAGACCTAGCAGCTACAGCAAACATTTTCAAAAGACATACTGCAGGGATGAATCTAAAAATGGTATAAGCAAAAGAAAGAGCACAAGAAAATGCGCAAGAGACAATAATACCACAATGTTGAAAATTTCAGAGTAGTTCAAACAACAGGGATACGAATTTTAAAAGCATTACGGCAAAATACTAAACCAGACACGGCATCAAAGATATTCGATGTTCCATCAATCGATGTTTATGAAATATGGCTAAACTAAATGATCTGGACATATATCGCGTTATTTTGTAACGTTTAATTTGTTACTTTGATTCATATTTGTGTAAGGAATTAGACTTTCAGGATCGCAGTAATTATGCCTAAATTTCTGTTTTTGTCAGAAATTGACAACGGTATATAAACATCGACAGAAAATGGTACGTTTGACAAAATGTCTTTGGTCGTTACGAAGGCAACAGAACATCCATCGACAACGGGAACCTTTAATTTCAGCAACAGGCAACAATTCTTCAATACTTTCAAAGTATGAAAATTCTGCCACTCATGTTGTTGATTCAAAAACAGATACGTCAGGTGCTTTATCACAACATGCTGCTTTAAATTGAACTATGTTTTCTATCATTCTTTCTGTTTTTGTCGAATATTTGTAGATTGACCTTCTAAAGTTTACAAGATCTTCGAACTGTACAGTGAATTTAGCCTAAAAACAAATGTGTGTATTTATCCACATCAAATATGTAGTTTATTATTCCTCGTACTGCCCTGTTTTAACCACCTTGCTATTTGCGTTGATACTGCTTATTCCGTGTTATCAGTAAATATAATCTGTAAATATGCGCATGTTCGAGAAACATTGGTGTATTTCTTTTTGATGTTTGAAATCATAAAATTAACACTTTTATTCACTTAAATACATTTATATCATATTCAACGTTGTAAAAACAAATAAATATGCATTGTTTATTGATACCGACATTGTTACTTTCGTGTTAAACTCACTAACTATTTAACAATTTATATCACCCCTCTGAATACTATTTAATTTAGTTTATATATATATATATATATATATATATATATATATATATATATATATATATATATATATATAAACTATTCTGTATGAATTATTCCGTATGAATTAATAGTTTTCAAAGGAGTGATATAAATTTGTTTATATATATATATATATATATATATATATATATATATATATATATATATATATATATATATATATATAAATATACGCCAAAACAGAGTCGAACGCACTATCCTTGGATCCTACAGGAGGATGCGTGATAATATAAGTGAATTTTAAAATATGGAGAAAGAATATAATCATACAGGTCAGAGAATTTTTAATTCGTACTCTACTGAGATTCGAACCTGGGTCCGCGGGTTACTGCACCCATCGCCTTGTCTGCACGCACCAATCCCTGTACCCACTTCACTAAGCACACATCCACCAGAAAAGGATGAACAAAGTCGCTGGCAAAGGCATTCGTGCGTGACAGGCCCATTGGCATATCGACCTAGTAATTATATTTGTGTATATTTTTAACTTGCCTCTATATGCCTTGATTTCTGTCGTATGAATTCGGAGTCACTTTTTACTCTCTCTCTCTCTCTCTCTCTCTCTCTCTCTCTCTCTCTCTCTCTCTCTCTCTCTCTCTCTTGAAACAAAGAGAATTGAAGGGAACATATATTAAAAGCGAAGTGTTTGAACACGACTAACTAACAACGACTAATAAATATCAACTATAAAATGAAAGTAAAATGTTTAGTTTGTACAATAGGATGTTATTTGTGTCCCCAGCGGACTCGTGAATGTAGAATAAGCCCAGAGGCGGTGCGAGGGGGCGATTTACTCCAGGCGCTGGCCGAGGGGGGCGTCGTCGGGAGTTTTTTCTTTTCAGCTGTAACCGGGGCGTAGATGGGGGTGGGGGTGGAGGTTGTCGACTGACATAAAAACTGGTCTCTGTGCAAAGTATGGGCGCTACTAAAGAACATTGCCCCGGGCGCCTCGAACCCTCGTGCCGCCACTAAATAGGCCCGATGGCCCACGGTGTGAGAGGCGATTAATAGAGGCAACCTTTTTGCTCTGAGATACGTCCCGTTATGATGCTCAAGCCGAGAAGGTCTTGGACTTTGAGGAAAATATTATTGCTATCTTTGTTATTGTATGTGAATTTAATTGTATATCATTTTTATACAATACAACACAGAATATATTATAACGTTGTGCCATTCAGTGGCGTAACTTCAAATTGTGGGCCCCTCCCCCGCAAACATGTAGAGTGGGCCACCGTCAAATTAATGTAAAGTGGGATTTTGGACCCCTCCTTGCGCGGCCGCGCCCACTACCACCCCCCCCCACCCCCATTTCTGGGGCGGCGGGGGCGGTAGTTACATCACTGGTGCCAGGTTCATTTCCCCAACATCTTTCAATCACATGCTCATGATTGCTTCCTTTTTCACTTGGATTCGTAAGAAGCTCGCGTGATTTGATATGAAAGCCGAGTGACAATTTCCGGAAATGAAAATTTTAACATTCGAGTGGCAAAGCCGTAACAAGTCTCGTGGCTTTTGCGTAGGATGTGCAAAAGGTGTGAATTCCGGAAAGCACTTGCACTATTTCCATTCATTCATTCAAATTCAACGAATGTTAGACAATGCAACATAACATATGCCGACTTTTATATATATATATATATATATATATATATATATATATATATATATATATATATATATATATATATATATATATATATATATATATAATATATATATATATCTATATGATGTGTCCAGGTTAGTGACTAATATAAGCACGATAGTCCTAAGTGCATCTAAACTTGTAACTAATTTGCTGGATTTCATCAAAGATGTAGAAAAATAAACCTTTGTATGACTTTTCTTATTAAATATTCTCATATTCAATGACTTTCTTCATTTTTTAACACTTTCAGCAAAATAAAAATTTCAAAACTTCCCGGATTTTCATTTGGTTGCATGCAGTATATAAGTTTCAGTTCTAAATTTAGGATAGTGAGTTTATTAGCCTGACAGGGTGGACGAAAGCACCTATCCACATTCCTTTCTTGATTGTTATACTTTTCAAGGAAGTGACGTCAGTGTGACTAATTGGAAATTTTAAAATATAGTTCCATTTATTTCCGTTGATCATCAGTAGGATTTCTGATGTCGAGCGATATAATTAAACTTGTGTAGTTTTGAAACGGTTCAAATTTATAAACGGACACATACTTCTCTCAAACTTAACCGTATAATGAAACAATGAAGAAGACACACCTGTAATGCGGATGAATATATAAAATAGTGCTTAGAAAAAAAGAGGAAAACAGAATAGAAGGAACCAAGTACTGTGGACGATATTCATTTACCGTTATTTGTTGTTTTCTGTGCCTACTGAGTGAACATAAACAAATAGAAAAAAAGAAGGATCAGTGTGATGAGACGTACTCTACTTTGTTTGGGAGTCTTGGTGCTCCTGCTAAACGTAAACTGCGAGGCAAAGGTAGGTCGAGATCCAAAACATGCCACTGAAGCACTTGCCAGTTTAGGGAAGGGTCATTATGTCCGTGAAAATCTAATGCATCCATGTCACTGATTTACACTTAGGCTATTCTTCTACCAAGATGACTTGTTTCGTTAACATTTTTTTTTCTTCAAAGTGTCTGCCAAAGGTCCCCAAAACATGCACCTTCAACAAACACATAGGTGCATTATGGGTAGATGGCCGACGTAAGATAAAGAACTAAATAATGTTTACTGATGAAAAACGGTTCAAAATGTTAATTTTGTTATGCTTAACGTACCAATTGTTGTCAGATTCAAGATAAGTGATTGGACAGATTGAAGAAAGAGATGCATGAAAGCTCACAAATAAATTAGGTTTCCTTCAAATTGTCTCCTTCAGCCCAGTGACACATTGTACCCACACAGGCACTCGTTTCTGTCAGTAACAGGGAACTCCCATTCCCATTCCAGTCGTTAACGCAATGTGACTAACTCGTGTGGATTGAAATCTGACCCACACAAATTCCGTCCTAATTTTCCTATACTGTCAATGTGTTCAGTCTCATAAATTGACACCACCTTAATAGAGACATTACAACTTGTATGATTTAAGTACCTTACTGGTCATTTAATGGCCACTTTTGCGCTAAGTTTTTCA
The DNA here is from genome assembly GCA_029931535.1 of Margaritifera margaritifera. Taxonomy (NCBI): domain Eukaryota; kingdom Metazoa; phylum Mollusca; class Bivalvia; order Unionida; family Margaritiferidae; genus Margaritifera; species Margaritifera margaritifera. The sequence goes on along the minus strand of JAQPZY010001564.1, from coordinate 2,067,873 downwards.
GTTTATTTGCATGTTGCCCATCTGAACACACTTGGAACATGTATACTTCTGGACTACTTTGTAGTGAAGGGGTTTTATTGAATTGTGATTGGTGGTTATTGTTGTAGTCCAGACAGTAATCACCAGTCAGTCCAAACAATCAGTCGAATGTAGCATATTCTGTATGAAGAAGAAAGGAAGTATATTTATTCTTACTCTGTTCACAGGTTCAGAATGAATTTAGACAAGCCAATCAACCCCTTTCTGGGCCTTTCCAGTCCAGTGTTAGATACTGAACAGTTGTACTGAGGTGGGAGGTCAGGCATATAAATAGCCCTTCCTGCATGAAATCAATGGGAAAACCCACCCCTGCTGAAATGTGGATGTAAAATAGGCTTGATTTGTCATCCTACATGTCATAAGAAGCAACTTTTTAAAACTAGTTTATATTAAAAATCTGACTTTGGATTTTATGGATTTTACCATTTTGCCATTATCTTTGTTTTTAGAGATGCCTAAATTTAATCCGCAGTATATAGTCATATTTGTGATGATTTTAAACCCTGTACACGCTAGAAATGTAATTTTTCTCATCCATAACAATTAAAACATTTCGTCTCTTTAATAAGCCAACACTCAAAGCAAAAAATACAGTGTTTATAAACTAGACTTTGCACTTGACCATTTCCCACATGGCTTGCTCACATGATCCAAAATCTGGCAGCCTACAATTTCCTTGATGTTGGAGATCAAACAGTAACGTAATACAAACAACCAATGAAGGGAGAAATCCCATAATTTGATTACAGAGTGGAACCTGTTCAATACTGGATAATCTGATCATGTTTTGGCCAATTAAAGTTGCACATTATGTTCTAATTGTTGTCAAAGAAGATAAATATTCTACTTCTTGATTTCATGCAGATATGGTTAGATACAGAGTCTCATTATTTTGAAAGCCCAGTGTGTAAAGTGAATTCCCTATGCCACAATTGCAGTTTCAGTGAATTCCAACTTTTGTTATGTGATGCACTCTGACCTCCCATTACTGTCAAAATATATAACACTGTGTTTGAAAGGTCGAAGGAAACTGACTAATTCAAATAGAGGTGCAAGTTATCTCTCTTTATGCATTACATCTACAATATAAGTGTCTTCATATTTACATATGCATGTACAGTATGGTGCAACAATGAATGTAATATTCAGACTGTCCAACTTCACAATTGTGTAAATGTGTGTGTTGATTTGCATTCACACTTGCGCATGGCTCCAAAATTCCACTAGTCCACTTGCATTTACAAGTGACAGGTGAGGAAGGGCAAGTGATTTTTCAAGACGCTTGCCTGACTGGACAAATGCAATTTTAAGTCGATTATCAAATAAAATGGAGAAAAAAATGTGCATGGTTCATTCTAGGCTGCACCTTTGTGCCAGTGACCCTTATTTTTCATCTTTGGCGCACACACATTCCCTCTGTGTCACACATATGGCGCATAGAAAAGACCCAAGAATGAAGATAAAAGATTGTTATGTTTGACTTCAGACTGAATCGAGCATATCTCAGCCTTACTGAATAGAGTGTGCTAGTTGCCAAAGAAACAATAAGATGATCAATTTCATTGCCTGAAGAAATGTTGTACTGATTTTGAATATCTTGGGCACCAATCGAGCACATAGTGTATCATTGATAGAATATGTTGAATAGGGAATATGAAATCTTCAGGGAAAACAATTATGAATTTTTTTCCAAAGTAAACATCCAAAATAAACTCTTCAGGGAAAGGTTGCTCTTGCAAGAGAAATTCAAATTCCAGTATGGAAGACTAGCAACAGGGCAGACCGATAATGATCACAGGCACTCAGGTCATTGATTTAATGATTTCTTCAATAAATAGTCACTTTTCCAGCATTATATACTTTGAATGAATCATTTTTGAGTCAGACTAAAGCACAGTTTGCTATAGTTTCTGTGTGAACTAAAATAACTATGCCCTGTGGACATGGTTAATTTAGTTGACAATACATTTTTGAAAAATGTGCTGTAGTCTTACTCCACAACATTTGGTTCAAAAATTGAATATTTCAGAAATGAATAAATTCATCACATGAGTGCCTGTGATAATGATGTGTGTTTGAATTTCTTCAATAAACATCAAACTGTTCAGAATATTTGCCACCTGTTTTTGTTTTCTTCTTCTTCTTCTTCTTCCAAATAACCCAATTTTCGACCTGGATAGAGGCTATTGTGCCTCACTTTTTCCATTTCTGGATGAACATTGAATGTATATTCTCTAATCAATGGTATGCTGTATTCAGAAATTGTCTCGGCTGACATAACATAATTGACAGAAATAACATTTGTTGCTGTTTGCTTACAAGTGTAACCATTTGTAAAGAGTCTCTATCAGTCAGATGCATACTAATATAATATTAAACAATAATCATTTTGTATCATTTGACATACATCTTTACATAAGCATCCTATGCACAAAGAATACTCCATGATTTTCTGCATTTAGATCAGAAGTATATAAAAGTAGGAAATATGTTCATTATGTAGAGCATGAAAAGACATTAGAAAAGATTGAATGTACAGGCCTTGCCAAATCATTCAAACGTTATTGTAGATGAAATTTAGCAGTGTTGCACATAGGATCCCAAGGGCAGGGGACAGTATGTCCACCAACATCTAAATTTGGGGGACATGCAACATTTTAGAGGAAAAATAGAAAATAATAGTACATAATACACTAATAGTGCTATAAAAATGAGATCTTATTTGCTTTGACAGTTTTGAAACCTTAACATTGTGGTCTGCACTGTACAATCATATTTTCCTTGGACACTAACATTACTGCAATAAAAGTTTTATCATGTGCTCAAGTAACTCGTGACAACAAAATCATATTTGAATATCTGGTTAACCTGAAATTAGCTGAACCATGGAATTAACTTTAGTGTACACTCGTTATCAACCATCATATATTATAACAAATACCTGTGTGTACGGAATTACTATTCTTTCCAAACTAACAAATAATTAATTTAATTACAAATTATGTTTTGCATAAATTTAGTCTCTTTTGTCATTATATCAACCCAATCTCAAATAAAATTAAATCTTCCTCGCCTTAGGGGTGACTTTAACCTTGAAAATACATTACACTAACGTCCGTCAAACATTTTATATTGCACCTCAGCCTAATACCACAAACCTTGAATGTTTTCATTGCCAGATATATCATTTTAAAATAGATGTTCATTGCCATCTTACAGTTTCATCACCTGCGACTTTGGCCATTGCTAGTGCCAACAGAGACATTGATGGACATCCACTAATGAAAAGTTGTATGCGTATTTTTAGATATTTTTTTGACAAAAGCTCGCCCAGGAGGGTGCACAGGGTCAAGATTTGGGGGACATATGACAAAAAATTGCAGGAAACCCGCAAGCCTGTGCTCAATGTGTCACACTGGTTTTTGTTTTTAGTCTTCAAAATGACATACAAGTATAGTGGCTAAATGAATTTTTTTTATCCCTACTTACATATGGTAAATCATTTTAAATTGATTTTTTTTTCTTCACACACCAAGCAGTTTTCAGATGAAAAGGTTAAATAAACCATATACATGGATTTGGTTGTTGGGGGAGGTGGAGGCCATCTTTAACAACAAATGCCCATAACAATTTAGGTTTCCCAGCCCTAAAAAATAGGTTGCCTTAGAAATTTAGCAGAAATCCATTTAGTGGAGAATTAATGGTAGATCATGATAGAAAGTGAAGGTTTTTGTTCAGGCAAATTAAATAGTGTTTACTAAAAAGCATAATGTTAATTCAAATAGTATATCAAGATCTGACAGAACTCTCAGCAATCATCATGTACTTCAACCTCAGGTTAGCCAATACAAGTTACTATTTGGAGTTCTCTAAACCATCTCTCAACATATTGCCTGGTCTCAAATAAACCCTCTGGCAACATATTGCCTGATCTCAAATAAACCCTCTGGCAACATATTGACATATATTTTCATCTGATGATAGCTTATATTAAACAAAGAATAACCATAACTGGGTTTATGATAGTTGTTGCCTGACTTCATGAAGGAACTGGTAGACACACATTCATAACCTAATTATGCTGTGAATGAAACTGCAGGATGTGTTTAATGTAAAATGTGTCAGAATATGCTATTAATTAGAGTGTTTAATGTAAAACATCCCAGAATATGCTATTAAATTGAGAGTGTTTAATGTAAAACATCCCAGAATATGCTATTAAATTGAGAGTTTTTAATGTAAAACATCCCAGAATATGTTATTAAATTGAGTGTTTAATGTAAAACATCCCAGAATATGCTATTAAATTGAGAGTTTTTAATGTAAAACATCCCAGAATATGCTATTAAATTGAGCGTTTAATGTAAAACATCCCAGAATATGCTATTAAGTTGAGAGTTTTTAATGTAAAACATCCCAGAATATGCTGTTAAATTGAGAGTGTTTAATGTAAAACATCCCAGAATATGCTATTAATTACATTGTTTAATGTAAAACATCCCAGGATATGCTATTAAATTGAGTGTTTAATGTAAAACATCCCAGAATATGCTATTAAATTGAGAGTGTTTAATGTAAAACATCCCAGAATATGCTATTAAATTCAGAGTTTTTAATGTAAAACATCCCAGAATATGCTATTAAATTAAGAGTGTATATATCATTTTTTCTTGTTGCCATTATTATGATTCTGTTTGTCGCCAGAGGATGACAGGTCAGCAGTTTTTACTCACCATTCTGAATTTTTAGTTGCAAAATGTGACTATTTTAGGTGCAATTTGGAACTCTGCTGTATTTCAATCATGATAAGTTCAGGGTGCCAGCCACATAAATTAATTGAAAATTGGTGTTGGACTTATCATAGGTCTGCTTTCCTAATGTACACAAATTTGTAAAGTTGGGGTGGGGGTTGTTTATTATGAAGCATTGGTTTGGAATTGCAGAAATATGGTCAGTGCTTTTGTCAAGTTTATGGCCATCTTGAAAATCTTGTCATTGCTACTCCAGAACCGATTGTCATATTGACATGACGTTTCACTAAAAGACTTCTTGTACTTTACTGAAAATTGGTCTAACATGCAGAAACATTGACTGCTTAGCATTGAAAATCTTGTTATTGCTACGCCTTCTGAATGTAAGATTTTTAACACACACACCTTCCCAGTCCATTTGAAAGTGTCTGAACATAGGATGATTTAGTGAAGAAATAAAGGTAGGGCTCGAAAATACAATGCACATATTTTGTGCATCCTGTTGATTTTTTGGCATGATTGTTTTGAAATAAGCACAAATCTCGCTCTTTTGTCTCCTAGAAAAAACCCTGTAAATGGATGGTCGTATCTTGCTATATATATATTTGTTCCTATATTAAGATAATACCAATACAACCTCCAAAATTGCTGTAGGGTCACATCCCATTGTGCTGATATTGCTTGATGTGTGCAACACCCAGGACTTTAATTAAGTTTTGCATTAATGTTTGTGGTGGAGCTTTCATGTTTTATGAACACGGATAGTTTTAATTTTTCTCCCATTCCACCCACCCCCCTTCTCATTGGTATCTGGCTATGCTATGCACAAACCTTTTATCCAAAAGAATTTAATTACAATTACAAGGAATATACTGTATATACATGTGTACAAGTAGAGGGTCCTTGATTGTCGTCTTGAGAACAGTTGAGCCAAGTCAGCATAATCCATAGAGAAATTTAAAATGTCAGGTTGTTGATAACATGAGAAGTTTTGGTGTCATCCTGTTAATGTTTGATGTCATTTATATCTCTCCTTGACCTCAACTAGTTACTCATGAATTCGTTTATTTTTGTGGGGATAAATTTTCAGGGCTTTGTGAAAAATAACCCTTTTATGAATACATGTACATAAATTTGTAGATTTGCCTTTTGGATTCTGCTTTCTTACATTCAAACACGTACATTTATCATTATCACAGACAATCGCATTGTGGATTTATTAACTTCTGTAAAAAATATATTAAGTTTTACAGCATTATATACTTTTGAATTAGTTGTTGTTGAGTCAGACTATAGTACGTGTATGGTTTGCTACAGCTTCATTGTTGACTAAAATAACGAACAGTGGACACAGTTACTTTAGCAGACAAGGCCATTGCAGAAAACTACGCTGAAGTATGGCTCCACAACAATTGATTCAAAGCATATAATGCCGGAAATTTGAAAATTTACTGCATAAATTAATAAATCCATGATGCAAATGCCTGTGATAATGATATGTGTTTGAATTTCTTCAATAAAACAAGAAACAGGTAAAGGTGCTAGTGACCATTATTTTTCTTCTCTCTTTTAAATGACCCCACTTTTCATCCTAGTTTGGGTCATTGTGCCCATATTTCCATTTCTGGAATAAACACTGAATTTGTTTCATAAATTTCATTTGAAATAAGCAATAACATGTATGTAGGATCCTCTGTATATTAAAAGTGCTAAATTATTTCACATGCGCTATTTCTTTGTAAGTCATAACATTTTCAAGAATTTCTTGTACTGTTTAATAGCAACATGATTGTACAATACATATTCTGCCAAGAAGCAAATCACAAAAATATTCTTGATTCAATTCTCACAGCTGGTAACTTCATGAGTTTAGCAGGTATTAGCGGGTATTGAATTATGCTAACTGCTTTAAAACCAAAGATCCAGTTATTACCCAGTTTTAATAATTGAATTTATATTTTATCATCATCGAACTTCAGATAATGTAATACTTAGAACATAGTTACACATATCATTGACATAAGATTTCACCAAGTAATGGTGGACCAATAACTATACTATATTGCATCATAGTATTACTTTGAATAATGATTATATCCTCATAAACAAAGTTGTTACCCCTCAATATTGTGGACCCTATTTCACCCACACTTACGAAAATTGGTCTATGGATGCATCTCGAGAAGAGTAACTCAGTCATGCTAAAACTAGGTCACTGTGATCTAATTTTCAAGCTTGCATGCCTTTGGTATTTTCAGTTGCTTGTTCGTTAGATCCTGAATATCTAATATAATTCAACCGTACCCAAAGTAGGTCACAGGGTTCTCAGGGTCACCAAAATCCGCATAAAAGTATGCATACTTTTCGTTTTGGACGTATGCAAATTCCAAGAGCTGTGTCCACTGTACGCAAGTATTTTTGTCTATGAAATTCCTGTTTATACAAAGCAGGTATCAATCATCTCGAGAGCGAGCTATCAAACAAACTTCAAGTGATTGTAATGCGATTAGGTGAAGCCGCATAGATAACAACTTAGCACACAAGGAGAGTAAGACATCTGTTAATCTATTGTCGGTGCCTAGTGATCATTTTGATCAGAAAACTAATTACAAGCTTGTTTGCTCTGACACCTATCTTTAATAAGCTTCAATCAGCACAGTTTTAATCCATCATATTATAAATCCTTATGCGATGTTAGGAACGCTTGCATTTTATCATATACCGTAATTGGAAAAATAGTGCAAAGCTTTTAGGACTTGTTTTGTTTATTGGAGGAATATGAGCTCCCATGTTGATCATCATAAATCAGCATAAAATCAGCTGTTTTTTGGTGTCATGTACAGATATACCGTCGTTTTAGAGTGATTATCGTATATGTACTTTTCCGATGGCAGCTTTATATAATTACTTTGATGCAAAGTTTTTTCCTACATCATCTGTAGCTCGTTGTCTGCAGCTCATCGCTGGAATCTTGCGAGACTGGTTGACAGAAATTAGTAGATACATCTAGTGTTGATAAAAAAAACAATGCCATGTCAAAATTGGGCTTTGACCAGAAGACTTCATATGATGTCTGGTTGGTCATAAAAGAAAATGGTGCTGTTCATACATCCAATCAGACCGCAACAGCAGCCATCTTGAAATCTTGCTATTGTTACATGTACTACTCCTGAATAGATGGTCATATCAACATGGGCTTTTCACCGGAAGACTACTTCTGGTGTCTAGTTTGTCCGAAATGAAAATGGTACATTTGGACATCCAAAATGGCCACCACAGCAGCCATCATCAAAATCTTGTTTTTGCTACTCCTCCAGAATAGATATCCATATCAGCATGGGGTTTTAAGTAAAGGACTTCTTAATAAGTGTGTTTGGACATAAGAACGTTAATTTGTTGTTCTTTGCTTGGATTTTCAAAAACAAAAAGGCAATCACGATGCTTTCATTTCTAATAAATTAAAAAAAACGGAATGGCAAAATTATTTAAAAGTGCAATTTAAAAATTTGAAAAATGAAAATTAATATTTTTCAGTGTTTAAATTGTTAAAAGTTTTACTGTACCCGGTTCTCATGATTTCATCTCAGCAAATCCCCACTTGATACAAGAGCTCTTATATAATTCAATATTTATTATAAAATGTTGTTATTGGAAGGAAAGTTCAAATGTTAAAAAGTTAGGTTTGAAAAATTAGTTTTGAATTTATGTAAGAAAAATATATTTAAAAATTCCCAATAATTTTCCCTGTTCAAAGGAATCACATTTTTGTACAGGTTTTACCATATAGAGTGGTTTAATGCTTGGATTTTAGTAAGTAGTCACTTACCTTTCCAAGGGCTAACATTTAGTGATACTAGACTTCCTCTTCCTCAACCCATGGTTAACACATTGTTTGATTAACCCTTTTCATACCGAAGCCCAATCACACAGGCAGTTGTGTAGAACTGGAAATTTGTTCAGTCATTGGTGTATCAGCTTGAGAGAATGCAGTGATGTTGGTCAATCTGGCATTACAGGACGAGTTTTTCAGATAATTTTCAAAGTTATATACCATTTTAAAAAGCATAATATTTTCTTTAAAGTCATATATTTTGTCACTGAAAATTTTTAGAGGTAAAAAATTCAGTTGAAAGTAAAGTAAACTAAAAAACACACTTTACTAAAAAAAAAATTATAACTTACTTTCAATGCAATTTTTCTATCGCAATATTCATTTTATCTCCTATATGTAAGTGTATGAAATGTGGGAAATTTTACGTCATTTAAGAGGTGAAAAAATTTAAAAAATCCATCAAAAATATCAAAGGTTATTACAATTTTATATTAAATTTATTTGAATGAGAATTGGAGAGCAAGCATAACAGATCCATAATAGAAAGTCAACAAAGCTTTTAATTTTGGTTCAGTATTTTTATTCCGTAATAAATTCTAATGTAAAAATATCAGAGTTTGTTGGATTTATTTTGGTCCATTTCCAGGAATGCAGTAAAATTACATATTATGCACACATCCAACTTTGGTATATGGACGAACTTTATGATCAGTGAAATTCTCAGAATGTCCAGTTAGCTTGAAAAGCATCAAAATCTTCATCATCGTCAATATCTGAGTAAAAAATATAAATTAGTTAAAATCTGCTCAGTGCATTTCAATGTAGACAAGATCACGATCTCCACTGCCTAAAATATAAATTTCCCCCACAAAATTGTCAATATTTTCATCAACATTGGCATCCACATCACTGCCATCACTTGCCACTTCGGAACTGCCCACCATTTTGATCTCCGTACGTTAAAATTTAGTTTTGAAATCAGATTTTCTACTGACCAGTTGTCATTGTCATCATCTTGGTTCATTGTCATCATCTTGGTTCATTTTGTCGAAGTCAAGATCAAGATCTGCTCTGCCTAAAACGTCAATTTTCCCCACAAAATTGTCTATATTTTCATCAAAATCAACATCCACATCACTGCCATCACTTGCTGCTTCAGCAGTGTCCTCCGTGTTGATCTCCAAATGTTAAAACTTGCGTTTGAAATCAAATTTTCAAATAACCAGTTGTCATCAACTCAATTCATTTTGAAGAAGTGAAGATAACTATTCCCACTGCCTAAAATGTCAATTTTCCGCATGAAACTGTCTTTACTTTCAACTAATTCTGCAAGCACATCACTCCCATCGCTTGCCTCTTCAGTACTGACTGCCATTTTGATCTCCGCACATTAAAACTAGAGTTTTAAATCAAATCTGTACCAGTTTGGGCGTTTTTTTAAAGTGATCATGCTGTCACGCACTGCATCTGTGTACCTCCTACCTTTATTTCCTTCTTTTCAAAAGAGTATACATAAAATAATGACGTATTACACAGTTCAATGCACACTTTCTGCGAAGTGGTAGATTGAATGTAGTGAAGATACAACCAGAATTGTATCCCGTCTGAAAAGGTAAAGTACGACTGAAATCATCTCCCATCTGAAATTGGTTAAGTAAAATACAAGGATAAATTACATAGTAATCTGCCTAGTGTTTCAGTTTTCAATTATTCCAATTGTGAAAATACCCCAGAATTAATGCTGGAAAACAAAACTGCTTCCTGGATAATTTTCTTTGTTCTGATTTGTTACAGATTTTTGTGCACTTTTGGTGCTTTATGCAAGGCTATAACTAATGGGAACTTCTTCCTTTTGCAGAAGAAACCTCAAAGGTTCTGGGGAAGGAATTGGAATGACAAGGAAGCTGGAACAATTGACATAGATGTAAGTTTCATGAATGGGTAGTTAAATATAATTAGGCCTTAGCTCACAGATTTTAATCTTGAGTACCATGCTTTTGCAGTTCATCTGTTTGAGTTATTATCCTTGTGATTTTTTTTCCCGACTGTTCATAATATTACAGGACTCGAAATTAGGATATTTTTTTTCACTAACCCAGAGGATCACCAAAATAAAATTTGTACTGATCCTGTCTAAATTTTCCCTGATTGTGCTTAACCTTTTTCATACTGAAGCCCTTTCAGACAGGCAGTTGTGTAGAACTGGAAATTTTTCAGTCAGTGGTGTAGCAGCATGCGAGAATGCAGTGGCGTTGGTCAATCTGGGTTTACAGGACAATTTTTTGAAATTATTTTTCAATGTTGTAATCCATTTTAAAGAGCATAAAATTTTCCTTAAGGTCATATATTTTTTGACTGAAAATTTTCAGACGTAAAACTTCAGTTGAAAGTAAAGTTATGTACGCAAAAAAAAAAGCTTTACATTTTTTTGTAATAACTTACTTTCAATGCAGTTTTCCTATCTGCAATATTCATTTTCCCTCCTCTATGTAATTGTATGAAATGGGGGGAATTTTATACCATTTAAGAAGGTGACAAAATAGTAAAAATGCATCAAGAATATCGAAAGTTATTACAATTTTATTAAATTTACTCGCATGAGAATTGGAGAACAAAAAACAGAATAATCCTTACTGGTAAGCCGACAAAGCTTTTCATTTTGGTTCAGTGTTTTTATTCCACAATAAATTTTAATGTAATAATATCAGAGTTATGTTGGGTGTATTTTGGTCCATTTCCAGGGATGCAGGAAATTTTCATAATATTATGCACACACTCGACATCGGTATATGTGCAAACTTTATGAGAAGTGAAGTTCTCAAAATGTCCAGTTAGCTTGAAAAGCATCCACGTCTTCATCATCGTCAATATCCAAGTCAGAAATACCAATTAACTCTTTAACTTCGGCTGACGTGTATATCCGCTGCATAAATGTGCCTTGCCTCCCCAGTGACTGATAAATCCGCTTGTAAACAAAGCACTACTACTCCCAGTGACGGATATATCCGCTTGCTGGTTATGCTCCCTGTACCTCGGTGACGGATAGATCCGCACTGTATGTTCATGTTACAGTCGGTCTTATTGGTCAATAATTGGAAGTAAAAGGACATTCAACCAATCAAAATAGAGTTAACAAATGATTGTTCTTACTAAATCCGGGGATTTTTTACAGTTTTGTACCATGTGTTAGTTAATACATGTGTTTGTAGTTGACAGTGGAAACAATGGCTTTTGCTTACGCTAGCGATCGAGAATCCGAATTTTCAGGCTTTTCCGAGGACGAACTTGACAATATTGAATTAAGAAGTGTTGGTAGTGACATTGTACTATATTCTTTGTCAGTTTGGTCCAAAATTAAGACAGAATATGATGAAGAAGACAGCGAAGTGTGGACAAGAGAGCCACGTGCTCCAAAGTCAGTCAGTGTTTACCGAAAGTGTCGGTCCAACTTTCGTTTAGATGAGGGGAAGAAAGAAATAGACAAACAGTGCAATGTCTGTCTGTGTATAAGGCATAACTGATTCTATAAATACCATGCAGAACTTAAGAAGTAGTAGAACATAGTGACTAGTTAAACATTTTTTAGTAATTACATGTATATATTAGACCAATATCTTTGTATAAAAGACCGACATAAATTTTAGTGTTTACAAATAGTGTTTTGTGTTCTATTCATGGATTTTATACCAATCTTGTGGATGTCAGCAGGATAAAAGAATAAAACAGACATAAGGTAGTTATAACTTTTATATATGCATGGTTTTAGTCTGTAAATCAGTCTAATATACAGAAAATAACTAAAACAATTAGCCCATATCCCCAAATCATCAGCTAAAAAGTTATCATTTGGCTGCAGCAGCATGAGGCTCTGGTAGTCAGCCCCCAAATCAGCTGCAGTAGTGACCCTGTCAGCTAGGCAGAGCAGTGAGCCACTACAGTAGAAGTTAAAGAGTTAACTAGTTATCATCAGCTCAGTTCATTCGATGCAACCAAGATCACGATCCCCACTGCCTAAAATATAAATTTCCCCCACAAAATTGTCTAAATTTTCATCAAAATCGGTATCAACATCACGCCCGCTTCAGTACTGTCCGCCATTTTGAATTACACACGTTAAAATTCAGTTTTGAAATCAAATTTTCTACTAACCAGTTCTCATCATCTCCATTCATTTCTTCGAAGTGAAGCTCACGATCTGCACTGCTTAAAACATAAAATTTCCCCACAAAATTGTCTATATTTTCATCAAAATCGGCATCCACATCACTGCCGTAAATTGCTGTTTTAGCAATGTCCACCATGTTGATCTCCACACATTAAAAGTCGTGTTCGAAATCAAATTTTCAAATAACCAGTTATCATCAGCTCCGTTCATTTTGAGGAAGTAAAGATAGCGATCCCCACTGCCTAGAATGTCAATTTTCCACACGAAATGGTCTTTATTTTCAACTAATTCAGCAAGCACATAACTGTCTTCAGTTCCCTCTTCAGAATATGACCGCCATATTTTATCTCCGCACGTTAAAACTCTATTTTGAAATTGGATTTTTACCAGATTTGGGGTCTTTTAAACACAATCTGGTAATGCTATGTGTACCTTCTACCTTTATTTCCTTCTTTTCAAAAGAGTACACATAAACTGATGATGTTTTGTACAGTTAAACACGTGTCTGCAAATGTTGGTAACAGAATATAGTGAACATACGACCGGAGTCGTATCCCGGTGGCAAAGGTAAAGTACGACTGGAGTCGTATCCCGCTGCAAAAGGGTTAAATCAGACAGAAGCCAGTTCATTTCTAATTCAACATTTTTATTCATTACCATTGACTCGAAGCAATAACAACTGTATTTCACCAAAAAAACTCGTGAATGAAGTACCACGTGCATTTTTGTATTTCTTCGAATACTTTGTGCAGAAAGTGCACAACATCACAGCCTCTCCCGAATCATACTTCAGCCATTTGTGTTCATTTTCCCAGCATTTCTAGTACTTACTTAGTCTCTTCTCGTTATCATATTTGTGATCATGCTCTCTCATCATCTGATTTCTGCCATTTCACTGGGAGCTGCACCCCTTGCAAATACTTTCATATGTTGACAGTTGTCACAGCACAATGCATTGAATGTTTATCATCAAAGATATAAATATTAAGACACATTATTCTGTATAATTCTGGATTATTCATTGACTCTACAAGCATGACCTTTTCCGATTGGTCAATACTAGCTTGATACCCTATATCTTTTGTTATAATCAGTAGTGAAATAAGTGCTCAGTTGCAGTGCATTTGTTTGGATGACTACTGTTTTGAAAGTAATCACAGTAATTTACTTGAGGGTTGGATGAATGGTTTAATATCAGACCACTTGTGCCATGAGCTTTTATTGTACCTCATCATGTGCAGGATGTTGGTACATATAGGTATTCAATTAACACTATCAACAGATGAATTAACCATTAAAGGGAGTAATGACTCACAACCACTTCTTAACTGTTATGATATTGATCGGCAGTTATTTTCACTGCTCCAACATGTTAGTGATGGCTGGGTTTTAGTTTTCCACAGAAATTTCTGAAGCTGTAGATGTATGCATTAAACAGTGTTTTAAGTTGTTCTGCATGTCCATCACTCTATAATAGTTATCCTACCAAAAACATCATAGTTTTCGTTTTGATGACATTTTTTAGTAGTAGCACGAGTATATCCTCTTATTGTTTATGTAAGTATCCGAATTATAGTATCGGGCCATGATATGTCAGAGGTCAATCCAGTGCAAATGAACTGTAAAATGAGACTTCCAATTATAGTGAACTCCCACTATAACATGATGGTCTGGTTCCTCAAAGTACCATTGTGTTATGTAATGCATCTTGCAGTATGAAAACAAGTCAGTTAACTTTGGAAAATATTTCTGTGCAAGAACAGGGAGGGGGGATGCAGTAACCAACTTAATTGATACATATTAAGCAAATAATACTCATAACAGATGCAATAGAACCTGTCTCAAAAGACCACCTCTTCTGCACAAAAATGATGGTCTCAAGACAGGTGGTCTCATTAGGCAAAAAAAAGTGTCTTTCCGGTCTGCTGACAGTCTCTGTTTCTCTTTGCTAATGGAATGATCATGTGCTGACATTGCAATATGTTAAAAAACACATGGCGTGTGGGACTGATGTATTATGCATAGTACAGACCCGGAGCAATGTTAGGTTATATCAGGGCTGAGCAAATTGCTTTTTCATCCACTTGTCCAGGACAAGTGGTTTCAGAATATTCACTTGTCCCACCTCACTTTTTACTTGTCCCTTCTTACTTTTCACTTGTCCCAAAATGGTAATCACGTGCCAAGATTTGATGAGATGTATACACTTAATCCATAGAAAGAACAAACAAAATAATATACAACATAATTATTTCTTAAAAGAATTTAATTTTTCAAAAACATTGGTTGATACACATTTTGCTCCTTCAGGTATATATGTTTTAGCTGCTGGATTTGAAAAAATGTATTTGTACATGTCTGCCACCTGCACCAGCACTAAGCCAGCAGTTGATAGCTGTGTCTGGGTTAAAGTCCTCAAGCTCTGGTCCATTTGCTGAAATGTTCATTAGCATTTGTAAACTCTCTTGGTTTAAGGAATTCTCAAACTCTATAGCAGTCTTAGGTTCTATTCCACCATTTAAAAAAAAATGTTCCTTCTATGAATCGTCCTTATTACCTTCCTTGCGAAAATAATTTAGCAAACTCATTTTATCCACAGAGTAAATATCAGCTCGCTGGACAACTACTTCTAAAGTGATCATAACATACATTTTCTCTTTTAAAATACAAACAGAGACAGCTCATTAATTTAGCGTAATTGTTTCACTTCAAACGCAATATCACACATGGAAGTTAATCCTCTGTATAATATGGATTAAAAATTAAAGAATCATTACTGTCATTTAATCAGTTCATAAAGGAAACCAAAACTGATGTCGGTAAAGTACCTTTCATTAATTTAATTACACTGACTCGCTGGATTAAAATCAGAGTGAGCCGTGCGTGAGGATCTGGTTTGAGTAAACATAATTCAGCAAAGCTGCTTAAAACACTGCTAATTAATCATACCGGCTTTGTTTTGGTTGACGTGTTTTGATTGGCCGATAATTTGGTTACTTATGGTATCTTATGCAGTCAAGTGGTAACAGAGTGTGTGCATATGCGACAGTTATTACTGACCACTTGTAGATGTTATACAGGATGTAAATGTATACACAGAGAGGGGTAGAATCAAGTATTCAGTACGCCCGGAGGGCATGGATGGCCAAAAAAAGATATAGCGATTAACTCATTCAGCCCCAGCACTGTTATCAATATCACTGCTGCTATGCCCCAGCAGCACTAAGCTGTGTCTAGCTGCTTGTGCCCCAGAGAGTTTTTACCTATTTAGAAAATTTTGTAAACATCGTGCACATGCATTCATTCTTACCTTAATTTCTCTTCTTAAATCCAATAAAAATCCATGAAATTTTCACCAATTGTTACAAATAAATTTGTCTACACAGTCATGTATTTTTTGTACTATTTGTCCACTAAAATCATCGATTTGGACAGACCGAAGATGATCGTTCCAGTTTACTAGATCCGCAAGAACTGTATCATCGTCGCTATCAGCATCGTCTTCTTCTGACGATTCAGTCTCAGAAACTTCTATGTCCGAGTCTAAATCTCGTAAAATATCCAATGTCCAAACATATCTTTCCTCTGCTTGCTCGATATTTTCGAGATCAAACTCGAGAAACTCCTCATTTTCACTCTCACCATCATGTTTACGATTTTTCATGAATGAAACATGCGTAGTAAAACTGCCCTCAGTTAGTAACCTTGGCTTATGAATAATTCAAATTTACACAAAGGAAAGTAAAATCATTTCTGATTGGTTTAATATCGTCAGATTCTTGGAAAAAACCCATTTGTAACCAATCAGAGACGTTGTTACTAAACACACATTCACCACGACTGTAGACGGGATCGGCCATTGAATGCAGTAAACAAACCACAACTACAGGCGGGATCGGCCATTGAATGCAGAAAACGGATCAGACCTATAGGTGGGATCTGGGCCGAATGAGTTAAAGCACGAAAATAATGACTTGCCCGATTTTTTTAAAATTAAACAAAAAAGCACTTGTCTCCGACTAGTGACTTGGAAAATTTTACTTGCCCGACTTGAAAAAAATGAATAGTGCGAGACGTCGGGCTATGGGATTTGCTCAGCGCTGGTTATATGTTTGGTTTTTTTTTTGGTTTTTTTTTTTTAGGTCTTCTGGTCATAGACCAGAAGAGCTTATAGGATGGTCTGTTGTCTGTCATCTGTCTGTCTGTTAGCGCAAGTTTGTTATCACTACTCCTCCTAAACTACTTCGAGGATTGGCATGAAACTTTACACACATATTCATCCCTTGGTCTGGTTGGTCCTAAATAAAAATGGTGCCACTCGGGCATCAACAGTGTTCATCTTGAAAAGCTTGTTATTGCCGCTCCTCTTAAATGGATGGTCATATCAGCATGGGGTTTTCACTTAAATACTTTTTATGACTGTGAGAAAGTGTGATGTGCAGAGCTATTCTTCATGATAAGCCACAGGAACTTCGTCAGGACATGCAGGGACATGGTGGAGGAACATTTTCTTAATCCTGTCCACACTATCTCCTTCCCCACCAGGATGAGTGGAGAAACAGAAAATTACCTGAGCTATGCTGTAGGGTTGTTTTTACAACACTACATACATCTGCTTAGGGGAATGGTAAGTTGTTTTATTTAAGTAGGTGAATGATATCAGGCCCACTTTGGTGTCATGATGTTCTATACACTGTCTGTGTTGTTGCAGAATGAAGAATTAGAAGCCAGTGGCTCACATCCCTCTGTGGACCATACTCACATTGATGATGAGGATGACGGTGATCCTGACTTTACTGACGAAAACCAAGACACAGGGGATAAAATTATTGCATCAGGAGACAATAAGCCACCTTCTAGTGATGATGAAAATAAAGATGATGAGGACTTGCAGGGATCAGGTAGTGGTAAAGGAGGTATGTATTAAATACTCCAAGCAAATGGATTTACATTGGTGAAGTTGTAGAGAAGTACATGGTACTTTGTCGATGGTATAGTACAAGTGAGCAGACTGTCAAAACACTATGCTTTAGAAGTTGTTACTTTATTTATCCTGTGTTTTTTAATGCCCCCAATTTTTGTTATGTCTGAAAATTTGGGGATAATGAAAATAATTACCAACAAAACAGTCCCAAAACTACATTTTGGGGTCAAACAAAATCGGCTACTATTCATTTCTGGGGCCATGAAATGCAAACTAGTCTTAATAGGAGGCAAATGATGTAAGTTTTTATTATGGTAAATATATAATCTCCCCTCAGTTTTTAATATTCCCTAAAACTTGGTTAAAGGGACACTATGGCCCCTAAAAATTCTGACCTAGGCAAAACACTGGGTTGCATATATATGAATTAGTTTCAGTGGATAATAACATGTTTTACAAAATCAACCCGCACAAAACAGATTCCTATTTCATGTCTTTCAAATATTGTTATGAATTTATAAGTATTGGATCATTTCATTGGTTGTTAGTAATATTTAAGACCAACTTTCCACTCTCCCACCTGCTACTGAAATACACTACTGCTTTAACTTTGTGGAAAATTACAGTCAAGATTCATCCTATCGTCTCTATTTTCATTTTGTTTTTGTTTAATGACAAACTCTGTCTATGACAATTGTTTCAGAAAATTCATTTGTCTTGCATAGATTCAGTGATTCTATTCTATAGCAAGAACAAATGAATTACATGTACAACATAATTATTTCTGTACAGGTCTTTCTGTGTTTTGATTAGCTGATAATGGGTCGCTTAGCCCAATGTGCAGAACACATGCACATGCAACAGTTATCAATGACCACTTACAGTGGACATGATATATCACAGGATGTGAATAAATAAATGGAGGGCGGTAGATTCAGGCAGTCAGTATGCCCAGAGGGCATGAATGGCCAGATAAAGGTAGCGAAAGTGATTAAAACATGAAAATTAGCCTTCCCCAGCATGTTTTAAAATATGAAAAATGTCCCCGACTAGTGCTTGGAAAATTGCACTTGACCAACTTAAAAAATATATAATCTGTGACCTTGGGCTATGTGATTTGATCAGCCCTGGTGACAAATCTGAGTTATATTTATGCAGATTTTCATGGGCAGTAGACAAATCTGAGTTATATTTATGCAGATTTTCATGGGCAGTAGACAAATCTGAGTTATATTTATGCAGATTTTCATGGGCAGTAGACAAATCTGAGTTATATTTATGCAGATTTTCATGGGCAGTAGACAAATCTGAGTTATATTTATGCAGATTTTCATGGTCAGTAGACAATGGTAAAGATTAAAATGTATCATATTATTTTACTTCGCGTGCAAGATTGTGTTTTTCTGTATGTGAACTGTAATAAACTTGATGAAAATAAAGCAAGTAATGTTGGTTTTTAGCTCTACTGGTCATAGGCAAGAAGAGCTTATGGGATGGTCTGTTGTCCATTGTCTGTCTGTCCATTAGCACAAGTTTGTTATTGCTACTCCTCCTAAACTTTTGGAGGATTGACATGAAACTTTGTTATCACTACTTCTCCTGAACGAGAGGATCTATTGCCTTGGGGTTTTCACCAGAACACTTTTAATGATAAGTAGTTAATCCTAAAGGAAAATGGTACTGATCTGATGTCCAATATAGCTGCCGCAGTGGCCATCTTGAAAATCTTGCTATTGCTACTTCTTCTAAATGGATGGTCATATCAAAATGGGGGTTTTCTCAGAAAGACTTCTTATGATGTCTAGTTTGTCGAAAATGAAAACGCTGCCAATCTGACTTCTAATATGACTGCCACAATGGCCATTTTGAAAATCTTGTTATCTCTACTCCTACATGGCTGGTCATATTGACATTGTGCTTGCACCAAAAGACTTCTTAAAATGTCTAGTTGGTACTAAGTAGAAATGATGCCAATCTGATAATTGAATATGGCCACCATGGCATCCATCTTTAAAATCTTGTTATCATTACTTCTTCAAAACAGAAAGTCCTATCGACATGTGTTTTCCACCCAAATACTTCTTATGATGCCTTATTAGTCCTAAATGAAAATGGTGCCAAGCTGACATCCAATATATCCACCACAGCAGTTAATTTGAAACTCTTGTTATCGCCGAAGAATATCAAAGATGGTTTCAACATTCCACAATTAAAAGGAAGAAATGGTCTTATCTTGAATTCCTGGAAATTCTTTTCAGACAGAAAAGTGTTCGTCTCTTGAGGGGACTCTTGTTTTCTTTCCACCTTTGGTAACAGATTCCTTGTACAGGTGGGTCTTTTTGTTTGCTGGTTATCCTCGAGTCATTTGCTGTCTGTTCATAAAGTCATTTGAAAGCTTATGAGCAGTAGTCAAATACTCCTTACCTTTTAGGGAACTTATATTTTAAAAAATCTTGCAGTACCTGATATCTTGATAAGAAGTTTTGTTGAAAGTACTTAATTTTCTCCAAGACATGTCTAAGTAGAAGAATAATGCCCAATTTTCTGCAACTTGTAGATGTCGAGCAAATAATAGCCTCCACAAAATCCAGCACTACCACCACTACCACAACTGTGAGCACAACCAAGGCCCTGACACCATGTCAGCAACTGAGGACTAGCAGCCGCAACCTCTCCTCGTACATCCCACAGTGCAAAGAAAATGGAGATTTTGAAAAGCGGCAGTGCAGTGGGAAGCACCTCATGAGCACCTGCTGGTGCGTTAACCCTCAGGGCATGGAGATCTCTGGGACCATGAAGGAAAACAATGAACCAGACTGTGATTTTGGTAACATGTTCTGTTGCTTCATTTATGTTTAGTAATGACAAAAATAGAATCTTTTTGCGTCCATGAATCTCATATATATATATATATATATATATATATATATATATATATATATATATATATATATATATATATATATACATACACACACATACACACATTTTGCAACAAAAGAGTATTCAAGAGGAGGCTGGTCTTTTCGGACAATAACAACGATTTTCCAATAAATATAGGCTTGGCACAGAAAGTAACCCACATTTTGCATCATATTATGTGATGATGAAGTGTCAAAGAAAAGAATCATTTTTGTCAAGCCCACTTAAGTGGGAATCAAGATATAGCAGTCACTTTTCTGAAGGTGGTAGTATTGTCAATGTCAACAGTTAAGATTATGGTTAAAGTGTTTCATTTGCATATATAATACCTAAACCCCTTAATTGATTCTCATCATACTTGGCAATAAGGATTATGAAGCTAAGACAATTCAATCTATGACATGTTTGCTTGCCCCTTTTAATGTAGGGTCAAGGTCTCAGTCATAGAAAATTTGTGTTAGGTTTGGTCAAAGTTTTTCATTTGGTTATAATTCCCTAAGCTCCTTGATGGATTTGGTTTAGACTTGGGATGAATCATTGTGAAGCTAGGGCAATTCATTACACAAAAAGCACTCAAATCCCTTGGGGTCATGATCACAGTCATAGAAACTTTACATTAAGGGATATGGTTAAAGTTTTTCCATTTGCTTATATTTCCTAAACCCCCATGATAAATTTTATTTATACATTGGATGAATCATTATTAGATGCTAGATGGTAGTAGATTCCAATGAACTTGACCCAGTATTTTGTCCACAGCCTTTTGTGAAAAGTGGGGGACATGGTATCTGCATTTCTCTCCATATGGTACACTTTCTTTTCTCTGTAACTTTAAAGCCATTTGAGATTAAGGGATGAAACTTGGTATACTTAGCATCATCATTAGAAGGTGCATACCTCAGTGGGGGTCCTATCTTCAAGCTCAAGGTCATGACTCAGATTTTAAGCTTTCCTTAGCACTTTCTTTCTGCTCAATAACTTTCAAGCCTTTCGAAGTTAAGTGATGAAACTTGACATACTAGTACATCATCATGAGAAGGTGTGTCACATACCACATTGGGGGTCCTATCTTCAGGTGAAGGTCATGGCTCAAATATTTTTCATTTTTCTGTTGCACTTTCCTTCCCGCTCTATAATTTTCAAGGCATCTGAGATTAAGGGATTAAACTTGGGATATTTATTGACCATCATTAGAAGGTATATAACTGACCACAATTGGCTGCAATCTTTCCCTCACTTTCCATTGCACTCCATAATTTTAGAGCTGCTTGAGATTAAGGGATGAAACTTGGTATACTTGTACATTGTCATTAGAAAATGTGTTAAATACCACATAATGGGTTTTATTTTCAAGGTCAAGGTCATGGTTCTATATTTTAAGTTTCCATCACTTTCCATTTTGCTCTATAACGTTAGAGCTGTCTGAGATTAAGGGTTGAAACTTACTTGTATATCATAATTAGAAAATGTGTTATTTTTTTACTTCATTGGTGGTCCGATCTTCCAGGTCAAGATCACAGCCTAGAATATTAAGTTTTCCATAACACTTTCCTTTCTGTTCCAAACAAATTTTTTTTTTTTAGAGTTCTTTTAGTTTTAGGGATGAAACTTAGTATACTTATACATTATCATTAGAAACTGTCTCGTGTACTACATTTCGGGTCGTATGTTCAAGTTTGTGGTTCAGTATATTAAGTTTCCTTTCTATAATTTAAGAACCTTTTGAGATTAAGAGATGAAACTTTGTATGCTTGTACATCATCATTAGCTGGTGTGTCACATACCACATTAGGAGTTCAATCTTCAAGGTCAAGCTCGCATGCCAATATTGTAGGTTTCAGTAGCATGTTCCCTTCTGCGTTATAACTTATGACATATTTAAGATAAATGATTTAAATATTATACAATTGAATGTTGTCACTTGAAGAAGTGGTGCATTCCACATTTGGGGTTCAAGGCTCAGGTTCAAATTCACAGGTGTATATTACATAGTTGCTTTTGTTTCTACTTTATTATTGCTGTTTGAGGGTCAGGGCTGAACCATGGTACACTTCTACTTCTCTATGTTGGCATCTCTTGTATCACAGTCAAGGTTTTATTGTCAAGGTCACTTATCAATTTCCTCGCCTTTTCTGCACTTTTACTCTAATGCCTTCGAGATAGAGACGTTAAACTTCGTTACTTTCTCTGTCTGCCTTGTAACTCGAAAGCTGTGTCACCATCATCATGGCCAGGTTTCATTGTCACCATCATCATGGCCAGGTTTCATCATCACCATCATCATAGCCAGATTTCATCATCACCATCATCATTGCCAGATTTCATCATCACCATCATCATTGCCAGATTTCATCATCACCATCATCATGACCAGATTTCATCATCACCGTCATCATGGCCAGATTTCATCATTGCATACTTATGATGACCTCACATGTAGGCAGGGGACAAAAATTGACTGAATTATTTTGTTAGTCATGTGCTGGCATTTAGTGCTTAGAAGTGGATGTTATCTTGTCAAGAAGAATGTTGCAAATTGTGTGACCAAACCTGAGTGAATTTGTGTTGAAGATGCGTTAGGACAGTCTGTACATGATCAGGCTCTAATGACCATGAGCTAAATTGAAATGTCACACTGACTTGTCCATCCATCATGATTAACTTGTCAGCACTGTAGTAGTTTTAATTCTTATCACATTGATGTATTTACTAGCATGTATGTTGATGGGGCAAAATATTGGTCACATCAGCATGTCATCTGTCATTTGCTTTTAGGTCCAGTGGGGGGTTGGGGGACCTTTTTCTTGCTTTCCAAAAAGCCATGGTCATCTAATTTGATAAGGGGCTTAATACACATGCCCATTATGTATTTGTTGATGAAAAAATTGCTGTTTTGGGTTTGCTTGAAAATGTTGTTTATCTTTACAGGAACCAATTTGAAGACATGTGTGTTCCAACTTGTGCAGAATAACCAAGGGCTTTTGGGAGCATTTAAGCCAGCCTGTACTCTTGATGGTGAATATGAACCTGTCCAGTGTCATGAGAACATGTGTTGGTGTGTAGATAAGTTTGGAAATGAAAAAATTGGAACCATGGTTACTTCCCCAGAAAAACCCGAGTGTAGAGGTACTTACTTCTTGTTGGTATTAGTCTTAAGATACAATTAGCAAAGTACAATTAGCTTCATAACTAGTCAAGGTAACGAATATAACCTTGCATGATTGCTAGACCATTTGAGTCTTTAGATCAATGGAAGATCAGGAAGGTTTACAGTAAAATGTGCAGAATGAAAGGTGCAAAACATGTTTGTTGGCTAAAAGATCACATACTTATCATGATTTTAAGCTTTATTGGTCATTGACCAGAAGAGCTTATGGAATGGTCTCTTGTCCATCCTCCAACATCCATTGTTCATCTGTTAGCACAAGTTTATCACTACTCCTGAACTACATGGAGGATTTCCATGAAACTTTACACACAAATTCATCCCAGTGTCAAGTTGGTCCTAAATGAAAATGGTGCTCCTTGGACATCCGATATGGCTGCCACAGTGGCCATCTTGAAAATCTTGCTATAGCTACTTCTTCTGAATGGATGGTCATATCAATATAGGGTTTCCTCGAAAAGATTTATTTGTTGTCTAGTTGATTCTAAATGAAGATGGTGCCAATCTGATGTCCAATATGGCCACCACTGCAGCCATCTTTAAAGTCTTTTTATTGTTGCTTCACATGAATGGAAAGTCATATAGACAAGGGGTTTTCACCAGAAGACTTTTTATAATGCCTAGTTTGTCCTAAATGAAAATGGTGCCACTTGGACCTTCAATATGGCTGCCAAAGTAGTCGTCTTGAAAATCTTTATTTTCGCTACTCTTTCTAGAGGGAAATTCATATATCAACATTGGGTTTTCACAGAAGACTCCTGATGATATCTAGTTGGTTGTAAATGAAAATGGGTACCGATCTGACATCCTATATGGCCACTATTGTAGCCATCTTAAAAATCTTGTTATCTCTACTCCTCCTAAAAAGAAACGTGGTGTTTGCCAGAAGACGAATTCTGATATCTAGTTGCTGCTAAATGAAAATGGTGCCAATCTGACCTCGTATATAGTTGCCATGGCAGCCATCTTAAAAATATTTTTGTCACTACTCCTAAATGGAAAGTCATAACATCATATTGTTTTCATTACAAGAAAATATAATTGGGTAACAAAGAATGTTTAATGTGATTCCTAGGAAGATGAAATTTTACACATTCCCAATGCTATCTTGTACCAGTTGCATTGCAGAAATTCTTTTCAGTACAGATGGTTGATCTTTGTTATAGATATTCTTAATGATTATGGACAGATGGAATGATGGGATTAACCATATGTAGATAGAAATTTCAGTGTATCAAAGTAGGTCACCCAATCTTTACATGATAGTTTTATATGGTAATGGAAAAGTAAAAATTTTAATTATATCTAAGTGTATCAGTTATAGAATATTTAAAAATTAATTTTGTTTGAAAAATATTTTATTATACTCCTACCAGACCTGGTTACATACTTTTGTCATTATTGTTGTCATAGTCACAAATTTCCCTTAGAAATTGGTAGATTTTTCAGTATCTTTACGTCTGAATGGATCTGTCCTATCTGTGACAAACAGTAACTGCACGACGAGTTTCACTGTAATTTTAATTATACTTAATTCAAGAGGGAAAATCTACATTTTTACCTATGCATCAATAAACTAAACACTGTTAATTTTGAAACTTTTACGAGTTAGACATTCTTTTTAAGCAAAAATTTGTAAATTTTGATTGTCAAACTTAAAATGATGATGTTATTTTTCACTAGTCATTTTATTTGTTTACATTGTACATGGGTCATTGTTTACATTTGTATGCATTTAGTTGCACTAACATACCCTGTGTAGGGTCTTTAGTGAAATTATATGTCTCAAATGTTGCAAATGTTACAAGTCCAGAAGAAAAGATGACTTCATCAG
This sequence comes from Margaritifera margaritifera, assembly GCA_029931535.1. NCBI lineage: Eukaryota > Metazoa > Mollusca > Bivalvia > Unionida > Margaritiferidae > Margaritifera > Margaritifera margaritifera. The sequence goes on along the minus strand of JAQPZY010001564.1, from coordinate 2,042,240 downwards.
GATTTCAATACAAATTTATGTCAGCCAGTAGAGCATCAGTCCCTTTGAAGAACTTGTTTCTATTTTGCGGTCACTTCTTTTTATGAAGTACATGTTCATGTTTCAAATTTATGTCAGTGTGCAGAAAATAGTTCATAGTTGCACTGGAATATTGTCAACCCAGTATTTCTTGGTGGTTTACATTTCTGTCTGTGGTTGACCATCTTAATCCAGTTTGATAAAGGTTATTGCATGGATAATTTACAGTTGTATGGTTACTGTAGAATTAGCTCAGTTCAGAACTGTGTTCCAGTAGAGAGTGATAAATTGCACTTTTTTTAATTTCAGAGACTTCAGTTGCTCCACCCACAACCAACAAAACTGGTACAACCAAGACTCTGAAAAAAACAAATGTAAGTTTTCTTTTTCAGCAGAATTTCTTGATAGGTAGAGACTCTCTTTTCCTGAGAGAGAAAAACTCCTATATAATGGTGGTTCTTAAACCCACAGTGACATCAAAGATCACCAAACATTGACAGAAATTCCTATTCTAGTACAAGGGTCAAAAAAAGAAAAAAAGAGTGAATGAAAATGAAACTAGCTTTATAATTTCATGTTACCTCTAGAACTTAAAAGGATTGTGCTTACTGGATTACATACAATGAAGTGCCGTAGTCTTGAAAATTTCTTTTTTAAAAGCTCATTTTGATTCATTATTGAAGAAAGCAAGACAATTTTACCCGAATATTTATAATAAAAGTTACACCAGAGTACTACAGGGTGTCTTCATATGTGTGGCCTATTTTGCCATGCTAATATTATTTAACTCGATGTCTCTGATATTTCTGTATGTACAGTCATTAAATTTGATGATTGTATACATCATGGTGCATACTACTTACCACAGGTAAAAGTAAGTCCCAGTGATCTACTTGTATTGCTCTAGTAACTTTGCAAGGAATTTGGGGTATGCCACAGTGGAGCAGATGAGACAAATCATTCCTCAGAATGCTTGTTGCACAGATGTATGCAAGAAACGTAAAGAAATGAAAACAGAAGGTTGCAATTGATTAATAGAAAGTTCAGGTGTTAACTACAGAAAAGAAAAAAAATGAAGAAAAAAAGGTCCTTTTTTTAAATTTGTGTCCAGTCATGGCTTGAGGTATTTTCAGTTGAAGATTCACTAATGTGCATGATTACAGAGCCAGGTTTTATAATTCTATTACAAAGTCGACTTGCCCAATTTGGATCTTATCATTCATATAAAAAAATACCAGTGGTTTCAGTATTACTAAAAAATTTGGCCTCTTGGAATAAAATGCTGTTTGGTAAAATTACAGTATACTCAAAGAGTTACCATTTGCTTTATCAAGTCTCTCAGCCATGTCAAGCAATGAAAGATATGTTTATAAGATTTTTGGATAGCTTTTTGGCTTATGGCTGGTACCTCTGCATTAATGTAATGAGTTGATCTCCAGCCACTGTCAAAAAAAGGTCTGTCATCGATACAGAAATGTGCTGTCATGGTACTTCATCCTTGGATACCCATGCAGGCCTAGAATTTAACATCATTTATTTTGTAGCCAGAAGGACTAGTAGATTGAGAAATTTACTTGTCCTGCTGAATTTTGACTAGTCCTTCTTCACTAGCTAACTGGTAACAACTGAAACTTTACTAGCCATTGGACTACTGAAATTATGAAAGCTATTGGTCCGACAGGAAATTTACTAGCCTCGGACTAGCGGACTACTGCTAATTTCGAGCCCTCCCATGGCTGACGAAGTTCTCTTCTCTGCATTTATCAGCCCTGGTTACATGGGCTGGTAAAACCTTGGTTTATATAAATATTCATAAGATGACATAGAAAATCAGTTAGTGAATTAGATCTTTATAGCAAACTTGGTGGGTTTTTTCTGTGAGACAAGAAAATGCAGGTGCCTCAAAACACAAACATGGTGATGGTATTTATCTTCAAACAAACAAGTTTGATTGACTAATCTTTTCCATAATCTTGGTATGGAATTAGTAGTATACAAGCAGTTTGTATTGGATCCAATAAAATATCTTGAAAAACTTCATGAAATATATGTATTTAAAATTATTGAGTTAGTTTTCTCAACATTCATCATTCCAGGGTGATAAATGTAGAGAAGTGGAGTCGTAATTCCTGGTTATCCAAGGATATGGGTACTGAAGGAATTTTCTTTTCTTTGTTAACATCAAGATTTGCTAATTCAGGGACCTTGGATCAAAGCAAGTCTTCAGAAAAACTTGCATATTCCAGATGTGTTCGATGGTAATAATATTTTGATCGATTGCAAAAGTACTTCTGTCGGACATTCATAGTTATGCATGTAAATTTTGCTCTTTTTCTTATATTTAAATGTACAGCTGTAAATTCAAATAATTTAAAATCTCTTATCTGAGAAAATAGACATGAGGTAGCAAATCTTCATATGAGAGGTGTCAAACTGCCTTGAGCGTCAGTCATAATTGCTTCTTAATCTTGGCTTCATGCTACCACCAACAAAGCAGATTTAGGTATACGCTGCCACATCTGAGTGATCCCATTATTACTGCTGTGGATACTATCAAGTATTAAACAGAATCTTCATTTTACATTGTTGGCATTGCTGTAACAATAAACTGTTTAAAATAAAAGTAATGATGCAGAGAATAATAGGAAGTAAAGATCAATCAAGCAAGCAAATCACCTATCAAAGTTTTGTTCATTGGCTAAATTTCAGTAGTAAAATACTATCCAGCATCAAAGAGAATATTCACTTTACATTGTCAGCATTGCTATAGCAACCAATACCATTGCAACAGCTGTGAAGCTGCCTTTGGACTTTTGTAAAGGGTACAGTGTGTCTTCTAGCTGGGGATTATGCACTCCTCAACCAAGTTTGGGACTAGACCATTCAATTTCATGGGTAACCTTGATCCCCAATAAACAGTTAAGTCATTGTTAAAGAGACTGTGGAAAGGTAAATAATTATGATTGATTATAATTGGGGATGATAATTATGGCTTTGTGCTTAAAATACAGAAAATTCATTTGGGCACTTAATAGAGATCATGTGATGAACATATGCAGGATTCATGCTGATTTCTAGAACATTGTGTCAAAATTGTGCCTTAAGTTTTCAGGCCCTACCTTTTTTTCTCCATTAGGGACTGACCATTTAATTTTTGTGGTGGAGGGGCCTGGGATTTTTTTGGAGAAATATAATTTCTGGCCCTCAGATAGCTTGAAAAAATATTCTTGCTGTGATTTATAAAAAAAAAGTATTATATCCAATAGATTAGTTGAAGAAAAAAACAACATTATCTTGAGGTTTTTAAAAAAATATTTGGGCTTAAAACAAAATTCCATCCCTCCCATTCACTCGAAAATTAAATGGTCCCATAAATCCCTCCTATATCCAGAAAATCCACCGTGTTTGTTCAAATGGATGGAGGAATCCCACCCACCACCCAAAAAAAATGTTGAGTTCTAGAATAGACCCTGTCAAGTTTTGCTGCAAAATTTACGATAAGTGGGAAATATGTTTTCTTAAAAATCCTTCAAAGTTTCATACTTTATAAAATTCTCAAATTAATCTGAAATAAGGTAGCAAGCCTTGAAGGTAATTTCTACTCTGTGTACTTAAATCTTGAAAGTAATTTCTACTCTGTGTATTTAAATCTTTAATAAAAACACACTGCTGTATGATCATGTGATTCTGCTGAATTACATATAATGTTTTCTTTAATTTCTTTTTATTTCAGTATGTGATTTCCACAGAGAATCCAGTTGATGAAAATAAGGTTGAGCAGATAAGTAAAGGTATGAACCAGACCATATGGTTTATATTGTAATCTAAAGCTTGCTGTAATTGTTTTGATTATTCTCATTGAACAATTATTCCTCTAGTGAAATGCTTCTAATAAGTTACTATGTACAGAAAAGTTTCAAACAGTCAATTTTTTTTTTGAATAGGTTCGTGTACACAAATCTTACATTAGCCTGCTGGGTTAGATAAGAAATTTTGACTTAAAATAAGCAAAAAGTTGTAGAGTCTAGGTTGGTGCTAGAATTTCCCAAGTAGTCAGCAAATTTGTCCCTAGAAAAATACTGACATGTTTAATTATGGTATTTGATGTACCAGAAAAGAGCTACAGTATGGAAAACTTTCCATTCCAGATCTCACTCTTATTTTATTCAAGTCTTTATGAGCTCTACTAGTCATTAACCAGAAGAGTGTTTATGGTGGCCTGTCATCCATCTTGCCCATTAGCACTACTACTCCTGAATGAATAGTCACATTGACACGGGGTTTCCAGTAAAATACTTATTATTAGCTCTACTGGTCATAGACCAGAATAGCTTATGGGATGGTCTGTTGTCCATCGTCCATTCATCGTCCATCTGTCCATTCGCACACGTTCGTTATCGCTACTCTTCCTAAACTACTTGGAGGATTGTCTTGAAACTTTACACACACACACATTCATCTCATGTTATCGCTACTCCTCCTGAATGGATGGTCATATGAATATGGGGTTTTCACTAAAAGACTTTTTGCGATGTCTAGTTGGTCCTAAATGAAGATGGTGCCAATATGATGTCTAGTATGGCCCCCACAGTGGCCATCTTGATAACCTCATTATCGCTACTCCTCCTCATTGGATGATCATATCAACATGGGGTTTTTGCTAAAAGACTTCTTATGATGTCAAGCTGGTCCTAAATAAAAATGGTGCTGATCTGACAGCCAATATGGGCACCATGGCAGCCATCTTTAAAATCTTGTTATCACAACTCTACTTGAACAGGAAGTCACATTGATGTGTGGTTTTCACCAGAAGATTTCTTATGATGTCCAGTTGGTCTTAAATGAAAATCATGCAGATCTGATGTCCAATGTGGTCAACACAGCAGTCATCTTGAAAATCTTGTTATTGCTATTCCTCCTGAATAGAAAGTCATATCTTGAAAATATTTTTATATCTACTCCTCTCCAAATGGATGACTATATCAACATGGGGTTTTCACCAATAGACTTCTTATGATTGCTAGTAGGTCCTAAATGACATTGGTGCTGTTTGTACATCCAATATGGCTGCGACGAAGACGGACTTAAAACAATTTTTGTCACTACTCCCTCTCAATGGATTATCATTATGACAGGATTTTTTCACCAAATTCCTAAATGAAAATGGTGCCAGTCATACATCCAATATGGCTGCCATGACGACTCTCTTAAAAATCTTCTTGTCACTACTCCCCCGGAATGGATTGTCATTATGACATTGGGTTTTAACCAAAAGACTTCTAATGAAGTCTACTTTGTCCTAGATGAAAATGGTACCAAGCTGAAATCCAATATGTGTACTACAGGAGCTAATTTGAAAATCTTGTTATCGCTGAAGAATATCAGAGATGGTTTCAACCCAGTTAAAAAGGAAGAAATGGTCTTATCTTGAATTCCTGGAAATTCTTTTTGTCCATTAGTGCATCAGTCCCTTTGAGGGATTCTTGTTAGGTCTCTCGTTGGACCTAAATAATAATGGTGCTGATCTGATGCCCAATATGGCCAACACCTCAATCATCTTGAAAATTTTGGTATGCTACTCCTCCTGAACAGATGGTCATATCAACATGGGTTTACACTGCAAGACTTCTTTTGATTTCTAGCTGGTCCTAAATAAAAAATGGTGCCCCTCGGATATTCAATATGGCAGCCATCTTAAAAATGTTGTTATTACTACTCCTGTAAGGATGGTCATATCGACATGGGGGTTTTCACTAAAAGACTCCTTATGATGTCTAGTTGGTGTCAAGTGAAAATGGTGTCAATATGGCAGTGGCCAATCTTGAAAATCGTGATGTCACTACTCCTTCTGAATGGATGGTCATATCAAAATGGAGTTTTTACTAAGTGACTTCTTATCATTTCTGGTGGGTCCTAAATAAAAATGGTGACAATCTGAGGTACAATATGGCCAGGAAGGAGGTCATCTTGAAAATCTTGTTATTGATACTTCTCTGAAATGGATAGCTGCAGTGACATGGGCATTTCACTAAAAGTCTTGTTGTGATGTCTTCTTGGCTCAGCGTGAAAATGGTTTCAATTTGACATCCAATATGGCCTTGGTGGACATCTTAAAAATCTTGTTATTGCTACTTCTTTTAAATGGATTGTAACATTGTCAGGGGTTTCCACTTAAAGACTTTTAATGATATGTCGTTCATCATTAATGAAAATGGTGCTGATCAGACCTCCAACATGGCTATCAGTGCAGCCATCTTGAAAATCTTGTTGTCACTACTTCTAATGAACAGATCGTCATATTGACTTGTATTTTTCAATAAAAGGCTTCTTATGGTATGTAGATGGTCCTAAATGAAATTGATGCCAATTAGACCTCCAACATGGCCACCTTGGTAGCCATCTTGAAAATCATGTAATAGGTACCTTTCCCTAACATATGGCCACATAGGCATGGGATTTTCACTGAAAAGCTTCTTATGATAACTAGTTGGTCCTTAATGAAAATGGTGCTGGTCAGACCTCCAGTTTGATGGACAATGTGGGCATCTTGACAATCTAGTTATCGTTACTTCCCGTGAATCGATAGTTGTAGCTACATGGGGTTTTCACTAAAAGATTTTTTGCATAGTTGGTCCGAAATATAAATGATGCCAATCAGAATTCCAGTGTGGCCTCCATCTTGAAAATCTTGTCATAGCTACTTCTTCTGAACCGATGGTTATATAGACTTGGGATTTTCACTTAATGGTCATGGTGACCATCTTGAAAATCTTATCAGTACTTCTATTGGTGGGATGGTCATATTGAAATGAGACTTTTTACTAAGCCACTTCTCACTATATGTAGTTAGTTGAAAATGATAATTATGCATACGTGACCTTCCAAAATTTGAAAAATCTCATAACAGCTACTTCTGCAGAACAGATGGTCATGCCAACATTGAAAATATTTTTTAAAAATATTGCTTCTTTCTTGCATTATATAGTTGTTTCTATATTAAAATGATGCTGATCCAGCCTCCAAAATTGCTGAATTGATGGTCATATCAGCATAGGCTTTTCACTAAACACTGTAGCAATATGTAGCTGGTTCTGAATGAAAACCATGCTCATCTGACTTCCAACATGGTATAGTGGCCATCTAAAAAAAATAAATCACTTTGCCTCAGGTGTGTGAATGTTGGCATTGACATGGGGGTTTCACTAAACATTTGCAATATCTGACCACCAACATATTCACACTTTTGTGAGATAGTTTTGAAAACCAGACCTAATTAGCCATGAGATCAAGTCAGAGGTGATTGCTTTCTTTTTTGTACTTCATTAATATTATGAACACAGTGACTTGTACAGATACAAGTACATTTTGACCAGGTTTTATTATTTAGTTGATAGTCAGCACTCTGACATTGATTTTAAGGTAAAAGGTTTTGACTCGGGGTGGGGGGTGGTTGTTAGTCTATGACCAGTAGAGCTTATGTGATGGTCTGTTGTCCATCCGTTTGTCTGTTAGCACAAGTTTGTTATCGCTACTCCTCTTAAAAAATACTTGGAGGATTGCCATGAAACTTTACAGACACATTCGTCCCATGGTCTAGTTGGTCCTAAATGAAAATGGTGCAGTTAAGGCATCGACTATGGCCTTCAGAGCGATTATCTTAAAAATCTTGTTATCGCTACTTCTCCTGAACGGAAAGTCAAATCAGCAAATGGTTTTCACTAAAAGACTTATTATGGTGTCTTTGTTGGCCCTAAATGAAGATGGTGCCAATCAGATGTCCAGTATGGCTACCACAGTGACCTTCTTAAAAATCTTGTTATCGCTACTCCTTTAGAACGGAAAATAATATTGCTATGGGGTTTTCACCAGAAGACTTCTTACGATGTCTAGTTGGTCCTAAACTTATCCATATTTTATGTTTATCCGAGTTTACATTGTTATGGTTCACATTGTCCTCTACTATGAATCCTGTGTCTCAACTGTTAGGGAACTTTCCATGTGGGAATTTTTTTTAGCCATTACCCCACAAACCAATATAGTGTGCAACAACAGTTACGATTGGTTTGATTATTTAAACTTGCCATATTCATTTAGCAGACCTGTGCACCCTCCGTATTTTTCCATATTTTGTATGAGAAAAAATAGCAAAATATGACTTTCAAGTGCCAAATCTGATTTTGTGCAAGGTAAAAATACAGAAAGTTTGTAAGCAGGTACAAAAATAAAGCGAAAGAAGTATGAAAATAAAGCAAAAGCATCCCAGTTTAGTTAGCTCTCTATTAAATAGACGGGTCGTGTGCAAAACGCTCTGCAATGGCGCATGTGTAAGGTTTATTTGTCTCCCGTCTGTAGTGTAAACAGCATCATGGCTGAGCAGGGTTCAGAAAATGAATTTGAAATGGCATCTATGAGGAAGAGAGTGGCTGAAGAAGAATCAACTTCATCCAAGACACAAAGAGATGTGTACAGCAGTTTATCACATCATACAGCAAGACCTGGCCATTCATTTCTGCTAGCAGAAAGGGCGATAGTTATGCCTTCTGCAAAATGTGAAACCGTTATTTCAATTGGGAGTGGTGGCGGGAATGACATATCTCACCACAGAAAATCGGAGAAGCAAAAACAGATTGACAATACTAAAAACAATTACTCCAGTTACATTGTTCTTTTCGAGTACGAAACGTTCGACTGACTGCGGTGAACACTCCCTGCTCGTGACGTGTGCTAAAGTGATGATGTGTGAACTCCTCGCTCACTACAATCTGCCATTAGCAGCAGCTGATTCTTTGAGTGATGGCTTTAAGCTCGTGTTTTTGTGGATAGCAAAATTTCTACAGGTATGTAGAATTGGAGTGTTATTTTATGATATTGACTTTGACGTAGTACTGAGAAGAAAAATGATGTCGTTTAAGTAACTTCGGTCGGGTTCAGTAGGTGGTTGATTGTGTGTGTACATGCTGAGCATAGGGCATCAACACTCTGGAAGTATTGTTGCTTCTGAAATCAAAGCTGGTCATCCGTTTGATTCCCAATGCCAGCACTCAGTGGAACTACTACAGAAGTTGAAAAGTGCCTACTATGAAATGAATAAGCCAAGTCAATGATCCTCATGTATGATTTATGTTGCACTGAACTTGACACTGTTTTGCTGTAACCTTCTTCATCTGAGCCCAATACTGATGATCATTAATACATTATTTTCAACTGTTATTTGTTTCAAATATTGTAAATATGAAATATTTTGCATCATTTTTGCAGTATGGATCATTCATTGCATTGACAATTTGGTTACAAGATGGAATAAAGATGCGTTGGTAACTTTGTGTGTTACTAATGGTGTGCACTTGTCAAGAATACTGAAAGCTGACATGAAATACTGAAAATGTCCTTGAAAATACTGAAAAGCATTTTGTGGGGGTGTACAGGTCTGCTTTAGCTAAAGGTAGCAAACAGAAGCAACCGTTGACAGCGAGTGCCCATTTATTCAACAGACCATTGATGAAGTGTAATTCTAGATCATAGACATTCATTGTGTCAAGACAAAGATGGAAGATGCTGCAACTATATGTTGGTGTGTTGGAAAAGATAAACATTTGTGACTCTTGTTTTTTTTTAAGGGTTGACCCCGAGGGGCTAGTGGTATGGACTGTGATTACTTAATCAGATGAGGAGTAGCCAACACATGTGGATTAGTGTGGCTCTTACAATAGCAGTCATCCAACACTCAGCCATAGAATTGTATGGAACTAATTCAGGCACCCTGCAGTAGGTGCTCATAGAGACATGTAAAATGATCAAATGAATCATTAATGTCCCAGGAAAATGAATAAAATTCCATTTTAATTTTTAACATGATCATCTGGTAATAATATTTTTAGGTTGCCAGAATGGGCTTTCACGTTGGGAGGGAAAGTTGTCTGGTTTTCATTTTAAGTTGTCCCAGGTTCATAGGCAATGGATCTTTCTAACCTTGTTTAAATCTCAGCACTGAGAAAGAATAATAGGACAGAAAAAAATGGACTTGTCTGGAACAAAATTTCAGCTAGTTATGCATCAGTCCCTTTGAGGGACTTGTGTCCATTATTTTGTGGTGTTTTCTTTAATGTTTCCAGTTTTTAATAATTTTTTATAACTATGAAGTATTTTCAAGTTATTTAATGAAGATATTGAGCTACATATATTATTGAAAAAAACTAGCAGAAATGTTAAAGTAGCAGACATCAGTGATCATAAGATCAAAACACAACAGCACCAGCCTGTAAACTTTCTGTTGCCAAATTTATTACTTTAATTTAAATGGACTACTATTTAAAAATTTGGATTGTCTTTTCATGGTTTGGGTAATATCTAGCGCCAACATCTGCCTTTTTTTGAAATGTATGTGGTTTTTTATTTCTGGACTTTACTGAAGTCACTTACGCCACAAAAATTCATGTCTGCTATACCAAGTAGAATGTGTTTGGTTTGCAGAAAGGTACTGTGTTGATTTTAACAAAAATTATAACCACTCTGGATTTTTTTCCCCCATAGTTAATGGCATACCAATAGATTCAGAGGTAGTGGAACCTGAAGACCCTAAGGAGGAGAAAGAGAAAACAAATGAGATCAATGATGAAGAAGAGTCCCAGAAGCAAATTCACCAGACACCTGCCACAGCCCAGCTGTTATTACAGCCAGGTCTCCTGGCAGGTAAGTCCAGTAGCTGTCAGCTTGACTTTACTAGAATGTTAATGAGATTTGGGTTGCCAAATGAGATTTGGGTCACCATGACACAACCTGTATTGACTGATTGACTGAGGTGAAGGAATCCAGAGTAAATTAATTTTTGTAGCAATTTGAACGAGACTTCAGTGTTTTTTTGACCCTGTATGGAAGAGATGTGAACAAGTTGTGTTTGTATGTGTGTGTGTCTATGTGTGTGAGAGAGAAAAAATCATTTGTTTTTTCTAACAGAAATTTTGTGATATAAAGACACTTTCCTATCTCATAGGGACTAAATTCCATTTCATTTGTATTGGAAGTTTACTCTTTGAAATTTCCCCAAACAACATTTTCTTTGTCATTTTATAGAGGTGGTCATTACAAGGAGATGTCATTTTATAGAGGTGGTCATTACAAGGAGATCTTATTGGTATTACACCAGGTTTATTGGAAACAAAATGTGTTGCCAGTCCGCAGAGTAAAATGGTTTAGGGAAGCTTCAGATTAGTCAGACGACTCAATACAAGTTTGTTATTACCCAATGATGGTCACAGAAGCTGCGTTATTCAAGCCTCTTTCAGTGGCCATTTAGCATTATTCTCTTTATTTTTTGGTAAAGTTAGGATGTTGAAATGGGGGTGGGGGGCTCTATCTGCAGCTTGAGAATCTTGCTCAAAACTGTTTCAAGAATGTAGCTAAAACTGTTTTGCAACCAACAGTTTCATCTTCTTAAACAGCAATACAGACAAACAATCATGGGGCTTAAACCAATAAATAGAATAGCATGATGAGGGGTTGTGTGAAGAAATCCTGAAAATTATGTCTGATATATAGTATTAAATAATGTATCACTATCCTTTTCATTGCCTGAAAGGGCAGGGGGCGGTTCTGTTTATTATTATTTTTGTCACACCAAAGTCTTGACTGTTAATTTGTGCAAGACTGAATGTCACTCTCTTCTGTTTCAGCTGTGATAGGCAGTGCTGTGGTGGGACTGCTGTGTATTATTCTCCTTATAATGTTCATCGTCTACCGAATGCGAAAGAAAGATGAAGGAAGCTATGCCTTGGAGGATCAAAAGTATCAGAACTACACTTACTCCAAGGCTCCTGAGAAGGAATTCTATGCTTGAAGTGGCCAGTTTTTTAATTTTTGCAAAGATAATGCAAAGGGTAAACCTTTTCTGCTATGATCCTGCAGGAGACAGAAGTCTTCAGGCTTCAACAAATGGGGGAACAAAATTTAAAGAAGGTTTTTAAAATTTCAATTTAGTGTCTCAAAATCTTCCAGAGAACAGCTCTGTCAGCTTTGCAAATTCAAACCGGTATTCTGTGACATTGTTATCATGTCACCATTGTACAATAGTGTGCTCCTGAATGGAGAAGAAACAGACATTTGAATTTAGGAGATGATTCTTCTACTTTGTATACATACATACATAAGTTGAGATTTCAGAATTCCTTCACTTTTCATAAGCAGGACTAATGGAAGTAGTTAGTGACATCACAATATGGTTAAAATGCCTTCTTGCAAAGTACTAAATGCTGTTGCAGTTACTTTTTTAAAAACTAAATATATGTACATTAAATAGTCGCACAGTTACTGTGTATTAATTTGTACATACATATTGTCTAAAAGGCCATAAATGGACAAATAGTTACATGTTTTTGTATTTATACCTCATTATTCCACAGATTAAGAATAGAAATGAATCATTTATTTAATCTGATAATTTTAATCATGCTTAAAATTTTTATGATCATAATCTGCAGATGTATTTCTATTCTTAGCCTGTAGGCAATACACTGTTTGATTGCAGTAATAATGCAGAACTTATACCAAACACCAATGTGATGTGAAGAACAGTTTCTCTGGACATTCCATTGGCTTTTCGGTTTGATTGGGTCATGGTCAGAGCAAAAATGTTGCTCTAGATATAGCTGACCTTTGACCTGCAACTTGGTCTCTGACCTTTATTTCTTCATATCATTTTGGTGTTAAAACAGCCATTATTATTATTATTATTATTATTATTATCATTATTATTATTATTATCCCACCTATTAATCTTTATGTAAAAGAAAACTAGATTTCTAAGTTTACATTGAGTTATTGTGGTAGAGATCATGTCAGCATTTTGAATCACAACAAGCAAATGGCAATGTGTGAAAATACTTCATCATACTTGTCATTCAATTTAGAATGAGTTGATGTTGACAAATTGGCTTAACTTGTTTTATTATTAGGTTAAAAATTGTACAACATATGCATGTATTTAATTTTATCAGAAACATGTTAGTAACTGTAAGGGCAAGATTTTGTAAACTTCTGTGTCTGTGATTATGTCCTCACTTGTATGTTTTCATGATTTTATTTCTTAATGGTTGTAACTTATTACATATATTGCAAATCTTTGCATGTGCAGCAACTTGGAATTCCTTTAGTACAAGATGAGCTACTTACTGTAAGCTGTCTCTGAGATGTTGCTTGCAAATGAACTGGTGTTTATGTTGTTGTTTTATTTAGGATGTATTTTGAACAAATGGTTTTGATGCATGTATTTCACTAAAAGCAGACAAAAGGATACATAATAAAGTCAGAAGAATGAGAACATCGAGTCATTAGGGCAATCATTATTTCTTACTAAAATACAGCTCTGCATCATTATAACGTGATTCCAGGTAAAATGCTTTACAGCTATGGACCCCATGAGGAAAATTAAACCAATGTATGACAGTATGGGCTGAAATAAAATAACATGTAGCTTGGAGTTATATCTTTATTTTCTTTTTAAAACACTATTATCTGATAAGTTGTTATCACTCCCGCTAAACCATGGTTCGGCACATTACGCTATTCTCACTATAACGCAGTTCCATACATACCTTGGATGGTGATTATGGACCCTACCTACTTTATTATAACAAGGGAGAGCTGTAGTTATATATGTATACATATATTTGGTAACAGACTCTGTCTACAAAAAATCTTCAATAACTAGAGTCAGAAGATTCATATTGTACCAGAATTAGTGTATACATATATATGAGCTATTCTTCAGCAGTGTTAATCATAATGCATTGCTCCCTCTTTGTAATACTGTTCATGGGAACCAAAAAAGTTTACTGTATTGTAAATGAGGGGGCCTTATATTGAGAGATGTTCCACCAAGGTTGTGTCAAAATAGTGCATAAAAACACAAAAATAGGCTATTAAATGATATAAAGTCACATTATAATTGGTTTGCATAGCCAAGAACTAACATTAAGTGAAATAATTAAAGTAGCAAAGATGCAACAAAATTCAAATAATTGATTGGGATACATGACCATACCTGCATTATAAGAGGGACAACATTATACTGAGTGGCTTTATAGGAAGGGGCCACTGTAAAAATAAATAATGCATACTGGTATTCTTTGAATCAAAGTGCAATTTTTTAAAATCATTTTTTTTAAGTTTGATGCTTGGCATTCATTTCCTTATAGACAAAATGGAAAGTAAAGTCATATGGGGTATATCTAGAAGGCTGAGTTGCAATTACTAAGGCTGTAGTCAGCTGTGGACCTCTTGACTTGCCCTGGAAGTTTCTGGCACAAGGGGAAATGGTCACATGGTTGGATACATATGAACAGGGGGTTTGATTGGTCCTAATGAATTGAGTTTTTTTAATCAGATTGACTTGTCATGTCATTGTTTTTTTTATGGGATTAATTGGTAAATTTTGAGTGGAATTTGATATATATATATCTCATTTTAAAATAGTATAAATCATTGCCACACAAGATATGAAACTTTTGTTTCCTTTGTGGAGTTTATTTGCTGGTCCTGTTGAAACATGGATCACATTGTTGTGTAACCAGTTGTATTCAAAATCCTATCAACATTTTAAAATAATGTTTATATAAGAAAATTGAGTTCTTGAGGAAACGGATTATGTAAGCACCAATTGTTCCCTGATCTTTAAGCATTTAATGTTCTAGATATGTGGGATCATATAAGTATTTTAAGACATGGGGGCCTACCTGGGTACAAATCAATTTGAAAGTGTAAAATCAGTCAAGTTTTGTCATTTTCCCTGCATTTGATGTAACAAATCCATTCCAATGAATCTCAGAGGTTTCTGTAAATTTTCATGAAATTAATATACACAGTTTGAGTTTTGAGACCATTTTAGACATGTTGAATTCCATTATTTCAAACACATTACAAAGATTTTCTTGCAGAATACAAGTTGTATGACATCTTAATTGGAAAAAAAAACAAGAAGGTGAGGGTTGTGTGGAGGTGTGGGTGTATTTAATTTGAACCATGTTTTGCAACATTTTTGCTTATTTTAATTGTTACTTTCCAATTAAGTATTACAGAATTTAAAGTATAATTTTTCCCTGGTAGCAAAATGCAGATATTGCAGTTTTACAAATTCGAAAAAAGGAAAGGTACATGTAGTCACCAATAACTTCAGAAGAAATGCCATGTTGACTTAATTAATAATCACCTTCATGTATCAATGCAAACATAGGCCAATTTATTTTGTACATGCTTGATAGTTTATGTGCCATATTACTAGCAGAAAAAGAATTTCACAAGGATTTGACGGTTTTAAAAAAAATGTATATTTTCAATAATCATGATGCAGGATGGAATCTAAAATGGATTTTCTCAAAATGTCTTGATTGCATATCAATGAAACTTGTGAAAGAGATGGGCCAGTAATCCACATTGATTGCTTATTTGAAATTCTTTTGTAAAAAAATAATTGATACATGTCATTTTTATAGATACTGATAGTGTTTGGGTTTAATTTGGATATTCTGTTGAAATATTTCCACATTTTTTGTGTATCTGAGAAGTAGGAAATTGATAACAGGCACACAGCTTTTCATTCTTTAATGGCCGCTGTAGTACTTCTGAATGTTGCTTCCTTGGTCGGATTGCAAAGATATTCCGGCTTATGGGTCAATAATGTCTGTTCGTCTGTCAACACTCCAGTTAGGGTTTGCATTTAGGTAATTTTCTCAGGCACTGCTACTTGTAGCATTATGTAAGTTGGTATTTAGATACATCAAGTGAAATACTAAACCTTTCAGTGAAAATTAGGTCACTGTAATCTATATATATATTTCAGGGTCCAGTGATTTTGGCTAACCTTTGTGATGAGTTCATTTTCTCATGCATTGTTATGTGATAGATAAACGTGGAAGTGTTTGCTGCTAAAGTTGAAAAACATTGTGAAACAGCTATGAAAATAATTTACAAAAAGATGACAACAAAAGGAAAATTTGAATTTTTTTTTAAATTTAGCAATGAGATTTTTTTGAAGTTTCTTGTCAATAAACTGAGACAAAAGTATCTTACACTATTACTTCATTGTGCGTGTTTTTGTGAGTTCATGTTCTCAGTAATAGCATTTTGTACAAAGTTTTCATATGTATCGTTGTCATTCATACTGTACATAGTTACATACATCCTTACGTCTTTTTTTTAATGTTTTTTTTTTTTGTTTTTTTTTTGGTGAACAAACAGTTTTAATGACCTCATACTAGTAATATAATTATCTATTGTGTGAAGTAATATAAACCAGGAAAACCAGCAGGAAAAATTACAGAGTTGAGGGAGTGAGATCAATTTTTGAATCAGAATTAGTTAATATCTTGCATAAAGTCATAATAAATATATTCTAGTTGGATGTTTTTGTTCACTTGTCATTTCCTTTTCATCTTGACTTTCATTGACTTGGTAATTCTCACTATTTATTATATAGCTCTTTACGTGGAAAAGGAAGGTTAGTCATATTTTACATTTAGTGATGGGAAATTTTTATGCATCTCTTACTGGTCACGAGACATACTCTACTTATGTGGCTATCATACTCAAGTCATGTGTTTCACATGTCTAATCATTGCTAATAAGGTTAGTCATGCATACACAGCTGACCTTTATTCTTCCTTGTACCATATTTAAGTAATGTGACTAATTTTATATAATAGCCATGTGTACATGACTAACATATTAGTATGGGTACCCAAAACAAAAACATTTTAAATTATATTGATGGTAACTTTAGAATCAAATAATTTGTTGTTCTCTTGCAGTGAATTGTGAGATATATGTATTTATTTTTGAGTGGCAGCAACAACAGTGTTGTCATCAAGTTTGAAGATTTTGTGTTAAAGTTTCTTTGTCAAATCCATTAACCGATCACATTATTGCTATAAATTAAACTCCCCTATATCTAGAATTCAGCCATCACAGAAAGATAGTAAATTTTTCTTTCCCATCTATGGTGAGAAACTCTTTTAAGATACCATTATAATTACCTCCCCTTGACACCACAAGTAGGCCATCAGTGTGCCAGATGTTTTAAAGTTTAACATTTCTCTGCAATACGATCAACATTGCATCGCATGTGTGTAGCAATAAATCCATCAGAATTCATCAAATGATGCTGATCTGCCATCAACAGTGGCCATTGTTACTAAAAGTGGGAAATCTTTAAATTAGTTTTTCTCAAAAAGTGCTCAACAGAATTTTACCGAATTTGACAGCATTCTGGCAATGAGGGCTTTCAAGTTTGTTCAATAATGCTGATCTGCCTTCAAGCCCGGCATTTAAAAAAAATAGAACCTTTAAGTGACTACACCAAAACTGCTGAATATAATTTGATCACATTTTGAAAGAAAGTATCCTGGCATGAAAACCTTTTAAATGTATACAAATGATGTAAATCTGCAATCAGATATGGTCACCGTTACTCATAACGGAAGATCTTTAGACAAATCCAAATCATTGAATAGAATTTGACCAAACTTGATGGAAAGCATACTGCACTTGCCAGTTCACATGATGAAGAGTATTGAGAATGAGAATCACAGGTCTTCTCCACCTTGAAGAAAAAAGTTTAAAAAAATAGATTTTAATAAATTCAGAATACAGGATTAATCAATTTCAATAAAACAAGTTATATAAATTTGTAAATAATATATATCGGGGATTACAATTAATATAATTTAAAAACTGAAGAAAAATCTATATAATAGAAATATATTACTTGTTACTCTCTACGTAAATAAAACAAGTAATCAATAAGATGAACTTAGAAAACAATGGAATGTGGGCTATTTTATGAATGAACTTTCTGTGTTGTAACCTTCCATAAGAGGTGCGGTAGCTCATTGGTTAGCATGATGGACTCTATGCAGTAGTACCGGTTTCGATTCCTAGACCAGCCAGGGTCAGCTGCCATGTTGTCATCTTCGGCACTTCCATTGCCCAACACAAATTAATTAAAGCCACAAGGCAGAACACTTTAAAGCAGGCTTATCCCAACCAAACCAGAAATGTTGTTCTGTGTCTGTGATGCAAGACACTACTCTCATTGCCCAACAAAAACTAACTAAAGCCACTAAACATCTTAAAATGGTATTGTCATATTAAAGTGCCTGAAATGTTCGTTTTTATGTTATCACGTGTATATGCATTATTTTGTGGCATTTCATATATTCAATGCCATGAATCGCACATTATTTTTAATTTATATTTTACTTTTCGCTTTTAATATAACAAAGAAAACTTGTATGTTTTTCTCTTAATACTTCCAAATTTAAATACTAAGATTTATGTAACCCATGACCTTAAAAAAAAAAAAAATCCAGAGAAATTTGGTAGCTGAGCTGGGCTGATACAATGGTGGTAATCGAACCAACACCCTTCTGGTCAGGAGTCCAATGCTTTAACCACTGCCAAAGCCACAGAGTGCAGTATGCTATAAATAGAACACCTGTTACGTAATTGATGCTATACCTGCCCTGTAAGATTTAGAGCAGTGTAGTACAGTATATGTTCAGCATTTTCACGATTGACCTTTTTGTACATATTTGTTATTTATAGATTGGTTTAAGAGTAAAAATCTTATATTTATTTTTCACATTTTTATATGCTTTAAAATTTTGAGAACTCGTCCACCGTCAAGTCAGTGAAGCTGTGTGACCAACCGTAGCTGATCTTTCTCAACCTAAATTGACCGGTTCATTGTCTAAGTCTGTATCACAAAATCAAACGAATCTCATAAATTATCAAAATTCAGTGTTGCTTACATCGATATCGGAGCCTATATCTGACTTACTGAAGCCTTCATAGTCATAATTCTAATCATCCAAACTCAAGACAGTGCTGATCGAAATCCGCTTCCTCCACTTTCGCTAGTGGAGAATCTGACCCAGTTACTTTAAATAACTGATTACGACTGTATCTTAAATTGTCTGATTTCCCGCTTCTTATTTCCCTTGCGTTGCACCTCGCTATCGTATATATGTTAAATAGAAACCACTTGGTGTGACGCAATGGTAAATAACTGAAGTCCTAATGTTTATAATAGGGCGTTTTCCCCAGCTCAAAATGGACTATGTTTACTGAGGCGTCGAAACGCGCTTTTACGCAGATGGTGTACAGGCGTACAAATGCGCTTTTATACGAATCGGTTTAGTTTGGTTTTGTGGGGTTTAACGCCTTTTTTCAGCACATGATAGGCTATACATGGCGGCCTATGGCACGCCAAATCGTTCAAAATAAGGCGAGCTGAAGTAATCATAGGGTGAGCCGGAGTAGTCGTAGGGTGAACTGAAGTAATTGTAAGGTGAGCTAGAGAAGGCGAGCTGAAGTAATCGTAGGGGGAGCTAGAGTAATCGTAGTTCTAGCTGAAGTAATCGTAGTTCTAGCTGAAGTAATCGTAGGGTGAGCTGGAGTAATCATAGGGTGAGCTGAAGTAATCGTAGGGCGAGCTGAAGTAATCATAGGGTGAGCTGAAGTAATCGTAGGGTGAGCTGAAGTAATCGTAGGGTGAGCTGGAGTAATCGTAGGGTGAGCTGGAGAGGGTGAGCTGAAGTGATCGTAGGGTGAGCTGAAGTTGTCGTAGGGTGAACTGAAGTAATCGTAGGGCGAGCTGAAGTAATCGTTAGGTGAGCTGAAGTGATCGTAGGGTGAGCTGAAGTTGTCGTAGGGTGAGCTGGAGTAATCGTAGGGTGAGCTGAAGTAATCGTAGGGTGAGCTGGAGTAATTGTAGGGTGAGCAGGAGTAATTGTAGGGTGAGCTGAAGTAATCGAAGGGTGAGCTGGAGTAATCGTAGGTCGAGCTGAAGTACTCGTAGGACGAGCTGGAGTAATCGTAAAATATTGCAAATAAAAATGATATATTCCTCTAAACTAAGAAAGTACTATTACGTATTAAAACATACAAACTGATTTTAGAATTAAAAATTTCACTAAAATATAATTAAAAATATCACTAAAATATAATTAAAAATATCACTAAAATCACTAAAATCTAATTAAAAATGTCACTAAAATCTAATTAAAAATGTCACTAAAATCTAATTAAAAATATCACTAAAATCTAATTAAAAATAGTAAAATATTATTGAACTCTGTTCTCTTGATCTGCTTTGATTTTAAAGGTTACAGCCGATTTAAAATGACCTATATTTTAACTGTTCGTGATAAAACGGGGTAATAAATTCCAATATTTCATAGCGTTAAAAAACAAAGTCGTGGAAACTACGCTATTAACTCATGGTATAACAAAATTTAATTTTCTACTCCTGGTCTTACGACTCTAGGTCTTAAAAATATGTAACAGAAAAAAGCGAAACCAACAATGTAAGTAAAATTAACAAGCAAATTATTTCCAGACAATTAAAGTGGAAATTAAAAAATAACTTACATTTTGTGAGTTGAATTCCAAATAATCCTAAATGTCTTAATCACAAGTCCAAAATAATAGAATGTTCCAAATGAATTATAATAGCCTTGAATGTCTTGATGTACCACAAAGATGTAATCCAGAATGTATTTGAATGAGTTCACATACATTCCCAAATCATGTATTAATCCAAAAGTATATGAGCCCTTTAGCATTTCCAATGAATATTGTAAATAAATAATTTCTCTCAAATTATATCTGATTTCAACAATACAATTAAAATAGATTCCTTACAGACTGATCTTTATTAACCGAAATTCTAGAATTGGAATGAATTTCTTTACCAAAATCTGTATATAAGTACACATGCCTACATGATCTATATCACATCAAAATATGAGTAATTCTACTGGAAAAATACTGGCGTACCTGACTTATGTCACAAAAGTCTAATTGCGAAATGCCTATGAAAATCCTATGTAAATAGCCTAACAAAAGTTAAGTATGTATTTTCCAATAGCCATACAACTTACAATCATAGACAAACATTAAGTATATAAACACCATACATAACACTAGTGACCATGACAACAATACAATAATTGAACTGCTTAAAATACATTCAAAGAACTAACCTTATGTTGACGGTGTTTCGTATGCCGTTTGTGGTAATCTAGTTAAAAAAGTTACAAATACACGAGATGTATTATCTTCGTCAAGTCTTTTTGAACGATATGTTGATTTTATCTCTTAGAGGTAAGGGACCGACCATTTATTTATTTATTTTGTTTTTTGTGGGTGGGTGGTGGGTGGACAAGGCTGGGATTTGTTGGGAAAAAATGGCTGGCCCCCAAATAGGTTTTAAAAAAATACTTCTTGACAAAAAGAGTTATGAAATGCCTGAAATTGGAGGAAATCTTAAGAATTGATTAGAAGATAATGCAAGATCCCACTAAGGAAATTTTAGGATTTATTAACTGTAATTATACTCTGGTGCTTACTGAATATTCTGTGGAGTAATCATTGTTACCAACCAAGAAATCAGAAAGATATCCAAATATCTCAGTTTGAGGAAGAAATGTTGAGATTTTGAGTGAAAATGGTAAAGGGACCTAATAGACCCTTTTTACAATCTTGCTTAACAGTTGTTTCCCTTGCCGGCAGCAGATCGAGAACAATGCCAAAGAGGGAGTGATGCACCATAGGTTGTTTACATATACTTGAAGGAATTAAATTCAAAACGATCTTCTATTTAACCCACTGAGAACAATAGTTATTGTTCCTTTTCTTTTTAAAAAACAAAACAAAAACAAAATGTGTTTGCAGACAGACTTGTTCTACATACCTAGCGTTTTCACCCAACCCACCTTTCCCTGCAAATTATTGTTATCATATTGGAGTTATGTATGTATGTATGTATGTATGTATGTATGTATGTATGTATGTATGTATGTATGTATGTATGTATGTATGTATGTATGTATGTATGTATGTATGTATGTATGTATGTATGTATGTATGTATGTATGTAATTCCCAAGAGGTTTAAAGTCCCATGAAGGATATATATATCTATCTATCTATCTACCTATGTGTGTGTATGTGTCTGTGTTTGTCTGTGTGTGTGTGTGTGTGTAAGGATGCACATTTCTGTCAATGTATTTCGTAGAGCGCATTATTGCCTTGGCCAGTGTGACACGTAACAATTAATCACATTTATGAGGAAAGGTACCGTATTAAATCGCTAGACTGCGATGGTTTTAATGTCCCTGTTTGGGGCGCGATTGATTCTTAATTAAGCGTTCGTTGTTTAATGGTCGGACAGATGTAAAAGGCTATGCGAATTTAGGGTCCAGGTATCGAAAATGTCAAAGTTGAGAGGATGCAGAGACTATTCGTGAAAACCAGTTCAAGTAGTGTCATCTTTTGAAATTTTCCAGAATCGCTTATTTAAATAGCGCGCGAAATCTAGAGGGTTACGCTAAACACGATGGGCGTGTATTTATAAAAGGCGGTAGATATGTTTAATCCTGATTGGCTACGCTAAATAAGGGGTGTGTTTCCCCGACGAAATTTCATGTTTTAACTATTCCACATCGCAAAATTTAGTCAGTCCAAGTTTCCTGCGAAAGGCCGGAAGATTCTTGACTCCGAGCAGAATAAGGCGAAATTATCTCGAAAAACAATTGTTTAAGGGACAGGTGTCTGGAAGTTGAGTTACACGATTCTGGCCGTAGAAGCGAGCGAGTCTCGAAAGCACAAGGGAAAATAGCTCTACCTACCTACCCACGCATCCATCGATACACGTATGCGTATCCACTTAGAGAGTAGAGTGAAGAGGCATCCCATATTAAGTCTGGTGACCGAAAAGAGGCTGGATAAGAGAGAGAGAGAGAGAGAAAGAGACAGAGAGAGAGACAAAGAGAGAGAGAGAGAGAAAGAGACAGAGAGAGAGACAAAGAGAGAGAGAGAGAGAGAGAAAGAGACAGAGAGACAGAGAGAGAGAGAGAGACAAAGAGAGAGAGAGAGAGAGAGAAGCAAATGGGGAGTACATCAACCCTGACCTGTCAGCAACGAGGACTTGGGAGTGACCAACACTAACAAAGTTATGCAGGAATGCTGGGCAATTGATTAGATTGTTCACTCGATTCCAAACTGAAATGAGTCTTATCGATATAAACAGATCGACTAATTACATTTTGTTGAAATTCTGTAATTGAGTTCTAAAAGAAGTGTATATTTCAAATGTTATGTACTATTTCATTTTGTTTTATGTAATTGATTAAATTGTTATATTTCACATACGGGGGCTCGTGTTATTCTATTCTATATCTCTGCTCAGATCTCTATTTATCCCATCTATAAATTTCATATTTATTTTATTATTTACTCGATCCGGGCAATAACACCGAGGTCGATCATCCTATAGATTATGATAACCAACAAAATCGTAGACCTGTTACAAGACGTGCGTAACAGTGTGTTTCAGACAAAATATTGCCAGTGATATAAAATGCGATGATTGCTTATATTACATGTATTTTCTTAAGGGAATCACTTTTCCTTCACAAAATTTAATTTCCAAGTCTCTTCTTTATTTAATATATTAGTTTATGTATTCCTCCTTAAAGAATAGATAGAAAATCCCAGTTTTTCGTGGCAAACACAATTGTTTTTTCATTAATTGTATTCCCACGTCCCTAATTAGTCCAACAGCTGATGAAAATTACATCTGCCAGGTTACACTGAGCAACTAATTTAAGGTGATTATATAATGTAGCTATCGACCTTTAAATGTCATTATAGGGAGTTTATTTTTCCACGCAGTTAAACTTGATTAACACGTTTATTTTGATTGTGCGTGTCACACTCGCTCGACTCTTGTTCTTGTCCGGGAACGGGATTAAGAAAATAAAACCTAGCTAGCCTCTATTAGAATGTATACATACTGCGACCTCTTCTGGTGATTTTTATTTATTCACTTAGGCTTTCTCACGATTTTAAACAGTTCATAAACTATAAAACATTTTAAGAGGCTGTTCAGCTATGATAGTTCACCATTATCTTCCGTCACAGACATGTCCTAAGTATTGCTTTAGATTATCGAGATAATGTGATAGCCAGCGTTACCTTGACTATTGGCGATTGTGAGACTGATCTATTCAATATACATATGTTGTTAAAACGTAGTTCAGAAATGCATCCTGATTTCATACATGGAATTTATACAAAGTATTATTTTTCTCTTAGTACAAGAGTAGTAAGAATGTGCATGTCATAGTTCATTCAACCAGTAAGACATTTTTGCAATTTAAAGTCTCGTATCCCATAAGAGAACATTGATGTGTGATAAATGTTATTATATCCCTCAATTAGCTTTGGTTAAACGTAAACCCATTTTCTGGTTTCATTTTGTGTGAAATACTTTGACATTCATGTATTTATGATCCTATTTAACCATTCCAATACAGATCATCGTTTGTCTGAATAAGTTGAAAGCTATTCGATATTTTCCTTTTCCAGAAAATCCTTGACTTTCCTGTTGCAATATTCATTTTCGTCATCAAACTATATATTTTCAGGTTTTGCTTTATTAAGGTTTGTGTATATCATCTCTCTATCTTTATATATATAAATATTTTCCCCCTTTTTCAGATCAAGTGTATTTTCAAAAGAGATATATCACTGTTCAAAATGTATTTATATCCATTGTTATATTTTTCACCTGCTTGCATGTCAACAATTTCTGATTGCCACTGATCATCCATTTGACTAACATAAACTCTTTTGTAAGGAAATCTTTTTCTCGCTTGCTTGTACAACGTGTAGGTAGAGTGTTCGGTCAACCATATTTTCAATCCAGAGTATTTTATTTATTTTTATCCCGTTGAATTTCTTCGCACAATTGAGTGATATTTGTGTAAGCAACTGTACTTTTTGGATTGAAGAAAGGGTGTCTTTAATACTGTATATTGTCAGGCATTTGATAAGGTTTAAAACATATAGAAAATACTTTATGCTTGATAAATTACCTTTAGGCATTATCAACAATTTAACAGGACGACCGTCAAAAGCAGGAACACTTTCCTTTCAGCAATTTGCAGCGTTTCTTCAATCCTTTCAAATTTCGGCATTCCTATGGTTGATTCAAAACGAGATACATCATATACTGCGTCACAATTAGTTGTTTTAAATCTGACTTTGTTCTCCACGCATTTTATATATTTTTTTTATTTTTTTTGTGTGAATCATTATAGATTCAGCTTGTAAAATTTACCAAGTCTTCAACTTGTACTGTGAATTTACCCGAAAACAAATGTGTGTATTTTATTCATATTAAGTATGTAATTGATTCCTTCCTCATACCGTACTGTTTTAATCATCTTACTACTAGGGGTTATGGTACATGTACTTATCTCGATGTTATCATCATTAAATGTAATGTGTAATTCAGCATCAGTTATAAAACATTGCCAGATTTTTTTTTTTATGTTTGAAATAAAATATAAACATTGCTATTTTCTTCCCGCCATTATTTATTCTGTGTAACAAGAAAGAACAAAATCAAACTAGTGTTCTGCATGTTAATGTCAAAGACAGAAACAGTGTATACTATGGTGCTGGAACTTAGGAGTACTTTTGTTTCATAAAAAAAGTATGGCTGGTCGTTTACCTTCTGCGTTTCCGCACAGTAAATTTAGCTGTACACCATGTATCTTTACCAAGCTTTATTTATGGCTTGCACTTGGGTAAGGAAGAAGCCTGTAGATTTGGGGTCAAAAGACTAAAGGTCAAGGTCACGGTGACTGCAAAAAGATAGATGATTTCTGCACCATAACATTAGTTCTACATCATGTATCTGGATTAAACTGTGTTGATGGCTTTCGCTCTGGATAAAAAAAGTCTATTGATTTTGAAGTTAAACGGTCAAAGGTCAAGGTCACTGTGACTGAAAAAATAAAGATAGTTTTTGCACAATAACTTTAGTTCTATATCATGCACCTGGGCCAAAGATTGTGGGTGGCTTGCACTTGGAGTAGAGAAAAAGTTAAAAGGTCAAGGTCAGTATGACTAAAAGATTTCCTTTTCTTGCATAATAACTTAAGTTCTAGACCACGCACCCTTGACTAAAGTTTGTGTTGGGCTTGCACGTCAGATACAGAAGAGTCCTACTAATCTGGGGGTTAAAATGTTAATGGAAAAAGCCATTCTGACTCTAAGAATAATGAGTTTTGCACAGTACTTTTTATTCTAGATTTTCATTACAGTCTATCTTTATGACAGCTTATTCAAGGGGATATTTTTATTTTTATTTATTATGAATATAGGCTATTCTAAAGAGCGAATGAGGATATTTTTTTTTTTAAATGATCACTTTGTAATACTTTAGAGTAATTAGTATTATATATATATATATATATATATATATATATATATATATATATATATATATATATATATATATATATATATATATATATATATATATATATATGATTCACACTTACACATTTTGAACCATTTCAAATATTTGTTTTTCTTCACATACCTATCATTTTTGAAACTCCGATTTCCTCGGCATGATGTAGCCATTAAAGTGCTGAAAGTGCCGTTAAAACCAAACCAACCAGCTAAAAAAAAAGACGATATGAATGGACTGTTGTGGAGAACAATATCTCACCTCTCACCCATGATAAGCCCAGTGGGTGGGGTGAGGTGTTATTCTAGGACATTGCTTTCCTATCATACAAATTTGCTAAATTTCTTGTAATTGGGGGTTGTCTTATCATCAAACATCAACTTATCCTTGGAGAAATATGGTAAATTCATTTGTTTTATATGTTTAAAGTGCAAAGTGTGTGCCTGTGTTTGACATAATACGTGTTGTCAGGAAAAATTATAAAGAAGTCTTCAAAAGCGCAAGAGTGCAAATGAGTTGTGCAGGCCATCTCAAAGAGAACAACTCAACTATTACAAAACCAGGTCATTATGACCTACATTTCACGCTTGAATGATTTTGAAAATTTCTGCTATTTTGTGAACCCTTATTTGACCTACACTAACGAAAATTGGGATATGGATGTATGAGAGAGAGAGAGAGAGAGAGAGAGAGAGAGAGAGAGAGAGAGAGAGAGAGAGAGAGTATTTCTTCCATACTAAAAGTGGTTCACTGTAACATAATTTTTACGCTTGAGTGACGTTTGTATTTTCTGTATTTTTTACCGTGTTGCATCTAGACTAATCAAATTTGTTTCGATCCTACACCGATGGAAATTTCTTAATGCATCTCCGTCTTTCACGTGGTGCCACAGTCATTAGTTTAACCTCACAACCAGTGGGTAACGATTTTGAATACTGGTCAGACCAGTCTGAATCAGCTGTCATGATGTCTCTTTTTGCAAATGTCTCAGCTTGCATTGCCTCGACATCAATCCTCCATACCAGTCTGTATATTGTTGTCTGCTCCAAACGCGTTCCTGCTCTAGAGGGAATTGTGTTTACAAGTTTGTTTGTTTGTTTGTTTTTGTTTTTGTTTTTTTTTGTTTTTTGTTTTTTTTTTGTTTTTTTTGGGGGGGGATAAGAGGAAATTTATAATGTAGCGACGAACAAACTTGCTAAAGTTAGTCAAGCACCGCAATTTGCGAACAAAAAATCCACATATGTAGTCACTCTTTCTCTGCGAATAATGCTTTTATTTAGTCATTACTGACTTCCTTATATAGTAAGTAATTTATATTTCAAGCATGCCGATAGCACATAAAATTTCCCCCTTCAAGATGACATTCAATCCATTTTATTAAGTATTTTCAGCGCTTTGGCTGTGACTGAAACCACTTCGAACACAATGCGAAAACGTGCAGTTTTAAAGATCAAAATTTCACTGTTATGCCACATTGTCGGTTCTCCAATGTATTGCATGTATATATATATATATATATATATATATATATATATATATATATATATATATATATATATATATATATATATATATATATATATATAACAGAGAACTAACACTTAATATCAACAAATTCACCTATTCTTCATGGTCCGTAGAATTCAGCCTAAACCGTTACGTTATATCTTCTCTAACAACATTTAAACTTCTTTTATCATTGTTATTTATACTGAAATGATTTATACGGATTTGAAGTAAGAGGTATAAAAAAGATTAATACGAATTTGAAGTAAGAGGTATAAAAAAGACAAAATCATGTTTGTAAGAACGTAAGACGGGGAGAAAATCAACATCTGTTGAATTGTAGACAACATATTTCTTTTATTATTAATCATAAGATTTGCTATCTTTGGTAAAGTAATGATTTAATTTGTCTAATCGATCATCCATATTAATTATTTAGTCTATGAAACAGTTTTGTAATTTTTATTCTTTGAAGTGATGTGCGATCATATTCTGTCCTATGTGTATATATTCCTTTACAAGGTAAAGCCACTGTAGTGAACTAAAAATTGTTTGCAGACATCTGAAGAAAACTATCATTTAGGTTTATTCCGGCAACTTCTATGTTATAGAACTACAATTTGATAGGATTTTAGTTATCTGTTCCATTTTTATTCAATTGGTATCACTTTTGGACAAGGTACATACGGAGGTAAAAATTGTTTAGAAAAAACTATACAGTAACTGGAACTTTAGTAAATATATAGATATTTCATATAATGAAGAAACTGATGAGTTTTGCTAATTGATGAACATAAGATAATTTTACAAAAATTTAGGTCAAGGTCAAAATGCCACCTGTAAACTAGAAGCTATTGTTTCCATAATACAGCTGTGCGAATGTATCCAATATCATTCTAAATCATTGCAAAATAAAGGAGATTTGAAATTAACCAGGCAGGGTTTGCTTCGCAGCGTAGTGATAATATTGCTAAAAATTCATTCTTTCGGTGACAATACTAAAAAAGTAAATGGAAATTTCCTCATGAATGCGAAAGGTCTGAAAGTTGAAAGCTGGAAGTTTTGTCCTCAGCTTAAATAAAGAAATCCTTGGGACCCAGGAGGTACCTTGAATCAAAATGTCGTGTGATATGCTTCATTCTGAAAATTGTGAGAAAAGCAATACATTTAGTATATATAATGGATACATTTATCAATGATGGCCGTATGTACTCGCGTATAAGTTGGATCCAACTACAAACTGCATAGACCCAGATCTGTCGTCGCATAATGCGCAGGCAGATCTGGGTACATGCAGTTTGTTAAGAGTAATCAATAGAACAAACAAAATAGACCCTGATCTTTTGCAGGCGCATTATGCCACGGCAGATCATGGTCTATGTTGTTTGCAGTTGGACCCGACTTACAAGCGAGTACAGGCGGTACAATGTCTTGTAATTTTTTTATCAAGATTCCATAAATATATGGGAAATGGATATTTTTTTATAGAAATTTAATATAAATTCTTCCACAGTTTCATACAATTAAAGTTGAATCTATGGGGAATTGTTTTCTCCATCATTTTAAAAATGAATATTTGAGATGATATGCAAGTAAGCTAAAGATTCAAGCTTTGATAATGATTATAGAAGTCACCATGATCGCAAACTTGTAAACTTCAATTTTTTATTCACCCTCCTGGCAGCAAATGTAAAGATGGATCTGATTTAAATAATCCTCTCATTTTAATAAATAAATGCTTTACATATGAAAAAAATAACATTAGAACAATCTTTAAAAAACGTCTTATTAAAAAAAATATTGTATACACTTTACCATGTATATAATGGTTTATTCTGTGACAACTTGAATCGTCAGGATCAAACAACTAGAACATAATTATTTGTCTTTAGCTTTCTCCTTTTGTTTGAATTTTGTTTCCAGTTTTATATTATTCACAACTTAAAGAATGTAGTGCATTTCTACATTTAATTGCACACAGTTTGTTTTCTCAACTACTCAATACTCAACTGCTCAATACTCAACCACTCAATACTCAACCGCTCAATACTCAACCGCTCAATACTCAACCACTAAACTACTCAATACTCAACCATTCAATACTCAACTACTAAATACTCAACCACTAAATACTCAACCACTAAATACTCAACTACTCAATACTCAACTATTAAATATTCAACTACTCAATACTCAATCACGCAATGCTCAACCGCTCAATACTCAACCACTCAATACTCAACTACTCAATACTCAACCACTCAATACTCAACTACTCAATACTAAACTATTAAATATTCAACTATTCAATACTCAACCACTCAATACTCAACCACTCAATACTCAACCACTAAATACTCAACTACTCGATATTCTACTACTCAATACTCTACTACTCAATACTCAACCACTCATTACTCAACCACTAAATACTCAACTACTCAGTAATCAACTCAATACTCAACCACTCAATACTCAACCATTCAATACTCAACTACTTAATACTCAACCACTCAATACTCAACCACTCAATACTCAACCACTCAAAATTCAAACGTTTTACTCATTAACAAGTTCTTATGTCAGGAAGCAGAGTTTAAAGTGGGCGTTTTAGAACATAGTTCTATCGCAACTACATGTATTTGGATAATGAGCACTAAACATTTGCTATAAATGGAATATGTTTTATATTTATAAATGGATTATCACTATCGCAAATGTTAAAAACTAACCAGTTTCATGGTTTAGTGAGGAAAGTATTTCCAGTTACAAACTTCTTTTTTTTTTATATCTGCTGACACTAGTAGTAAAAGACGTATAATTATTATTGTTATTGTTCCTTGCTGGTACTCATGTTGAAACCAAGTACTTCCGCATGGTTTCTCTCCATCACGTATTAATGTTGAGTTAAAATATTCCTGCTCCATTCAGATTTCAGATGTAAAATTTTATGCCTTAGAAGTATAATTAATAGGAACAATATTAATATTAAAAAGAAAACAAAGTTATTTGAATTTAGATGGCAAAAATGGGACTGAAAAATCATACGGAGTTTGATAATTCGGTGTAGTGAGAGTACATAAGTTGTATTGAAATTTTTTTTTTTTGCATTTCTAAATTGATCATTGAAAAAATATATGTAGTAATACCTGTAAAGTTCCTACATATTTTACTTATAATTCCTATATTCTTCTTACATTTTGGCAAAACAAATTACTTTATTCCTATCTGTTTGCCATATAATTTGGCTTAAAATCCATATATATATATATATATATATATATATATATATATATATATATATATATATTCATTCATTTAACAGGAAATCAGTAATATATTCATATTTTATGAATGTACGAGGGGTATTTAAACAGTTCTGAATATTAGTGCGCTGTACAACAAAATTCTTTATTAGGGAACAGTATATCAGTGCATCAATTCAAAGTACTCCCCATGCACCTCTCTATACACTTTCTCAGTCTGATTATTTATGATTCAAGGACATTTTTTTAATTCACATTTTGGTATGTTGCTCATACACCGGAAAACTGTATGGTGGCTTTCAAATCGTCTGCCCCTCAGCAAATCTTTGACAGAGGAATTCAGCCAAAATTCACTTGGAGCTACATCAGAGCTGTATTGAAGATGTGACCAAGTTTGAATCGTGTACTCCTTCAGGAAGTCTGTCATGGCTGCGGATTTATACGCCGGTGCGTTGTCATTGAGTACATGGATACCTCGGGTACCGGTGCGTGGACAAGTGATTCGGTAGTGTTCCACAACTTTTGGCAACACTTTGGATGCATAAAAATATCCAGTGACACTAGCAGTGTCGGGCACAGGTTACTGGACAACCGGACAAAGGTCAGCAAAATAATGCGTATAAAACTCTCTAGACAGTCCGACAACGTGGAGCGATTTGTGTTCTCTGTTCGTTTTCTCCGATTCAAACTTTATTATTTTCTCTTCAGTCGGGTTAATAAAAGTAAATCCATGTTTTATCACATGTGAAAATCTCATTCAAATGTCTCTGGTATGGCGAGTAGCTGTTTGGCGATTTTAAACTGAGTCTGTTTTTGATCAATTGTCAACAAATGCGGGACCCGTCTTGCACAACCCTTTGTGAGCTTCAATGATTCTTCAATACAGTATACTGAGTATTAAAAACAGCTGACAAAGTAATGCCTGTGATAATAGAATTATCTTACTCAATGTATCGAGTATCTTCTTCAATTGCCTCCTTCACAACAGCAATTTCCCGCTCGCCAATCGCAGACGACGGTATTCCAGAACGTGAGTCATCTTCCACGAATTCGCGACCATCTTTAAAACGATGAACCCACCTCAAATTTACAGGATATGACGAAGAATTACATCTGTAAACTTAATCCAAATCGGCCTTGATATCAGTCGGAGAGTACCCTAAGAGTGCCCGGATTTACAGCATGCTGTTTGCACAGTAGCAGAATTGTTCTCATTTTCTGACATTGTTACGTCACTGTCATTTACCTATGTTACGTCACGCATATATCTGCAGGTGTGTGGCTTGCTGCATGTGCATCTGCAGATCATTGTATAGAATGTTATGTTGTCTATTGATCGGCATTAAATTTTTTGACAGGTTAAAAGTAAAAAATAAATTATAACCAAATATTCAGAACTATTCAAATACCCCTAGTATTACTGATTTCCTGCTCAATTAATACATTTTTCTATATATGAACAACCATATGGACATATTTATTTTCTTCACACACACACACACACACACACACACACACACACACACACACACACACACATATATATATATATATATATATATATATATATATATATATATATATATATATATATATATATAAGAATTGTAATAAAAAGTAAATTAAAAGGAATCAAAATTATAATCCATGTAACATTTCAAATTACTTTCTTGGTAATGTGGAAATGTTTTGAAGATTTATATAAAAAGTAACCCCCCCCCCCAAAAAAAAAAAAAAAAAAAAACCCCAACAAAAAACACTTGTATAAAAAAAACAAGTTGAAATGGTATAGCTTAAAGTGGCCTAATTGTCATTGATCGTTTCTTTTTTGGGTGGCTGAAATAAATGGTTTATAAAGTCTAGTAATGTGGGAAAATGTAGGGGGAGGAGATCATTCACCATTCACGTCTATAACGGGTCTATGATACATTCAGCGTCTTGACGTTAAAAAAAATCTTTCGCAGTGATGTAAGTCACCATGAACGCAAGTCGTTAAACGTGCTTGGTGAAATTATTTTCATAATGCACCGGATTTTATTTTCAAACCAACGCTGTTCATTTTAGTTTATATGATATGTAAGAAAGTCATGATTTTGATTTTATATTATTAGTATCAAATTATTGTTGTATATATTCCATCCATTTGGATCAAGATTCTATATTATATCTACCCTCATTCGTTTCGTTTTCGGGCTCTACATTGAATCCCAGTTTTCATTATTTGTTTTACACGCAAAGTTACGATATGCATTATTTGCAAATGACTGAAACAAAATC
Source organism: Margaritifera margaritifera (assembly GCA_029931535.1). Taxonomy (NCBI): domain Eukaryota; kingdom Metazoa; phylum Mollusca; class Bivalvia; order Unionida; family Margaritiferidae; genus Margaritifera; species Margaritifera margaritifera. The sequence goes on along the minus strand of JAQPZY010001564.1, from coordinate 2,008,857 downwards.
CTTTCTTAAAAAGGTGCTTGCAAAATCAGGATCTCTATTTTTCATCACTTGTTTATTTAACCAATACTCAATCATTGCCATCAACATGTTATCGATATGTTGTACCCGTGGACATCCCCCGTATCTGTAATACAAAATCATCGCTATATATTAGACAACACCCAATTTGTAAAACCCCAGCTCCTACAGTACAATAGTTATTCGTGAGCTACTTAATAGTTGTATTTCATATGATTTCCCCACAGATCATCCAGTGAAACATAAATGGTAGGTGATTATTGGCAGAGCTATGTGTCTGCAGTTGTAGAAAAAAAGGTTGAAATATATAGGCGACTTCTCTATACTAGGCGAAAATCGGTTCAATCCTGCAGATTATCGCACATTTTATGTTAAGCCTTTGAAATAACTGCTTATATTTTGAAAACGTACAAGAAAAGTAAGTAATTTGAAAATAAAAATCCATTTGAATAGTAATTGAAATAGGGAAGTAAAGAAATTCTCTCATATTTAATTTCGCATAAATTTCAAATATCCTTAATACCGGTAAATGTATGTCTCTTCTTCAGAACAGCTTCTCACACAGTTTCTTGTCAACAAATTCTGCAATGAATATGAAACAGTAATGAAGTTCAAACGTTCTGCAAAGAAAATGATCAGAGAACATTTTAAATATATACAGTAAGATTAATGTGCGGTTAAATAGCTAAAATAACACAAACAATGCATCAGCATCTTTCTTTTCTTCAGATTAATCTTACATAATCTGTGAGACCAAAAATATTTCGAATACACTGGGATAAAACAAATAGTTGTTAAATGGGAATAAAGGAACAAAACAGATGGGTCTCGGTTATTTCGCTGTATGAAGACACAACTTAAAATGTTGCCAGACGTATTCTGTTCCGGTGCACGTTCAAAATAACACCGAGTATGCTCCGCTAACTATTTACCTGATTCATTAATGAATTCTGTAAAAAGAGCCTGTAGGAATCGAGGACATCATTTCTGGTGCAACCTAATGGCTAATTCTGAGGAGACTGCTTTAACCGAATTGAAGGAGAACTTTCTATAAATTTTCATCCGCAGGTACCCGATGTAATCAGTCTATATGAATAGAACGAATACACATTTTGTGCTTCGTGGTTTAATTAAAGTTGAAATCAACCTATACCCCCTTGAAGCACATTTAGGATGCCTTTGCCTGTTTCTACAGCGTACCTGTATAACCAAGGTAATACATTCTGTACTTCTTGAAGAATTAATTTATTTGGTGAAGTGTTTCAAATTATTTGAATCGTGAAAAGCTATAGAAAAATATTATCAGTACGCTGTTGGCGAAGAAAAAAGGCGGGATGAAATTCGCCCGTGAAAGATACATGTGAAAAAAACACGGCATAAACGAGAGAGAAAATTGCTCGCATTTTTTTTTACATAACAAGAATGACTAAAGTTTCTTGCTGGGATTGACTATTATAAATAAATCTGCACAGACAAACACACACATACACACACGCATACATGAACATGAGAAGTCCGTTCGGTGGAAAAAGATTAGGGAAACCAAATTCTCGTTAATGGATGAGGAAAAGCAGACATTTTATTTCTAACTCTGGATGTGCATTAAATTTAAGAGCTAATTCGCACAGAAATATCATAATACATTAACAAATGAAGATTTATACATTCAGAGCTAATACGCACAGAAATATCATAATACATTAACAAATGAAGATTTTTACATACAGAAATTTGCAAAGATAAAGACATAGGTGATGTCAGAAAATGGGGACTTACCAGACAGAATTGGTACTCAAGTTCTAAATGAAGGCTTTAATAGATACTTGCTCGAGACATCAGAAAATAAAAGAACTTCATTGTTTGAATCAAAATATTTCCAAGTTATAGAATCGATAAACTGAAGGAAAAGTACATTTGTTCACATCGGTTGGAACTAGTTTGACAGTGGTTTTCGTTTCTTGTCGATATCAACAATTATATTACTCTATTGTTTTTGGGGTCTTTTGGTGTTTTTTTCTTTTGATGTTTTTTTCTTTCTTTTAAGAAGCGATCTTTTTGCATGAAATTCAATCCTTTATTTTAACTCTTGATTTTGATGTTTTTCATAGTAGTTTTATACCTGGCTTAATTTTGTCCGCAATAAAGTGTTTGATTTATTTTTTTTCCTTTATTCATGACGATTCCTACCATTGTAGTCTATTTTCCCATTTTTGTCGGAATCAGCGTGTTTCAAAATTTTTTCTATCTCTTCCGGATCCATGACGCCACGCAGAATACAGCGTAACTCGGACAGCGTTATGAAGCCATTGCCGTCCTTGTCCAGCGTCCGGAACGCAGTTTTCAGACGCTCCTTTTCCATGTCCACATTTGCTGTACGGGAATAGTCGAAAAATTCCTCAAATGAGATATACCCATCACCTGCAACGTAGTTCATAAACTAGTGTTACTTTATAATTTAATGATATAAATAGGGCTTGTTCGGGGAGACAAACATCCATTTTTAAGATTCGAAGAACTCTTCGAATATTTTTTTATATATTATATCAGATTACCAGTGTGACACCTCAGTTTTACTAATCGGATGCTTTAATTTGAAGCGACATAGCGGTCACTCACTCCGACAGCAGCAGCGACGGCGTGATCACCAGTTTAAGTTTTGATTATACTTGTATGTATTCCCATATGTTTTTGACCCTTTCAGGTATTGATGTTATAGACTTAACACTTCCATATGTAAACATCATAACTTCCATCATTCTTCTAAAGAAAGTCTTGAAAATTTGTTACTTAAGTTTTCTGTTTGAAAATATTCAATATCATTTCAGAGATTGCTGTCCTAGGTATCGTTCTTTCATAGGCATACAATCCGTACCGCCTGACTATTCTGAAGGCGAGGTGAAGGTCATTTGAAAATGTCACTTTAGTTTTCTGTTAAAGAGTTGCTAGTTGTAAAAAATGCCAAACTCTTTCTCAGATTTACGTTATAATTTGATCACATCATCAGTACGAATAATTGCCCTATGCACAAACCTGAACCTTCCATGTGACCCTCCACCATTTTTCATTTTTTTTAAAAAATCATAGCTCACCAAGATGTGACACCCCCGCGATTTTTTTTTTTTTTTTTTTAAAGAAAAAGAAAAAGGGCTCACCATGTTTAAAATATAGAAATAACCTTCTAAAAATAGAGTAAAACTAAAAAAAAATTTGTCAAAAATTGAAATGATTAATGATCATTAAGTTATACTTAAAAACCTGAGCCCTAGAACCCAACAAAAGTTGCTTATTGAGCCATTAATCCAAACAATTTTTACCAGATTTTTCTTCTTTTCATAATTAGTTCAGTACTGCATTTTTATTCATGTGGGATTTTTTTTCTTCGAAAATTGATATTTTCTTATGGCTCTTCCCTGTTAAAGAATCATCAAATCATTTCCATCTGACTAAATAATATTTTCCTTTCCATTTAACTCAATAACATTCAGACGACAGTAGAGAGGAAGAAAGCGGTGACATTTTGTCTGAAAAAAATATTTAAAAAAAATTCACTTGAAGGATTGCCAAAATTAGAAGAGAATAACAGTATAGTGAAGAATAATGTGACAAAAGTTTTGAAATATGTAAAACATGAAATAAAAATCTACATAGAAGAAAAATTGAGACAAGTTGACGAAGCATACGAAATGGAAAATAAAATCTAAAGGGATGAAATTAAAGAAAAAGATAAGAAAATTTCTGTTCTTTAGGAAGAGATGGAGACCTTAAAAAGATGGCTAGATGAGTCCAAAAATGCAGTTACCGGAAACGAACAACACTCCAGAAAAACAAACTTAAAAATAATGGTAGTCCAAAACAAAAAGGGAGAAAACTCCATCAGTTTTTGTTAGATACTCGTGAAGAAAAATGGAGACATCTCCCTTATATATATATATATATATATATATATATATATATATATATATATATATATATATATATATAAATATATATATATATATATACATATATATATACATATATATACATCTGCTGAGCACAGAATATTAGCGACTATTTGCACAAGTGCACATTACGAAGATACATGCACATTACAAATACAGATCTGATATCATAATAGAGGATTCAAGCTCCTTTTTTTACAATAATGTTTTTATGATTTTTTTCAATTATTGGACAAGTTACACCAGAGATTTATTTGTGCTATCCTATGCATAAACTATAGGGTCAAGAAACTTGATAAGAATTAGAAATGGATTGCAGATTAAATTCTCACCTCAGCAAATCATTCTTGGTGACACATATAACAATTCAGAAGCACAAAACTATATCATTTTTATTACTAAATATCCCAAATATACTGCCATTAAAAAACAATTAAGTTGAAATCACAAGGCCTGATTGAAATTTAAAAAATGTATTATCTTTCCGAATTCATTATCGCAAAAAATAACTATTTAGTTTCAAAATTCTACGAGAAATGGGATATACTTAGTAGAAATGGGATATACTTAGTAGAAATGGGATATACTTAGTAGAATTAATTATTAAAACATCTGCTTTCTTCATTAATCTTATCTAGGCTACACATTTTCGACAGAAAACATAAAAATCAATGTTTATTTTACATATTTTCTTCATGGCTTAATACCTTCCTATCCTTTTTTTGTTCTTTTGTTGTTGTATTTTTTAGACATCAGACAATAGTGGATGTGAATTTGATGAACAGATTTTTATAATTGACAACCTAATAAATAGAAGTGATTCTCAATATGCTGTTTTTATAAACGATGAGTCAAAGGCTCCCAAACCTTGGCACCGTACATGTATGGGGTAAAAAGAAATGTTTCTTATCATTCTTACCATCTTTAATTTTTTTTCAGTCCTAAACAAGCTATCAATTGTTAAATATCCAAACATATTAATCCATATATATTTTTAATCTGTAGTCCTCGGATATTGCTTCAATTCGTTTGTGTCATATATATATATATATATATATGTGTGTGTGTGTGTGTGTGTGTGTGTGTGTGTGGTTAGATCGGCATCATTGTAATATAGGGTCAATTATATATCGTAAGATGTGCTTTACTGAAAACCACATGTCGATACGTCCATCCGCTCAGAAAGAGTAGCTATAACAAGATTTTCATAATGACCGCTGTGGCGGCCATATTGGAAGGGCATATCAGCACCGATTTAATTTGAAATCAACTACATATCATAAGAAGTCTCTTAGTGAAAATCTCACATCTATATGACCATCTGTTCAGAAGAATCGATTAAAAGATTTTCAAGATGGCCACCATAGCAGCCATGGTGGAAGTCAAATGGTACCATTTTCATTTAGGACTATTAACAAGTCATAAGAAATCGTACAGTAAAAACGCCATGTCGATCTGGCCATCCGTTCAGGAGAATACTTAGCGATAACAGGATTTTCAAGACTGTCGTCAAGTTGGCAACGTTGGAATTCCGATTGACATCATTTTCATGTCGATCTGATCATCTGTGCAGAAGTAGAGACAACATGCTTTTTAAGACGGCCGCTTTGTCATATCACCACCATTTTCACCTACAAGCCAGCTTCTTGTGATAAGAAGACTCTCAGTGAAAACCGCATGTCAATAAGACCACCCGATCAAGAGGAATGGCTGCCATATTGAATGTTTGCGGGACATCATTTTCATTTAAGACCAACTGGACCTCAGGATGAAACTGCATGCCAAATGTTCTGACTTTTCTCCACGTAATGAAGGAGAAATAGCGAAAGCAAACAATTGATAACGTACGACCGTCGCAGCCGGGCCATCGAATAACCTCTTCTGTACTCGATCAGTATAGTTGAAATGAGGACAGTTTCCTTAGAAATGTCTGTCATAAATTATCAGCAGATCTTTCTCAGCGCATAGGCGCCTCACGTCCCAGAAAAAACAACAAAAAACAAACAAAACATAAAGTGAACACTACATTTAGCATTCTCATCTGGAATAAGTTTAGACTTTGGAAATACAGCGACTGTGCGCTGAATACATTCAAAACAACGTGGCTAAATAGCCATTAAAGATAAATTTTGACTATTTTCTTCCACAACTTTACTGCAAAGTATAAAGCTTGAATAAGAAAAGATGCAATATTTACCTTTAACTGGCATTTAGCTACGTGTTTTGAACGTATTTGCGATCATGGGAAGAGATACAACATGACGCGACGATACCAAATAATACATTTTCCTCGAGGGTCAAACTGTAGTCTCGTTAGTTTATGTGTGATGCAGACTATATATCAAGACACAAAGTTGGGGAGCAGAAAACGAACGTATCAAAATATGATCGTGTCTCTTTGACCTACACGCCACAAAACATTGCAATTTTGAATGAATTGGTAGCATAAACTATGAAAGGTTGAAACGCTTGGAAAATATGAGGATGGTGAGTTTAGAATAAATCAAATCCAGGCATAGTTTACTGTTTTCATCCTGACTGCGTAGTAGTTCCTCAGCCTCCTCGGGCGTGGGGTTTCCGCCCAGTAACTGCATGGCGCGCACAATCTCGCTCCGCGAAATCTTGCCGTCTCCGTTTACGTCCAGCGCTGAGAAGGACCTCAGGATGTCTGCAATAAACACAATACACCTGGACGACACTTGAATGACATACAACACTGATCCTTTTGTGGAAGTGTAATGTTAAATCCGTATTTCTATTTATTTACCTTTGCATATGACTGTAAAAAGTTAATACATGTATGTTTAAAAATTACTTCGAGAAGTAGGTAAATATTGGGCGTTGACACGCGCATTAGGAAACGTTTTCATTTATAGTTTTAATTACAATTACAAATGAGGCTTTGCTACATTGATATAAACTCAATATTCACTCATTACTTATTGATATAAATTCAATATTCACTCATTACTTATTGATATAAATTCAATATTCACTCATTACTTATTGATATAAATTCAATATTCACTCATTACTTATTGATATAAATTCAATATTCACTCATTACTTATTGATATAAATTCAATATTCACTCATTAATAAACCCAACAAATTCACTTACATATTCTAAAGAAGACCAAGATTCAAAGATAAAATTGTATCATCTAAACTACTAAACAAAAATTAAAAAAACACTATATGAGGAAAAATGATGTGGCTTATATTTAGTAAACATTATCTAAGGAATATAAATTCTTGCAACTGATATCACAGTCTTAAAAGAGTATTCTCTTTTCAGCCCTAAGCACCCGATAGAAGTCTCTTCTGTATGTAGCTAATTAAATATATGAGATCTTACGAATACATGACTGAGTGGATTGACTCGTGCAGGACGAAATAAAATTAAATAGATGCCATTTTCAAGACTTGATACAAGGACTTCACTGCTACGTTCGTTTTGGATTTTTTCAAAGTATTATTATTGAAAAAAGATAGAGCTATGGGGTAAGTAAATAATGGTTTCATTCCTAACATTCTGCATTATTTAATGTATTTAAATATAAAAAGATTGTAAAGACCTTTTATATACGTTGTTATAGTATGTTTGTCAACTACATTCATTCCAGTGGTTTGGGTGTCAACAGAAATGAGTATGAAAAATTGATAATGAACGATAATGATTGGTTTTGCCCAAACTGTACAACAGAGTGTGGTTTATGTAATGGTTGGGTCCTGAATCCGCACAATGCTGTGCAATATGACTCTTGCAATCTTTGGATCCACAATAATTGCTCATATAAAGTAATCCATAATACATTGAAAATCAGGCTACTTCTTCTACTTGGATATGTCCTCAACGTGAAATTCTAAATTTCTCTGACTCTTGTTTAGAAAATAACCAATTGATTCAAACCAAAAACACATTAAATATCTTAATCAGAGAGGCCAGTGGTAATACTTCTTACAAAGATAAAAACAACAACAGTAAACTGAAGATTTTTTTTATCACTGAATATTAACAGCATTAGAGGCCAGATGCTGGAGTTACTTTCCATTTTAGATGTTGAAAAAACAGACATAACATTACATGGTGGTTGTGGTGGGATATTATTACTAGCACATAAAGGTCGTACACACATACCTTTGGCCGAACTGGACAATGATCTCAATCTGTTTAAGACAAAATTGTAGTGAATGCATATCATTATGGGGTCATCCCTGTCGATACAGCAAAAAGTGACCACAGAGCTACTTTGTGATAGAATTTTTTTTTTTTTAGAATTTTTTTTTTTTTATCAACTGTTTGGCATACGAGAGAAATATCGATATACAAACAAACATATTTAAAAAAAGCTGTGTAACATTCTAAATGAAATTAATTGAGAGGATTTATTCTCCTTTGAAATATGTAATCCGATCCTCATTTATTGTCCTCCCTTTTTAGTGAAAAAGCAAAACTCCAAGATAATATGTGTGAATAAAGCCAAATTGATAAAACATGGTATGACAGCCTTATTCGAAAATCTAGCAGATTAAAAGTACCAACTGAAAAAAAAAAGAAAAAAAAAATCACAAAATAAAACAAATTATCAAGAGGAAGAGTCTCTACTATTGACAAAGAACTTAGAAAATCAGGCGAATCTTGACAAGTATACCAAAGAAAAACGGTATAGCAAGCAATTAAAAATCGACTGTTTCTCCATCGCTTCTTTAGTACGATAATGGATATGAAACTTTATACTTCTCTGAGAACTCTAGTTGTCTCAACGAATTATTTACATTGAGATCCACTTTAGTTGATACTAAGGCTCAGTTGCCATTATTCCAGAATAGAACGAACCAAAATACTACATTTATTAATATTGTAGAACAATATATTCAGGACGTAATACAAAATATTCCAACTCATAAAGCATGTGGTTATGGCAAAAGTAGTCATTAAAATCTGAAGGGCACAGCTTCTGCGGTTAGTAAGCTACTATGTTTACTATTTAATAAATCACTCAGTGAACACTGTTTTCCAAAAAGTTAGAAAACTGCAGTCATTATGCCTGTTTGTAAGAAATGCGACGGGATTGATTCTGCCAATTATAGACCAATATCACTGTAGGAAAAATGAAGAAGATGGTGGTATCCAAATATTTATATAATTATAGTTATCAAAACGATCCACACTATACAAGTACCAACCAGGATTCTGCCCAGTCATTCTACTTCTGACCATCTCATCGATATTTACCATCAAATTTGTACAGCTGTTAACACTAATGACTATATGTGCAACGTATTCTGCGATATATCCAAGGGTTTCGACCGGGTTGGCATAGTGTTTTTGTCTTGTTTTTTCTTTTTTTGTTCTTTGTTTTTGTTTTTTGTTTTTGTTGTTGTTGTTTTTTTGTTTTTTTTGGTACAAACTAACAACGTATGGAATTAAACATCCGCTTTTGGAATAGAGCTATTTGTCTGAAAGAAAAAGTATGTGCGGTTAAACTCGTGTCAACTGGAATCTAAGCCAGTTAAAGCAGGCTTTCCACAAGGGTCAGTTTTAGGGCCGCTAATCTTTATTTTATATATAAACCATATTGTTGATGATATGTTTAGTCTTTGGAGATTTTTTTGCAGACGACAACTCTTTGGCATATGAGTAAAAAAATACTGATATTTTGAACACTCATCTTGAAACTCTACAGGCCTCATCTAATCAATGGCTAGTAAAGTTTGCTATCAATAAACCCGGTGTGATGCTCTTTACTACTAGATTTCCCTCCCAAATCCAGTCTTTGACAACGAAATACTTATCTTTACACAATATCATCTAACTTTTAGCAGTGATGGAAAATGGTCATCACATATGCACGATCTATGTAATTCTGAATTCAAAATGATAGGATCACTTAGGGTATTAAAATTCAAATTAACCTGGAAGTCTTTAGAAAAAATATACTTGTCATTTATGCGACCACGTTTAGAATATGCAGGTGTTGTCTGAAACGTTTGTTCTCATTTACAAAAACTTCAATTAGATGAAGCACGAATTGTTACTGGACTTACCAGTAGTACCATAATTGAAAACTTGTATAGGGAAACTAGTTGGCCATTATTATACGAAAGACGAAAATCTCAGAAATGTATGCACCTTTTCTAAAATCATACGTAGTCAATGCCCAGTATATATTTATGATATATTACCACTACTCACTGCAGATCTAACAAATTAGAATCCAATAAATAGATTTGATTTAGAAATTCCCAAATTTAAGATTAGAAATACCAAAGAGGTCATTTATTCTTCGTGGAACAAACCCAACTGAAAATGTAAGATTTCCCACATTCATCTGTGAATTTAGACGACTATATCTTGTGAAATATGTGAACCACCCCAATAATATACACGCTGAGAGGAGACATTCTATACGCCAATAATATACACGCTGAGAGGAGACATTCTATACCCTAATAATATACACGCTGAGAGGAGACATTCTATACCCCAATAATATACACGCTGAGAGGAGACATTCTATACGCCAATAATATACACGCTAAGAGGAGACATTCTATACCCCAATAAGATACACGCTGAGAGGAGACATTCTATACCCCAATAATATACACGCTGAGAGGAGACATTCTATACTCCAATAATATACACGCTGAGAAGAGACATTCTATACCCCAATAAGATACACGCTGAGAAGAGACATTCTATACCCCAAAAATATACACGCTGAGAGGAGACATTCTATACCCCAATAATATACACGCTGAGAGGAGACATTCTATACTCCATATTCCATTCTGAGAGGAGACATTCTATACTCCATATTCCATTCTGAGAGGAAACATTCTATACTCCATATTCCATTCTGAGAGGAAACATTCTATACTCCATATTCCATTCTGAGAGGAAACATTCTATACTCCATATTCCATTCTGAGAGGAAACATTCTATACTCCATATTCCATTCTGAGAGGAAACATTCTATACTCCATACAAAAATTAGTAATAATTATAGTACTCTAAATAATGACTCATATATTACCATACAATTAAATCATCATTATGTGATTGTGGAGAGGCACCTGAAACTGCATCTCATATTTGTTAGAGTACAGTCTTTTTGTAGATATACGCAGGATCTTATTAAAAGTTAATCACCTACTTTTGCCTGCTACTATTGACTTGCTACTTCAAGGTTCATCTCAATTACTTATCATCTTATTTATTTATTCATTCGTTTATGCAACAGTGTATTGTATTTGATATATGTATTGAATTGACTATGTGCTTTTTTCCATATGTCATGTCAATAAATTTATGTTCTTTTCTATTCCTGTAAAGTGTTTAAAGCGGCTCAAGATTTTATTTAAGAAAACCAGGCGATTTTCCTGATTTTTCTTATATGTTTATAAATGATTCCTTAAAATCCCTATGTCAATGCATGTATTTTACTCATCGTCCTCTCTCTTGTATTAGGTTAAGTGCTTTTAATGTGGGGGAAGGGCTGTGCGGCTTTTTCTTCATATATTCTTTAATGATTCCTTACAAGACCTACGTAAATATGATCTGTATCACGCATATCCATATATTTCACACACGACCCCCCCCCCTCCTCTCTCTCTCTCTCTCTCTCGTATTATGCTAAGAGCTTTTTATGTAGGGGAAGGGCCGCACCTAACTTGGAGAACTTGCTGCCCAATCACAAAACTTCTTTAATATGGCAATAAAACAAAACGTACCAGCAGTGACAGATTAAGAACAAAGTGGAAACAGTTAAGGTCAGAAATTAAAGAAGCGAGAAGTTCATATAACAACACTGTCAACAACATGATTGGTAACCTAACTTCATATTCGAAACCGTTTTGGAAATGCATCAACAGCCAGAATAAAAGGATTATCAGGGCATTCCTCCAATTAAGACAGATGTTAAATTAGCAGAAACAGGTGCCGAAAATGTTGAAACACTGAACTCCCAGTTCTGCCGCGTTTATGACCTTACTTCCCCGTGCATATATTTCCCAAAAGGACCAAAAGTAAATAATATAATAGTAACATGTTTCGGAGTTCAGAAATTACTACATGGCTTAAACCCTTCAAAAGCTTGTTGTCCTGGTGGAGTACACCCAAAAGTACTTAAAGAACTGTAATCAGAATTAGCACACATCGTTTTCAACAATCTTCGGACATTTGTAAAATCCCAAAGGCAAATATATTCCCACTGTTTAAAAAGATGATTGTGCAATAGCCAGTAATTACCGACCAGTTTCACTCTCCAGTATTCTCTGTAAAATGCTTGAGTACATTGTCTGTTCAAACATCATGGATCATTTGACAATATTTCTATTATATCTGGCAAACAACACACCTTCTGAAAACTTCACAGCTGTAAAACATAACTGTGTTGTGTTATTGACGATTGAGCTAAACATTTAGATATGTGTGAACTAGTAGATACTTTTGTACTAGACTTTGAAACAACACAACTTTTCACAATGTTTCCCATGAATTGTTAAAGAGTTAATTATTTAATTACGGAATTGTAGGGAAAACTCTACTCTGAATAGACTCTTTTTATGCCATCGAGAACAAAGTGTGGCGGTAAATGATTCCAAATCAAGTTGGTTGAAGATAGCTTCTGGACTACCTTAGGGCACAGTACTTGGTTCAGTCCTTTTCTGTTTGTACATCATGTTTAGAAATGATTAAAAATTCATCTTTTTGCAGATGACTGTGTATGCTACAGATCATTTCGAATTATGCAGGATAATAAATCCTACAAAATAACATTAATAAACTTGGACATTAGACACGAAAATGAGGTATGTTATTCCAACCGTAAAAATGCAATACTATGCAAATGACAAGAAATAAATCTCGTACAAACAGTATGTCATATTCCTTGGAAGGGACTTCTTTAGAAAAGATTGGCCAAACAAAATAATGAGGAGCCCGAAATACTAATCTAAAATGGAACCTTCAAATTCAAGAAATATGCACCAAGACAAATTGTACTTCAATCATATTAAACCGTAACTTGTTAATTAGTTATACCTATTTTAGAATATGCTTGTACAGTTTGGAACTCCCCACCCTCCACTCCCACCCCTAACTCCCAAATATAACAGGTTGAATTTGAAAAATCCCATAGCAAGCAGCCAGATTTGCTACATCCAATTATTACCAAAATACAGGAAGTCTGACCTCAATATTGAACAAGTTCTATTCGAATCCCTTCAACTAACCTAGATTGGAAAACAGATTAACACACTTTTACCAAGGTTAAAATAAGCAATGCAAAAATTCCCTGCTACAATTTGTTAAAATAAAAGGAACTAGTCGAAATTGACATGAATATACCTAGCAGCCACCATATGCTCGAACTGATGGTTACAATTCCACCCCACCCACCCCAAGAACTATCAAAGATTGGATTTGTTACCACAACTATTATCACAACTTGATCTTCGGAAATCCTAATTGATGCATTTTCTTTCAAAATTAGTACGCTCAATTTTTAAATCGTTTTACTTTTTGTGTGATACGATTCCTTTTGACAATGTTGACGCTGCCAGTGCATTAATGTTATGGTGGTGTATGGTGATGTATGGTGGTGTATGGTGGTGTATGGTGATGTATGGTGATGTAGCACCGAACTAATCAAGATTAAAGTCATGATCAAAATACACATATTTAGGTTCATACATTGTATATATCTGTTTCTTCACCCCTTGGAATCTACAATCCTATTTCAGCAGGATTTAATGTTTTGGGGCTTTACATTTGTGCCCCGCTTTCATCAAATATAACTAAATAGCGATAGGTCTGTCAAAGTTTATGTATGAATTATTTCATTAACAACTTGCCTGCTTCCCCCCACCCATCGAGATAAATAAATGTTGTAATATGATTTTTTTTCCTTTTAGGAATTTTGCCACGGATCTTCTTGCTTCGAGTTTAACGTTTATTACAAACAAATGAATGTCTTTCTACAGTTAAGGAAATTTGCCATTATGACGCTACTTGGTTCAAGATAATCTTATGGCATTACTAGGAACTGGTAAGTACAACGAACCATGGTAATCGTGGAGCATTTCCAGATTTATTGGACTGTAGGCAAATGCTCAGGATTTTCACTTGTGATTTTCACTTGTGATGACGTATATATATGCTCAGAAAATAGAGACTCATTTCCGGATTCATTGGACCGTTGAAACAAGTTACATTGTACAGTTTTGTATGATTGTCTATAGGGTAAAGTTTCAATACCAACAGTATAGTATCAGCAAAGGTGTCATGAACGTGTATCCACCTATGGTAGTCCAAGTGGAACATAAGTTTGTGCAGAAACATTTGTGCCAGTTGGATATGAGATTAAGTTCAAGATCGCAGTTTAAATGGATGACTGTCTAAATATGACTAATTCTGATTGGGAACCTGTCTATCAATTCTCAAAGTTATTAATGTTGTGAAAGACATGTCCGTTCTCGGTCCACTTTTCTATTTAGTTTTGTTAAATATTTGGGTCTCGCTTGATACGTCTTTGCTACTGTCATTTTCACGATATCGTTTGGTATTGATCTGTAATGGAGTTGAAAATGTAGAGTTTTACTAATTTTCACTCCCTGCTGGAGGGTGGGTAGGTGCTAAAGTAACCCAAGGAAATGTTTGTCATGCAAATATTTTATTTACACAGTTTATCCGTCCTCCTACGAGCATAAATAATATATACATGTTGATGATTGCATTGTAATGCATTGCATTGGGTGGATTTTATCCGACAGAGTGCATGCATGCACGCAGGCTTTGCTGGATATTATTTAGTGCTACCACGTTTTCGGTATTTTCACTTGTTATGACTTATATGTGCTCAGAATATAGTTAGTAATTTTCGTATGAAAAAAACTTGAACAATCGTTGACTTTTTTTTTTGTGCTGACTAATTTTCTGATGCCGTATTTGGGGTTCACGGTTTGAAACGTCCTCATTTTCCTCACTTTCCTCATTTTAAAAAAAAAAAATAAATAAAATAAAATAAAATAAATTAAACATTTTATATTATCTTTGTGTTCTGGTTTTTATTTTTTATTTTCTTTTTCTTTCTTTTTCTTTTTCTTGTCTTTATCTTCTGCTTATCCATCGCATCTTGTCTTTTAAATACTACATTTTACACTTCTTTCTTTCTCATCCTTTACTGTGTCTCTCCATCTCCCTATTTATGTTTTTCTTTCCTATCTTTTTATTTTTCTATTTTGTTTCTGTTTCTACCATTTTTTAAAATTTTCTCTCTTTTATCTTTCAGTTATCTTTCTGTCTTTATATCGCAGTACCCCTTTTTAATTTTTTCTTTCTTTTGCTGTTCTCATCACTCCAATATTTTTCTTTTTCTTTCTTTTTCACCTTTCCTATCTTGATCTATTTTTGCTTTCTTATTCTGTCTTTCCATCTCCCTTTATATAGAAAAATCGACAATTTGGATATGTAAAACGTACAGCTAGATTTAACCATTATACTCATGAAAACACCGACGGCAGAGTAAGTACAAAGCACAACTCGAGAAGGAGAACATGCTGGGTATAGGTCGTGGTATCACAGAACTATGCCTCTTACATAATGAACAGAGGAAAAATGTCTGTCACTGAACGTTTGCTCGAAATTAAACTTAAACAGGAATAAGCGAATCTACAAGTGCGATGTTTGAAAGATAGAATATTTAACTTTGCACATAGGTATAAACGCTCAGACGAAGCGCATACATGTATCTGCCTAAATGGGTTTAAAACAAAATGTTTGTGCCAGTGTTATAAATGCAGATAATTATTGTTTTCCTTTGCCGTAAAATAAATTGAATATTCCTCCCCTCCCTCGAAAAAAAGAGAACACAAACATTTAAATTTTGGTAGAAAGTGTCATTGGTATAAAACTATCTCCCGTAAAAAGAGGACATAATAAGATTTTAAAATGAATTAGATATATGTTTAAATGTTTGAACAATTTTGCATAAAACCGGTTAGAATAACTGAAGTGGAAGAGAAATATATTTGGCATGTTGATTGTATTTCAGTATTGTGGCCTTAATGATTATGAAGATGTAAAGCACCAATACGCTGGAATAAATCATTTTTCAAAATTAGTATCATCACAGATAAACAGATATCACAGACAGCAACATATCAATAGAAGTTACAACAGGCACAAACTTGTAGTAAACAATATGACATATATTGAACAATCAAAGTAACTGAAAACATTCCATCGGGGTTTTGCATTTACTGCAGATCAGTCCACAACCAATAGTTTACAGAGGAACATATTGCATTTACATATTTGACATAGCTCTTCATCAAATAAAAAGCTAGTGTATGAAGAATCGAGACAGAAGATGCAAAACTATGCTGTTTACAAATGAAGATGAAACTTTCAACTCAGCAAACATGTTACATCTGTGAGAGAGAAATAACTAAAGACAAAATTTGCGACCACGATCATTTAACATGGAATTTTAGAAGTGCAGCACATAACGAATGTAGTTTGAACTGTAAATATTTAAATAAGATACTTTATTCAGTCCTAACGTGTCCGGTTATGTTATTCATCTATTCACTAAAACTGTGGCTAAAAATGATCCAGATGAAAAGGTAAAACTAATACCAAACAACGATGAAACAATTATATTTTACTCGGTAAGGATTTCAAAGTTGATAAATTTGTAACAAACAAACAAACTAAAAACACTGTGAAAAGGAAAATCAAGTTTATATATAGCTTTAGATCCACGGAAGAATCTATAGAACAACTAGCAAAAGAATCTTAACGATGACAAATTTACGGAAACACTCAAACAATGTACAAATACGACATCTTAATATCTAAGGAAAGACCCTCATGTTAATACATGGATAGCTTTAAAAGGTTTAAAGAAACAGCTATACCACCAACAGAAAGGTTTTACTAATTAGCTTACGATTTTAACACATCAAATGATGATAACCAGTATGTATATGATGTCATGAAACATTTTAACACTGAAACACTTGGAGATCTGTATTGTTACAGAAGAAATTGATTAGTGATTACAAAGGCACGATATACAGAGTTGTTTTATTTGGGGGAAAAAACCCATGGATAAGATTATATATAGAAACGAACACAAATTTTAGACACAAAGCAACTAAAGATTTTGAGAAAGATTTTCAGAAACTGATGAATAAAGGTGCGTTTGGTAAAGAGATGGAAAATCTCAGAAGAGGAATATTAAGATATGTGCAAATCAAAATAAATTTCTCAAATGTCAGAAAGATTCATCATTTGCAATAAAAACAACTATCGACGATGACTTAGTGTTAGTTAGTTTGAAAAACAAAAGATTAAATTAACCAAACCGATTTGCGGAGTCTTTAGAGTGTTGGAGTTCAACAAGTGGTTAATATTTACTACAAGCTGAAAAACAAATATGCTGAGAGAATGAGACTGCTCATGACTGATATATAGATTCTTTTTCTATTCATATTGAGACAGAAAACTTTTTTCAGTTACAATAGTGACTACCAAAACGACAACATATTTGCTATCCTACAAATGAATAAGATAGTTACTGCACTTAGCAAAAATGAGTTAAATAGTGTTCTGATTAAAGAGTGTTGTGGTCTTCACCACAAGCTCTACTCCCTGAAAACGGACATAGATGAAATATGAGTTTGTAAAGGAATTTTAAAATGCCTGACTAAAAAGAATTTATAATTCGAAATGTACACAGATGGTTTATTTAACCAAGCTGAAAATTACCAGGAAATGAATTTCCTCAGATTGTATCACCATGAGATTTGTAACATCAAAAAATAAATAAAATGTCATTGTATATGTACGACGAAAAAATATATTTAGCTGATAATGTAAACACATTATCTTATGGATATATGTATGTGTACAACATAATTAAACATATATTCAAGTCTTAATTAAAGTTTGTTCGTTTGGTTCTGTTTCAGAGTATCTACAATTTTTCGTTTCATTTCATCCGATATAACATAATTATCTTCAAACACAGTTTAAATAGCCTTTTGTCCTTACTGTAAAACAGTACCACAATACGTGTAATGTCTTGGAATTCTTTTATTATAAATTTGTCCTGTTTTTCGATCACCAATACGTATATTTCAAAATATACCAATAAAAGCTACATCGGCTAGGTTAGTTGGTTGTTTTACGCTGTAAAGATTGCCACAATCATCAATCAGAAACAAAGTATTTATACCTTGGTAAACATGATCGGGTAACTCTGACCATTTATCAAATGCATCTTCATGATTCATTACGATCACTTTTTTACCCTTGAAAAGCCACTTACTTCTGTAAGTCGTGTTGAAGAGAAAAGCTGGACAGATGGTAACGATGCAAGCAAAACGCTTGTGCATTTAGTCTCTATCAGATTTAGTACAAACACTTTTTATTCACCCTTAGTCATCGCATTTATCCATAAGTAAAGGCCGTGTTTTGCACAACCAGGCTATTTATTCATACTGAATATTTACTTCAGCATCTGAAACCCAAAAAATATATTTTTTGTGAGTATCTATATTTTCTTTTCTGTTGATTTGCAGGTAGATACTGTTGATTTACAGGTAGATACTGTTGGTTTGCAGGTAGATACTGTTGATTTGCAGGTAGATACTGTTGAACATTAGTTAATTATTACCACTACCTTGCAATCTATCATCACGTGTAATTCTCAGATCAATCCAGACACAATAATTGTCAGTGTAAGAAATGTTCACACTTACGTTCCCACTATATGTGCTTTTATTGTTCATAAAAAATACTTTGTTGCTTCTGTAAACCGTTGTCTCAATTGGAAACCCTCAGAATAGTTAAAACTTCCAAAATATATCTCTCCCATTTATTTTTGCATAGAAAACATATGTCAAAGGCATACCGTGAAAATGTATTACTTTTCCATCTCCATATTTTATGTCGATATAGTTTATGGCTCCTCGTTTTAGTTTCTTGTAACGACCACAAAGATTGTCTGAAAAAATTCTCCGTGATAAACATTTTTGACGAGTAAAGAAAGTAACAAAGGTGAATTTGTTACAATTGAAATAGTTTTTCTATTTTAGATTTTGCAAAGATAAATGTACAAAAACGCATAAACAGTATCTGATGGTGGTATGGTTTATATAGATCTCTGGTTAATGATTCCTAACAATTTTAACATTGTAGTACATTGCAATGTTTACTTGGATGTGATTTGAGCTTTTAATTGTGTTTAAGGCATTCAACCTCTGTACTTTCTTTGTTGTAATTAGTAAGCAGTCATGTTTTATTTTTACTTTTATCATGTACCAGAATTAAAACGGTCCTATTTTCATTTATGAAGTAGAAGATAATGTTTCGCAATTTATTGGAAACATTGTAATACCCAACAACAAAACCCGTTTTCTGTAATCAAATGGATAGATGACAATTTATATGTTGTCAATCAGATTGTTGTGAAAGACTTGATTTTTTGGGAGTCCATCAATTGTAATATAACTTTCCATTTGTTTAAGAAAAATGTAAACAACCACATGTTAAAGGTTTTCTGTTCAAGGTGTCTCCCTTCTTGTAACGATTACAGATTTCCCGTTTGCTGTAAGTTTCTCCTAAATCTTTTTCACCATTAATTTATTTCCTTCCTCACTGTTTTTTTTTCTTATTCTTTAACTTATTGGCTTTTCGTATTGTTTATTTTTTTTTCCAATTTCATTTTTATTTCCTAGTATCTGTTGTACTCTATGATTAAATTAAACTCCTCTTGATTGATTCCATTATCACTTTGAGTATCATGTTGTCAATACTATTTAGCTTAGTAATTGTATAAGTTATTATTTCATCATGTTGTCAATACTATTTAGCTTAATAATTGTATAGGTTATTATTTCATCATGTTGTCAATACTGTTTAGCTTAGTAATTGTATAAGTTATTATTTCATCATGTTTTAATACTTTGTTGCAGATTAATGTTGTTCCAGATCCTCGTAATATGACACCAATCCCAAAACAGTAATAGGAACAACTACACCGGTAGCTATTCATACAACACCTAATCATGCTTATGCACCCATACTACCAGAAATTGTTGGCATGTTAGCCTCACCCAATTGAAAACTTTATATGCTTTTACTCACACATGTATAGTGTTAAATTTTTTCACCGGATCATATTTTATTTCTTTAATTTTTTCTAACCCGAAATTCTAGAAGTAAGTGTAAGATATAATGGTGTAGAACTTGGCACTTGTTTCCATTTGTATCTAACGCTAAAAGCTGTGCAATTTTTATGTATGAAATACACAGTTTAGACTTTTGAGTATTTTTTAGGATGTCAGACACAATGTGTCTGTGCCGTTGGGACTTTTCTTAATTTGATTCTAAAAAGAATTTTTTAATTTAACATTTTTCTTTTGTTTGTTTATCAAAATGAAAATGTAATCCTTTGCTATTTGTTAACAGGATAAATGAAACTGGAATAACCATTTTAACAAGTACTTTAAAATATTTATGTTTGATGGTACACCTATTGTAAACTTTTGTAACTTTTTAAAACATGCAGTATGCAACCGTAAAAGCAGAGTTTAATGTTGCATGATAGACTGTGTTAATAATGGTTTGGTTTTTTAAAGTCTATATTTGTCTGTAGATAAAAGCTATGCTATTTATTAGCCAAAGGATTAAGCCATTTTTTGTACTGGGTCATATGTAGACAAAGATCTGTCATGTTGTACTTCGTGCAGGTTTGCCGTTGTTCTTTGATGGTGTTGATTTGAAGGTATCTCAAGACTACCAAATTCAACACTACGAGGATCTTCTGATTGCTGTGAAGGGGATTTATCTATCTTGTTTTAATTTTCGTTTTGACTTTGTTCACCTTACATTTATTTGTAAAAATAAATCGGTATAGATCGGAATCGGAACAAATGTTAATTGCAACATGACTTAAAGGTTTACTTCGAGGAATGAAACATGATTTGCAATTTAATTGGTTGAATAAACGAGATGGATTTCAAGACATATCCCAGATGTAAAAAAAAAAAAAAAAAAATAGTTCAACAAATTTTTTCTGTATTGCAAGCCTTGTCAAAAAGAATATCTCAAAAGGGGATAGAATATAATAGAGAACACAAAAAAGTAAAAGATGACAAAATGAAACTGACAGCACATACCTACAATAGATAAAAAATATCGCGATGATTAAAGCCACATGATTTCACAACTTACAATAAACGGAGTTGTAAACGCATTAACAGAAGACATAAACAAAACAAAAAAGTTTGAGTAGTCATGCATTCAAAATGATGATAAAATACAAGTTTGAGTAGTCATGCATTCAAAATGATGATAAAATACAAGTTTGAGTAGTCATGCATTCAAAATGATGATAAAATACAAGTTTGAGTAGTCATACATCCAAAATGATGATAAAATACATTAAACGGAGGAGGACAGGAGGTGGTGGACTGATGTGATAAATTTACAAATATATACTGGAGCAGTTAGCTTGCATTCTACTCTCTACAAAAGTGATGCGCTTAAGTAAGCCAAAATTCAGTTCAGGTAACCTTCTGGCCAATCCGGATTAGCTGTTTGCATTCTATTGCTTTGTAACCAATGAGGCAATCTGATTAAAATCAAGATCTCCGACATAACGGAGATGTGACCGCCACCGACACGAGATCATGTTCTGTTAACATTTAAATTTACAAATC
Source organism: Margaritifera margaritifera (assembly GCA_029931535.1). Lineage (NCBI taxonomy): Eukaryota > Metazoa > Mollusca > Bivalvia > Unionida > Margaritiferidae > Margaritifera > Margaritifera margaritifera. Next base: position 1,987,155 of record JAQPZY010001564.1, on the reverse strand, counting down.
AAATTACAGCTTACACATTTATGTCAGTGAAAAACTTCATTCGCAACATACTGTTTCTAACGATAGACTCTCCCTAACACGAAATGCAGTGCTTTATCTGATAGGTTACAAAAATAAATAGACTGTCATTTTCACAGGTCGGCAGAACACGAGATTTATCAGTGTCTGTCGGATCTACTAATTATAAGTAGGTCTCGATTTTAATAAAATTAACCAATGAGGTATCTCATGAGGAAACTGTATAGCATGACTGGGTTTCCCCATAAGAAAGAAATACGTTAGTCAAAAACTATATAAAGAGCGCTAAATGAATTTAACAAGTATTTGTTACCTTGCTAGGACATTATTTAGATTGAAGTTTCCTTGTGACGTTTTTCATGTGTACCGTATGTTTTTTTTTTTTTTTTTTTTTTGTGGGGGGGGGGGTAAAAAAAATTTTGGTGTTTTGGGTGTAACACAAATTCATACAACATACCTTTGGTGATTGGTTTTCTGTTGCACCGTTTTGTTTCGATATCTGTCACATTCTAGATACTCGCCATCTTCCTAGACTAAAATATTCATACGCTTTGATACATACTCTTCTTGACATCATTTTTTTCAGCCGGCTTCCAGCTGTTAAATGATTCATCATATCCTTTTCATTTAGCAAGTTAATACTTTTGCCCTTCGTTCTTTTGGTCTTCAAAATCTGTTAAATTTTGTATATGTGATCTTGTTTGTCATACAGAAATATCTCTTGCTTGCAAAACATTATCTTTATATTTGTATGTCCCCTCCCTTCAATTCTTCAAGTTTGTATGCAACTAAATCACCTAAAACTAATTGCCTGGTTTTAAATATTTCCTCTGTACAGTTAAGAAGGTATCTCTTTTCAAATTATGTTTGGTAACTTGAAATTTTGACTGTTTCATCGGTTATAAATTTCGGTTTTCCAAATACATCCGCTGTTAAGTAAAAACTAGGTTTATCCAAACTTTTGATCTGTTTTCTTCATTGCTTGCTTCAACAAGAGTCATGTCTATTGATCTATTATGAGTGTTATTGTAACTATCAATAAGCTTGGTATAAAGTCATTCCATTTTCGGGGTGGTGGGGGGTGGTGAGTAGAAATACTTCAATGTTCTGGGCCTGTTAACCCTTACCACTACATACACTTTTTTCGTATGAGTAAGTAGGGAAGTATTCAATGTTTTCCTCTTCAAACTGTATTCTTTGAGGTTTTCTCTCTCTAAAGATTTCTCTAAAAGCATTATGTATGTCATCTCCCTTTTTCGTTTTCACTTTATCTGCCGAAGCATATTTCGAGTAAAAATGTATCAATGTCAAAATGTATTTATATCCATCACTGTCTTTTTCATAAGTTTCCATATCAAAAACGTCTGCTTGCCAATGGTTATCAATTTGACCCTTTTAAATGGGATTTGTTTTTCTTGCTTGTGCAATGTGTAGGCAGATTGTTATGTTAACTATTTTTTTAATTCATTGTGTTTTATTTTCTGTGTGTAATTTGTAGCCACAGATGATTGATATGTGTGTAACCAGCTGTGTCTTAAATACTGCTCTTTGTCAGTCATTTAAAACGAAATAAAAACACACATAGAATAAGTTATGCTTGATAATGTGTCTTTTATGCGTTATCAACAACCCAATAGGACTTCCATCTACAACATGAATCTGTATTTTGTGGCAATTTGCAATGTTCTTCAATCTTTCCAAAGATATGAATTATTTCAGATTTAGGTAAAAGTTTGTCATTCCTATGGTTGATTCAAAACATTACTTGCGATATGAAAAGAAAAACAAATTTCAAATTATTATTTTGTGTTCGCCCCGCCGCTTTTGCCGTTTCGCTACGCTGTTCTCAGTTCAACGGTCAGCAGCTGTGTTAAGAGTCTTAATATATCTGCGCTAGATCAAGTAAATATAGTGTTCTTTTCTTAGTGAGTACTGAATTGACATCAATAAATAATTAAACAAAAAGTCACAATTGTAACTGTAATTAACACTATTAAAAATTAAATAATTTATTATTGAGCGTGTCAACACCAAAAATATATACTACTATAACATATTCACGTCTACTTCATTTTCATCAATGTACGATAGGATAAAATAATAAATTTGGGGGAAATTGTTGAGAACTTTTACAAGCAACGTAGTTTCTATTGCTGCAGAACTTAAAGAAGGAACGAATTTCCCTTTCCATTTAACATACCCATCTTCACTCCAATGAACATATTTTTTTTTTACAACGAACAGCCCTTGTAGTCGTCATCGCAATCGACATTGTCATCTTCTCCATCATATTCCAATGAGTATACCGAATTAATGAAAGATCATTTGTATTTAATTAACATTCTCTAAGATACTTTCTTTTGAAAAATGGCATCTTTGATATATTTCGTGATAATAGACTTAAGCGAGAAAGCGATGCTTTTCTTTGTGTACAAGAACATGGTGTATGTGTGTGTGTGTCTTTGGGAGAGGGGGTTTCGTTCATTTGTGTTGGCTACTGAGATTGTCTAACATACTTTATGCACAATCAACACAGCTGTAGCATCCTGTAGGTAGTTTACCTGTACGCCCAGCAAAAATATGATGTAGCTTACTTTATTCATCTATGTATGATGGAGATAACTCTCTCTTATCTTTAGATACGTACCCTCTACTTGCTCTCGGTTTAGAGTGGGATCTTTCTTCAGACACTCTTCGATCCGCCTGAAGCATGAGAACAGTTAGGTGTTATGGCGGTATACTGTCATTCATTGACAAGCGAAGATTATAAAATTAATATTGCCCAAAAATGTCCCGTTGAAAAAAGAACCAAAATGCAACAATAACCTAAGTACAATCACGCCACAAGCTTTATAGAGGATGTGAATATTCTGGAATCACAAGATCGCAGTCAATTTTCAGCATTCCCTGCGCCTTTCTCGTTTATCCATAGTTTTAATCCATTTCAATCATTGCAGACGGATCATAACTATCTAGAAGTCATTAAAATCTGCGATCACACAACAATCATGCACAACATTATGTCTCTATGTCGTTGTAGGGAGATATACTCTAAATTTCAAACGGGCATATGTACACAAAACAAGCAAACACATATGGACGATGAGGACAATATCATCTCCACCTAAGCCTTAGAAAAGTATAGTGACAATACCGGTATTATCATTGAGCTATCCCACCAATAAGGTTGCGCTCTACAGTTTCGCACTTTGCATGGGGTTTGATTTTTAAAGAAAAAGTGTTCCCCGGTTTTCCTCACTAGTTTTCCTGGTTATTTAGAACAAACCTTGCATATCTTAGGTATTGTTAAAATAACTTTTAATTCCCTTTATTTTGGTGAATGTTTGACTGGTGCATATGGGTTATAGAGTATACAGCTTGGCCTTACTTCAGATGTGTACCTATCAAAAAAACTGCTAGCTCCGCTTGGTCATTTTCACTTCCTGGACTTCAAAGAAAATTGGGAAAAAAAGAGCCGATAATTTGTTTTTATTTATTTATTTTTTTTGTTTTTTGTTTTTGTTTTTTTGTTTGCTTTTTATATATTTTATAATTCATTTATTGCACTTGCAGAAACTGGTATTGCCTACTCTGACAAAATCAAGTTTCCATATTTTAATAACTGCTAAAGTTAGTGTACTTTGGACTAGTTTATGCTCATTTTTCGAACACATGGGAGCATATATTTTATCAGTTGTTTGCTTTAGATAGTGCATAATTTCCATAATGACCTCATGTAAAGAAATTTCAGTCACAGTACATGAAAGTAGCATAGAGGTATGCCAACATTCTCTCCACTGTGCATATTGTCAGTACAAACTACTTCACCTCATACCGGTCCCTCTCTCAGAAGTGCATACTAACTGTAGAGTGCTACCTAAGCCGATGGACAGAATAGAACAAAAATGGTCGGCGTAATCGAGCATTTATCTCATGTATCCTGTTCGTCTATTATTTCAGATGTGGATTTTTCTAACATCATTTCGAAAGTAACGCAGATAATATATTAGAACAGATAACAGATAATATATTAGAACAGATAACGGATAATATATTAGAACAGATAACAGATAATATATTAGAACAGATAATATATTAGAACAGATGGAGATAATATATTAGAACAGATAACAGATAATATATTAGAACAGATCGAGATAATATATTAGAACAGATCGAGATAATATATTACAACAGATAGATAATATATTAGAACAGATAACAGATAATATATTAGAACAGATAATATATTAGAACAGATGGAGATAATATATTAGAACAGATAATATATTAGAACAGATCGAGATAAATATTAGGTGACAGTTTAAGAAAATCGACATTTTGCTTTACAGCAAAGGAATCGCGACGAAACAGGATACCCTAAAGTTTTCAGTCTTTTGGTATTCATACCACCTAATTTCTACCACCCTAGAAGTGAACTCACAATTACAAATCGTCTGTGTAGTCTTCGGACACATAGCCATTGGGTACATTATGATAATATTGTATGCATTCCTCTGTATTAGTAGACGTGAAGTAATATCTTGGGTCCACCCCAATTTTTTTTTTTATCCCGACTTCGAGACAGGGGTGAGCACATTTTACCCTGACTTCGAGAATAGGAATTTGGGACCCCCCCCCCCCCCAACTCCCCGAAATAAGGGCCGCACCGCGCCTTTGAGACTGGAGTTAAATGACTTTCGCCTCGCACTTCGCGGCCAAAAGAACATTTACCACGTCTTGGAGAGGGTCCCTATGTTAATTAGAGACACGAGGGTATAGGGATACGGGAAAATATCTGCAATTTCACTCTTGAACAGGATTCTATGGAGAAGGTTTAACCAAAGACGAATATAATGAATCACTTGAAGCGCTACTGGAGAGCGAAGGCGCGGTCACATGGAACGTTAGCGCGATATCACGCTTAAGCGACCTTCTCCAGAGAAGGTTAATAACTAAAAAAGAAAAAGAAAAAAAAGAATTTAATAAAGCTCTGTAAGCATTACTGTACAGCGAGGGCACATTCACCAGGCCAAACGAATCTATTTCATATTTAAATGAGATACTTTGGGGTGGTTAATAACCCAAGATAAATTTGTTGAAGCGTTCTTAAGCTAAGCTGGGCTGCACGACCTGAAGACCATGATGAATTGATGATGAGTTCTTAAGCTGGGTTCTTGCACCCCATGACCCTATTTAAGTTGAATACGCAGGTTTGGTCGAGACAATTTAAGGCCTCCCTTTTTCATCCATAAATTTAAAAAAAAATAAAATAATAATTAAAGAACGGTTAAATATACAGTAGACAAAAATGCCACGTATACATCCAAACAAGTGTACATGGTTTAATCTAAGCAACTAAGGAATTTGTGAAAGACTCCAGATTTGGAAAACATTGACATGCTCATACGGCAAAACATAAACGTGGTGCTGGGGTTATTACTGAACATCGCATATGTATGAGCTGCGGAAGAAACTACATTATGATAAGACTAGTCCACAAAGAGAAAAAAGCCAGAAAACAATTAGTGAAAGTTATTCGTAAGCTCAAGAAAACCGTGCCTGTCATTGATGCATAGGCGCTCGAGCGATGTCATAAATATTTTTTTATATTTGTTTGAAACGTTGAGCAGGCATAGGTATACATAAACCGATGGTGATGAGCACGTTACTTAGGGGTTAGCAGTAGCACGTTACTTAGGGGTTAGCAGTAGCACGTTACTTAGGGGTTAGCAGTACTACGCAGAGCGAAATAAGTTTGCTGTTGCGCCTTTTGCAAAGCTTTAAGCAGCTTCAGTAAAGTGAGGGGGGTCATCAGAGTTAGCGGTGTGTGTGGATCAGCAGATGAAGGGTTTTAGGTGTTTTAGTATGGAGGGGGATTACCGCCATAATTCTTTTGCATGTATTTTCTATTCTTCACTGATGTAAATTGTAAATGGCGGCTTGCAAGTGCTACTTTCATAATTCTATCTATGTATTTTCTATTTTTCATTAATGCAAACTCTACATGGCAGCTTGCTAGTGCTACTTTCCTTCTGCAATAACGACTATTTTCACTTTGTAACTTTGTATCTTGCAGTTTACAAACTCCTGATTTCGTTCTGCAGTTTGCCGTTTGTCAGTTATTACAAGTTTGTATATTCTATTTATAAACTTGCTATATTACAAATTACATCATTCCAACTGCTGATTTCATTCTGCATTGTACAGATTTTGCCTTACAACAATGTAAATTCACAATTTTCTCCTAGTCCATGCATTATGACATATCGCAGTTTTTAAATCATGATTAGGATTTAGCAGCAAGCATGTTGCAAGTTAACATCACGCAATTTAGCATAAAATAATGCCTCATTATGACAACAGATGGCGCTGTGACACGGCAATTTCCTACAAAATGACTACTCCCCAAACCCTAGCGACAGGAGATAAGACCCGGCAGGCTCTTTCACAATTAGATTTAACTTCACTGGATTATATTGCTGCAGGTAATGGCATATTAAGCTTTGGAAAGGGGATGGTCCGCAAGAAGGATAAAACAAATTAGATTTATAGAATTGTTCATTAAATACATTTATAGAATTGTTCATTGAACAATTTTCTATTTCGTACAGATAACTATGTTATTCACGAATTTGAGAATAAGACATGTAAGAGAAGAAACATGACTGATGTCGTTTTGTTTCTTCTTTCTTTTTTTGTTAAACATTAGTATGGGTAATGATCCTTAGTGAAAGAGGGGGTGAGGGTGAATTGCACAATGCAGTGTCATTAAATTGTTGCAGAACTAGTCGATTGTGGAGATTAAAGATTTGCATGCCATCTACGTGTTTAATTATACGATATTATTCCGTAAATCTGTTAGTAATTGAAGAACACGAAATGAGAACTAAACGAAAACTGTTCATATTAAACATATTTAGTCCAATATATGATTCAAATTTTGTTAATGTCGTAATTTGTTCATATGATATTTTCATTCACAATGGTATCAATTTAGAGCGTTTTAATAATTTAGAGTGACGCGGTGCAATTTCTGCATTTTGTATCAGTAAAGGCCCAATGTTGACACCCATAAGTCAGAGCTAATAAAGTACAAGCACATTGCAGATACTTGCGCCTCAAGGCCATACGTTCTCTTCCTTGCAGAGAGAGAGAGAGAGAGAGAGAGAGAGAGAGAGAGAGAGAGAGAGAGAGAGAGAGAGAGAGAGAGAGAGAGAGAGAGAGAGAGAGTACATTGCTGAGGCGAGGAATCTGTTTATTCTGCCATCCCTACGAAGTTATTAATTTTTACAATTAATCTGATTACAGTTTACAGTGGCCGTTTTAATAGCTGAGTTTAGAAGATTTGATAACCATTACTGAGTGAAGTCTAATCTTGGAATGTTTGACCTAATAACAATTACAGCTTTGCATCTCACCTTCCTCTGTGTCACTAACAATCTCTGGAAGTGTAAAGTTTTGGACTGATAGCCAAAAATCAAGAACTTTAGAATGTGTATACCTCCTGTCACAGAATTGTGTATACTGTATATCAATATATATATATATATATATATATATATATATATATATATATATATATATATATATATATATATATATATATATATGTGATCGAAAATGTACTCGGGTTTCGTTGCCGCGTACAGCGTTGCCCGAGGGTGGTTTATTTTTTTTCGGCTCGAGTTATTTCGAAATACCGAGCGCGACTAAACGCATGCTGCATGTGCAAATTGCCTGCAGTGAAAACCCAAGTACCTAGCTGTGCATATTCATCACAGCCAGGGTACATATAGAGCAAATTCTCTATAAACAAATTACAGTACGACGAGTCTTGTCAGGAAGCTTACCACTTTACGGGAGAAATCTTCAGCTGTAGAAATATGTGAAATTTTTGAATTGCATTCTTGATTACTATTCGTTTTATATGACAGAATTGTTTCATATATTAGATGTTTTAGAATTTATTCTAAATTCTACAGAGAGTCAATACCTAGGTCATACAACGCCATGCTATTAGAAATACTATAGTCTGGTTCGAGTTAGCCATTTGTTATAACTGAACAGACAGATTGAATATAATTATACGCTGCATGCATTGAATGATGAAATAATATAATGTGTAACGAGACGAATTCATGTGCACGCATGCGCAACATATATCAATGCAAAAGTACTTAACCGTGCCATATGTACTACACGGTTCAGTTGTTATACTTTTAGCTGCCTTGTGTATGGTTTGGTGATGTGGAGTCAAAGAACTCTATGGGGTTTCTTGTGACGTGTACGCTGTGTCTGGTGACGTTGGCTCGGAAGAGAGTACTGGTCTTCTCGATGTGAGGGACCAAGGCTTCGCGACCATAGGGTCTGTGTTGAATGAGAAGGCTCTCGAGGGATCCTTCAACAGACTGGGAGAGGTGGACCGTGCGTGGTGGCTCCTTGACCATTGACTAGAGCGGGTGGAACCGGAAATACATCTTGGTCGTCAAGTGGACGCCACGATATATATATATATATATATATATATATATATATATATATATATATATATATATATATATATATATATATAAGTGTTCCATGTTATTGTTATTTTCACTGTTGCTATCTGAGCAAAATTTCATGCATTTACATTTCAATATCGCTATACGAGTGATAGATTCATAAATTCATGCATAAATTTTCCAATATCACTAAATGAATGGTATATTGATGAATTGATAAATTCATAAATTCGTGCATCCATATTTCAAATATCGCTAACTGAGTCATATGTTGATAAGTGTACAATACATGCGTCCTTCTTGTGGATAGATTGTTAATGATGCGTTATTCGTAGTCGTATATAAATCACATGCTTTGGTCACCCTTGGTGCTTAATAAGACCTTGTTTGTATTAGGGTGTAGATCATATACTTCTATTTGTTGATTGGTGATAGGACAATATTCACGTTTGTTTAAATTCCATTCGTTAATTCATCTTTGATTTTTCTCGTTGAGTTACTTGTTGTTGATAGTTCCATGTTAGGAACTTTATAATTTTCCTTATCTTTTTGTTATAATGGTGTCAGATTTGTTCATCTTTAAATTGCGTTTATAAATAAACATCTCATTAACGCAATTGCTTTCGGTGTCTTCACTAATCCAATCCCAACCCGGCTTCATCTTGTTTCACCTCCCATATCATATTAGGGAGGTTCTCAGGCTGTACCCAAATAGTTGCGCTGGTGATTTGTCAACAACTCCCCCAGCAGAAATAAACTTCGCAATTTGCCTTGTATCACATGGCACGGGTGTTATACATTTTCAAGCAAATACGACCACGGAATGGCGTACTTTTATCAGAGGTTTATCTGTGCATGAATTCAGTTGTGCAATGATTAAGAAACCTTCATTCACGCCCTATGATATATATATATATATATATATATATATATATATATATATATATGTATATATATGTGTGTGTATATATATATGTTTATGTAAAATCTAAAAGTAATGTAAATATTCATGTTCTACAGGATTTCCATATATGTATGGCATGGATGATCGTGCATTAACCAGCAAGTATTGCCACTAGATTGCACACAAGAAATATCTCGTCTCTCCAATTTCAGTGTAATTCAACATCAAGAGGCGAATGGTCTGAAAGGACATCGCATACAAAGCAGATACTGTGTACGGCATAGCTAAGCTACAAGAAAAGGTGTAGAATTTATTTCATAATAAAATAAAATAAATCATAGGAGTATGAAATGTCATATTATATATCTAAACGTAAAGAACATTTACATATGATTTTGATATTTTTTTTTCTTCACATTTTAAACTCGAAACTATTTCTTTCATTTCAAATCATATGCATACATATATCTACCATGGAACAAAGGATAAGGTAAAGTCCATAATTTAAATGACGTAATCACTCATCAGACAGACAGACAGACAGAGAGAGAGAGAGAGAGAGAAAATTAAGCCAGTTTTCTTCAGTATAATAAAAACCACTAGCCAATTTCTGACCACAATTGTGAGATGTCTGAACAGAAACTAACGGCTACTTTATAAGTATGCAATACACTTAGATGTAAATTATAGGCCCTAAGTCCTATTTATCAGATAAGATGCAAGACACGTAGATCTAATATTAATAACTTCTGATTCTGCTTGCCGCGCAAAATTAATACCGTAAAGCAATCTAACTTCATGTGGGGAGCAGTCTTTCTCTTGATGCAAAACTTTAGAATTTTCTATTTAGAGCGACATCTGTTGTCATAATGCGATGCTAATACTGTAGTATTCCATTATGACAACAGATGGCGATTCGAGTTGGACAATACAGAGAAAACTTGGAATTTACAAAATCTGTAGGAACGCAGAATGAACTTAGCAGTTGGAATGATAAAATTTGCAACGTATCAAGTTTATAAATAGAGTATACAAACTTGTAATAACTGATATAGCATTTGCCATACTGCAGAATGAAATCAGCAGTTGGCAAACTGCAAGATACAAAGTTACAAAGTGAAAATAGTTGTTAATGCAGAAGGAAAGTAGCACTTGCAAGTTGCCATGTAGAGTTTGCATTCATGAAAAATAGAAAATACATGGATAGAATTATGAAAGTAACACAATAATAGAAAATACATGCATATAATTATGGCGGGAATCCCCCTCCATATTTTAGTGGGTTTGTATTTCCATCTACAGATTGGCGGGGATATTGAGATACAGTAAAAATAATTCATAGTGGGTTTTGATTTTCATTTAGAGATTGTGGAGGTTTGTGGATACAAGTACCGCGTAGGTTGCAGCACATAATTTTGATTTCCATTTAGAGATTGTGCGGTCAAAGGTATACACAGTCATGCTTTCTCCACACAGACTGAACGAACTTCTTATGTCAGGGCTGTTGAATGTCATTCGAGGCGATTACAGAAGCGCGCGAGCGAGCTAGGCGAGAGCCTACTGATTGGCATGTGCAGCGCCACGGCAGGTTGGGCCAGTTCCAGCTCCAATGCGTAGGGTTGATCCTCTAGTACCGGCTCATAGGGTTGAGCCTCCAGCTGCGCCTGCACAAGCACCATGAACAGTTCTGGCTACAAGTCTCGCGTGACACGAGGCATTCCAACCACTCTCAAGGTTTATAAGGCGTAGGGGTAGAGCCAACGCGATCTTTAGAGCTTTCGCGTCATCAGGAACATGCTCTTAAGAAAGATGTTCTAGTTGTTCTTAGTGCCACGGCACCTAGCATTAGGCACATCATTGACGCTGAGCTCAGAAAACTTGGCGGTTTAAAGTTCATTCTAGTGCTGACGGCACAGCTGGAAAAAAAAATGCACCAGATGCGCAGCTTGAAAAAAGAATTGCCGTTATGACATATTTTAGAAGCAAAACTACCACAGTACCGCGACCTGATGAGGTTGAACACCAATGTTAAAATTATAAAAAGCGTTGAAAAATATACGAGTGAAGACCCTGGATGGCGCTTAGTGAGGTGTGTAGAATTAAATCTAGGCGTGACGCAGTACCGCGCGTTTCGAGGTCGTAGCTACATTCCAACGCCTAAGTGCATTCCTTCGATATCCGTTATTAATGTGGAAAACAACGACAACCGCTGCTTTTAGTGGGCAAGCATGTCTGCTATGTACCCGGTAGGCCAGCACACTTATTGAGCAATCAATTACCACCAGCACCTGGCCGAGCTAAACTTTGAGGGATTGAATTTCCCTCATGATCAATTAAACGTTCATATCAAACTCCAGGACCCACAAGATTTTCGTCTAAAAAAAAAAAATCTCCGAGGCTGAAACTTCCTTACGGGCTGAGACCGTACAGCGGCGCGTCCTCTACAAAAAGTACAGGCGAGCAGTAAATGTGATTGATGGCGTTGACACCACACTTACAGCTGTGTCTGTAGGCACTAGCGTGGCGGGGATTGGCATGTTGTCAACAATCATTGCCACCTCCACCGCGGATGCCCTTAAGATCAAAGCTTTATGTTGCGGGCTGGTTTTCATACCTGGAAATTTCATTAGCCGGCTTATATCGGTGAAAGCTAAAAAGCATAATGAAATTCGCGTATTGGACGAAAGACAAAAAATCAACACCATTTCGGACCACATAGAAAAGGCTCTACGCGACAACGTCATTTCCGATGAAGAGTTTAAATTCGCCCTAGACGAAGTTGATACATATACAGCCATGAAAAATGAAATACGGGCTGCGTCACACAAGGCACACAGTTCAGTCGTGATCAACGAAGTGGCAAAAAACGAGCTGATTGTCCGCGGAAAATGCGAGGAAATCACGAAAAGTCTCGCTGTAAGTTCTCAATAAGTTGTGTTTGATCTGCGGAAACAGCTGAAATAGCGGAAACGACTGTAAGCGATCACTTTCTTGCTCTTATGATCTAGAGCAAATAATGAGGCTTATCCCCAGCGCTCCTCCACCATACAATGCTGCCAAACACCCAAAAATGCGACGACAAAGCGGCATATTTTTTAGCCAGCTTGTAACGCATTTGGAAAACTGTAGCTACCTCACGAGCTATCACTTTTAACCGGCACGGCCTGCATGTTTGCAGTAGAAGATCGTGAACTACTATCGCCACCGTTAACATTTCAAAAAATAGTCTTTGCTGCATATAGATCCAACCCAACCACAACCAATGTTGCTACAACCAAAGTTGCTAAAGGTACGAATGCATCAATAAGAAAGCAGCCAGTACACATTTTAACTAATGGGTATACTAAAACAACTCTAAATAAGCGTCGGGCATGCCCTCGAGGTACAGTGTGGGTTGTTTTTGCCGCAAACACCCTACAAGTGCCGGGCAAAAATCTTTTTACTCTCGAAGTGTTGGGTGAATATTTTTTGGTCCCGTTTTGGCGTGTGGGGTAAAACACTTCGGAGCCAAAACCAACATATCCATGTAACTTTTTAACTTTGTTTTGTTTTGACTTTTGGACCCTATTTCGGTGTGTGTTTGAGAGGTAGAAATCTTTTCACCCCTATCTCGAAGTCGGAGTAAAGTAAATTGGGGGTGGGGTGGGGGTGGCCAAATTCCTATTTCACAGCTTCTGCATTTGTCTAGATTCCAGACCAGTAAATTTATAAAAGACAGTTTTGAGAAGATCTCGAGATATGCTTTTGTGACTCGATGATAATTTCTGGCTCTGAGGTTTCACCAAACTCAGAGATTTGTATTGCCTTTATTGCTGCGTGGTTTGCAGCAATTCATTTTTTACTGAACATTCTGCGGGCATGAGGATTAAAATACGGTTATATCTTTAATTAACCTTAAAAGAGCCTTGTGTTGTCTTTATACAAATTTGGATAATTTCCTCGATTTAATTAATTCCTCTGTTCTTTCTTCTTCCACCACTACGCTCGTTCATTCCGCAGACTCAAACTGAAACGCATATGTATATTTGTACATATCTCACACACGAGTGCACTCATTGACACTTTATATAACGTCATTATTCATGTGATGTCATTAACGTCAGCAATGTTTCCTGCGATGTTAGAATTAAAAGGACAAATTTTGACAGCGTATAAACGGTGATCCTTGTTTACAATACCTAAACTTTATTCAGAACACTATTTCCTTGTGAGAAATCATAGAAAAATCATCCATCATATGCGTCCTTATGGGGTTGAGAAATCCCAAGCTCGGAATCAGAATCTGTTGACTGAACTCAGCAAAGTCTCGTACCCGGTCTACAAATTCTGACCCTCGAGTGGGATTTCCCTATCCCATACCAGTGTACCAGTGCGTATATCCACACCAGTGTACCAGTGCGTATGATGGATTATATTCTCTCTCTCTCTCTCTCTCTCTCTCTCTCTCTCTCTCTCTCTGAGATATACACTTGTACAGATCAAAGACATACCTGCCTTTAGCAACGAAATTGCCTACAAAATAGACCAGAGATTGCTGCATTGAGACCAACTGATGGGGCCGATCAGTTATGCATAGGTATATATTCTTTGATATTTCTGGAAACAGTTGCAAACTATTTTCTTTCAGATTTTATGAATAAGTTGTGCTCATACTTTTCTTTATAAAAACTTCTGCGTTATTTCAAGAGAAACAACAGTTTACTCTCTTAGTCAAATTTCACGTCCAACCCGACTGAAAGGCCAGTGATTCCCAGCTACGAAACATTCTTGTAACTGAAGATGTGAATATATGCCTATACAGGGTATGAACACAAAAAAAGCCCTGCATGTTGAACTCACGCACAAAGCGTTGCCGTAAACCTTGTTACATTGATGCCAAGGTCAGAAGGGTGAGCAAGTGTTACGTAAAATGAATTGTCTTTGCTTCACAATGAGACACAGCAAGAATGAGCAGAATCCATCAAGGGGATAAGGAATAATTTCATTTTTAATGAACAACTTTAACCTAAACGCAAATTGTCTACGACTGTTACCTTGACCCCAAGGTCAAATAGTGTGACTCAGTAGGAATTGTTATTGTTACTCGTCCCAAGTATGTAGAAACAATTAAGGGATTTAGGAAATATAAGCGAATGAAAACCTTGAAATTAAACCGTATCCCGAATCTTCTATGAATATGACCTTGACCCCAAGAAATATGGGCTTGCGTACACCACCAAGTAGTAAGATCACAATCCAGAAAAAGCGGTCGAGAACAGGCACAAAACCTGTGGGATTTCAGCATCCAGACAGACCACACGACATATCACAGAAGGCCAGACAGAGCACTTGTAGACAAATAGAGGAACCTGACCTAAATCTAAGATCATTTTCAACATCTAAACAGACCGCATGACATATCACAGAAGGCCAGACAGAACACTTGTATACAAACAGAGGAACCTGACCTTTATCAAAGATCATCAAAGACATGGCAGTACCAGGAGAATCCAATGTCGCAAGAACAAGAAAAAAGAAAAAAAAGTAAATACTGTGACTTCGCTAGAGAAATCAGAAAGGTCTGGAAAACGCAAACAGAAGTCGTAACAATAGCGGTAGGAGCACAAGGAATTATACCATATAAATTAGGAGACAACGTACAGAGGCAAAGAACATCACTAAAGCTAGACATATTACAGACAATGACACTCCTCGGAATAGCAAGGATGCTAAAGAAGGTCATTGAGATGCATGGACACAGGAATTGTCCCTATCCCAGGTAACAGTAAACTAGCCACGATATCCATTAAGAGATTGTGGAAGAGAAATAATAATAATAATAATAATAATAATAATAATAATAATAATAATAACAAAAATTAATAATAATAATAATAATAATAATAATAATAATAATAATAAACAGTAGCGTTCATGCGGCTTCAGTGATGACATATGGCTTGTTTTAAATCCGATATTCTTGACCTAACCTAGCCCTTGTATACAGCTGTGATTTAAGTTTTAGCCATATCGTGATGCATGTCATCCTAAAACAAAACAAACAAAAATGTGTCTTGCCAAAACACACACTAAAGGATAGATAGATTGTCACGCGATTCCGCCCGTCTTTTTTTTTTACTTCAAAACATTGGAAACAATTACATGTCTGGGATGACGTATTTAGTCTCGGGATACCTAGTTGATATCGGTCCAAAAAAAGAAAAAAAGAAAAAGAAAAACCCAACCATAAATACTATGTTCAAATAGAGTATATATATATATATATATATATATATATATATATATATATATATATATATATATATATATATATATATATATATATATATATATACACACACACACACACACACACACACACACATATATATATATGGTGATGACCATGGCAAGTTCGTTAGTTAGAAATTAATTATTGTACAGGTTCACTGTAGACCAGCAAGTGCCACTTTTTATTACTTAATGTCAGAAAATAATAAAATTTTTGGCGGAAAACAACTCCTTGATCTAATATTCCGTGGAAAGTAATACCCACCTCTCATGCAGAGTCTTCTTTCTTCTGCGGGCCTCCATGGGGTCAACGGCAACCAGGGTCTCTAGCTATTGGTGAGACGAGCGGTCTAACCTACAGACAGTTCTGCAGTCCGACTGACACGTTGGTAGAATGAACCAAGTACTAGTACATCATTCAAAGCATGAAGGATAGAAAAGAATCTCAAGTTGTATACTGGTATTATGAACTGGTTCGATACTGTTGCACATTTGATTGATATCAGAGATCGGAATGGAGATACGGATCAACGCACTTTCATTGTGTACCAACACTCGTCGTTCAGAATATTATTCCAGATGTAGGATTTGAATATCAAATCCATGTTAATACAGTACTAAATAAGCAATACATGGCTGGCACTCGCTATAAATTATTGACTTGCATTGCAATACTTGTCTACTGCACCGTGTTCAATATTGGTTTTCACGTATGTGGATATTGTCATTCAGGTTATTCGTCTAATACAAACTTCATTGAAATCATTAATACTCGAATTTACACGCTGCGGTACATTTTTATTTCATCACAGTCCATTAAACGGCCTATTTTTCATGCAGAAACAGGATGCATTTATTATGGATAGTACAATATGTATTTTTGTAGTAATTCGCGTTGCTTTGTAATTAATTAATTAAATCTTTTTGGGTTTTTTTGGAGGGGGCGGGGGGAAATAAAATGATTGATCTTTTGACCCGAACATTAAATTTTTAACTAAACTTCATTTAGCCGCCCCCCCCCCCCAAAAAAAAAAAACAAATCGAAGGTAACCAAGAATAAATGACTATTATGAAATAAAGTTGTTTACTCAGGATTGGCTGTGTCCCCTTGGGTCATTTCACCTGCGAGCAGAACATGACCAATATTCTCCATTATGAAACAGTCGCAGATTCTCCAAGATAACTGTTTGATTTTTATTTTATTTACAATCATATTCTTCTGTATATTTCATTAAAACCTGACTCTCTCTCTCTCTCTCTCTCTCTCTCTCTCTCTCTCTCTCTCTCTCTCTCTCTCTCTCTCTCTCTCTCGTTTATATATAATACCAGCAAGTAATAGGAAGCATAAGTAACAGGCAGTAGTTTTCAGAAAACCACTTCGGTTGAAAAAAGAAAAGTAAACGGTCACACTTTTCGCGGAGATCGTTGTCGATCATATCTGATGGTCACCCGATTGAGACAGCAACTGCTCATAACGAGTAATGTTTTTATCATTATATACACCATGTTAATATCTAATTTGGGTATCCGCGAAAAGCAGGTTTAACTGCTTCCTACCTGATATTATTCTTTGGAAAGACTTGCGATATCATAAAATGTACTGCAACAAATTATATTCGAGAATGACTGGATTACATTATATTTTTGTTTGTTTGTTTTTGTGGGATTTAACGGCACCTTTAGCAAATAATATTGGCTATATCATGCTGAGGAAATTAGAGCTAAGTGCCTTTTCCAACGACACAATGAGGCAGCCGACTCTGCCTGGTCTCGGCAGGTACTGAACCCGCGACCCTTGAATTACGATTCCGACGCTCTACTAACTGAGCTACCGTGGCTCCCTACAAAGTTTTGTATTAGCTAAATATCATGTATATCCACATGTTGGAATGCCATTACTGAACACGGAACATAAGTCTAGTATTCAATTCATATCCATAAATTAAAGCAATCGCCAATCCTTACACAATACACGACTCATTTAGTTCGGGATTAACCTGGATTTGATATTCAAATACTACTATTGGATTCATTTTCAGAAGGCATCAAAGCTCGCTGTGCATACTGTGTAGAAAGGATTTTATTTGTCAGTGTTCATGATGGTAAATGTTTACTGACCTTTAAGACGAGCCAGGTGGAAGATGTATATCACAGTAACCTATTCTGAGTGTGGCGGTCTAACACTGCTCCTCATGATGCATGCATAAAATTATATTATTGTACAAGTAATTGTCTTAGAAACTGACCGAAAGAAAAAGCTGCAAATAGTCACTGTGTCAAATATAAGTCGCCGTGACCTACATTTGGTATATTGGTATGGAATGCATACGAATATAAAATTCGACTATCGTACGAGCACATGTGCCATAAAAGTTAAAATAAACAGAAAAGGTGCGCAGTCAGTGAAGCGTGAAACGTAGTCAACAGTGTCCCGAGTTGGCACCGTTTGTACAACTTAAAAGCCCTTGATGCTAATATGTTTTATGTCAAATTCTGTTGAATGTTTCTGAAAAAGTCATTCAATGGATTTTCTATTTTTAATAACGGTGGCCATATTTAACAGCAAAACGGTATAATTTGTATCAATCTGAAAGCCCAAATGCCAGAATGTTTTCTGTCAAATTCTGTTACACGATTTTTTAAATAATAGTTTAATTGTGTTTCTAATTTAGTAATAGCGACCACACTTGATGACAGATCGGCATCATTTAAATAAACTTGAAAGTCCTTTAGACCAGGGTGCTTTTGTCAAATTATGTTGAGGATTGTTAAGTTATTTAAATGTTTTTATTTTTTAGTAATGACAGCCACATTTGACAGCGGACAAATATCCACCAAACTGAGCGGAAAGTGCTATCCCTGGATCATACTGGAGAATGCTTGATAACATTAGCAGAAGGATCCAGACATAGCACTTTCCGCTCTGTTTGGTGTATATTTATAATTCTTTATATTAACTTCTATAGACCTTGATTTCTGTAGTAGGAATCCAGATAGACTGTGTACTTGGATGAGAATTAATTACTGGGTCGACATGCGGGTATCGAATGCCTATACCACTGACTTTGTAGCATCATATTTTGGTGATGTGTGCATGGTCGAGATGGTATAGGGGTTGGTGCTTACAGGCAAGGCGATGGGTACTGTAGAGTACGAATTAAAATTCTCTAACCTGTATGATATTATTTATTCGTATTTTAAAATTCTGCTAATGTTATCAAGCATTCTTCTGTAGAATCCAGAGATAGCACTTTCCGCTATGTTTGGTGTATATTTGTAATTCTCTATATTAACTTCTATATACCTTGATTTCTGTAGTAGGAATCCAGATGGACTGTGTACTTAGGTGAGAGTTAATTACTGGGTCGACATGCGGGTATGTCTGCTACGCACGAATGTCTTTACCACCGACTCTTTATCATCATTATTTATTCGTATTTAAAAATGCTGCTAATGTTATCAAGCATTCTCCTGTAGGATCCTGGGACTGCACTTTCCGCTCCGTACTTAAAATGATCAAGGTAATGAAAAAGTATACTGGGATTTTTATTTCTTACCAGAATTCCTTTTTTTCAGACCATTTTAGCCAAAATTAGCATAATCGGCTAATTCTTGTTTCTGTTGTTGCAATGGATCTCGTTCCTTCATGCACCTCTTTTTATATTTAACAACTCTCATCCAAATATTTCTCTTGATTATGACTTGCACTTAAAAATGACCCAAAAAGCGATCAGAAACATAAAAAAAGAATACAATCTCCCCTACAAACAGCAGTCGACATCCGAACATCAGTTTTGTTTAGAGAAACATAAAATGTCAATTTTGTGGTTTGGTTTGGTTTGTTAAGTTTAACGTCATTTTTCACCACATGATAGTCTATACATAGTGGCCAGTATATTTGGTGGAGGAAGAACCCGGGAGGACCCCAGGAAGAACCACTTACGTACGGAAAGCTACTGGCAAGCTTTCTCATATACCCATGTTGGTCAAGCCAAGACTCGAACTCGCACGGACAGAGGCGAGATATGTGAGTGATCTGCAAAGGTGAGTGCCTTAGACCACTCGGCCACCCAGGGCCCCTCATTGGTGATACTGTGAAGTAGGCCAATATAATGATGGACATATAACGGGTGAATTAAGAAACAGTTTGCCTGTATTTTCCTGTTCATTAGGGATAAGCGCAAAAGAGAACATGCATGAAATTTGCATACGTGTTAGATGGTTACAAAAAGTGTCTAATGTAAAAAAATTAAACATATTCTTGATTGCACTCGTAGTTTTCAAGGACTTCAAAGATGTGGAAATCTGGCAAAAATGTAGTTTTTGATTGAACATGTGTCTATTTAGGAACAAAATCAACTGTTCATTTCACACCGTTTCATTACATTTTGTGTACATATGCTGTGAATTCAATTTATCAAGTAATGAGAAATGGAGTCATGATGTAGCCTACATGTCTCCTTGATGTGGACTTTATGCTCTGTGGTGTCATCAAGACAAATTTCCTTGGTGCCAGAAAGTTCATGTCTGAAAGCTCTGGAGATCTTGGTAAATATAATGCTGCTGACCACAGCTGTTTGGAATTAAGTGCAAGGGAGACAAGTCATGAGATCAAGTTCAATGCTGACAGAATAGAAAAACTATTTTTGTCATACTTTCTCTTAAGCTATAAATTAAAAATGATTCATTTTAATCCCTAAGGTGTACTACTTTGCTAATTTATTAATATTATTTTACTGAATCTTGTATTCATACTATTTTTTTAAAAATCCGGGTTACTTATTTCTGCAAGGGCTTGAACTGTGCAACCCTGCAAAACATGTGATACCCAGCGTCATGGGTTACTTCCCTTGCTTTCCTTTCAATCAAAAGCGACAGAGAGAATGAAGACAGGTATGTTAAAAGAAAAAACAATTGATTACATAACATACAAATATAGAACTATTTCTAACTGCACTGAATTTCATTAATATGTGCTTATCTTGCCCATAATAACTCGGATTATATTGATGATATAAGACTATTTATTAAGTATGATAAAAATCTGATCATAGTTAATAACTCTGCAAATCAGATGCAAGATCTCCCAATCAATATACATTGATTCTGCTTATAAATTAACTAAGATCTTGATGACATAAGTCCATTTACCAAGTTTAACCAAGATCATATCAGAATTGGAGTCTCTAGAATGGTGACAAATTCAACCAATCATATGCAAGATCACCTTATTAATATCTGTGGATCTCACTCATTATTGAACTTGTACAAGATGTTGATCATATATGCCTATATTCTAAGTTTGATTAAAGTCATATCAGAAATATGGCCTCCAGAGTGGTAACAAGCTCATCCAATCAATTGCAAGATCACCTCATAAATATGTGAGGATCTCATTATCAAACTCATCCAAGATATTGATATCAGCCAATATTCCCAGTCTGATCAAAATTGGATCAGAAATATTGCTTCAAGAATGGTAACAAGCTCAGCTGATCAGATTCCATCTCATCTCATTAATAAGAATGGGTCTTGCTTATTACTGAACTCATCTGAGATCTTGATGATATAAGCATATATTCCAAGTTTCATCAAAACTGGATCAGAAATACAGACTCCCGAGTGGTAGCAAGCTCAGCAAATCAGATGCAAGATCACCTCATTAATATGTGTCAATCTTGCTCATTATCAAACTTTTCCACGATCTTGATCATACAAGCATGTATTCCAAGTTTCATCAAATTCAGATAAAAAAATCTGGCTTCTAGAGTCGTAAGAAGCACAGTCAATCAAATGCAAGATTACCTCATTAATATGCAAAGATCTTGCTCATATTCAAACTCGTTCGAGATATGGATGACATAAATCGGATCTAAAAGATGGCCTCCAGTGTGGTAACAAGCAAATGCTGACAGCAGATGGCAGACATTAGATATATGGACATACTATAAGCTCACTTGCCCTTACAGCCAGGTGAGCTAAAAAAATTTACTTTGAATTTTAAGGATTTTACCCCTTTTTTACATTTATCTTTGTTTTGTATTCCGTTCTGGAGAAACCTAAACTTACATTGCACTACATAGCCAGAATCGTGCTGATGTGACATTAACTCTCTCTCTCTTTCTCTACACATACATCCATCCAATGTCACACTCTGGCTTCAATGTATGTCTCTGCACTTGTAAATCCAGCTCTATAAGCTGATATCATGCAGAGATGCTGCTAGAAATTTTATTACGACGGGGAGTTCCCCTACACCTACCTTCAGAGGGAGGGGGGCGAGGGTAAACTAAGCCAAATGGTAGATGATGGGTGACAACATTATTATAAGGTGTAGAAACACCTAATTTAAAACAAGCATTTAATGATTTTGTATCACTTCTTTGACAATAAATGTATAAGGTAGCTGCATACCTAATTGTTGCTCAGCTGGTAAATATTCTTCTTTGTTTCTTATCACTCCCCTTCAAATATGGCTTTGCAAACTGAAAATAATTTATTGGACCATACACACATCTGTATAGTCATTAGTTTATTTATTGTTTTAGATGTTAGCCCACAGACCTTTGAAACTCTATCACTGTAGTAGGAAAATGTCAGAATATCTTAGAAAAAAAATGGGAAACAAATACTTAATCCGAAATATATATCTGTATAGGATTCTTTTTGTTTTTTTGTTTTATTCTCAGATATTCTGACATTTTCTTACTACAGTGATAGAGTTTTAAAAGTCTGTGGTTACCCTATTTCTCCGAGTAGTGTGAATTTTGCTTTGAGAACTGAATCACCTTTACAATCAGTTTTTCGTAAAGGCAGAACTGCTGCAATTATGATCAGTCTAAATATATTCGGGAACTGGATTTTAGGTATCCAAAACACAATTTTCCACAATTCACGCATGTTGTTCCTTGGATATTTCTGTCGATGTATCAGAATTTCTGCAGGGCCTAAACCATAGTAAACGACATCATGCTGGTTATTTCTGCATCACAGCTTTCTGCGCTATGTTCAGTTGGCAATAAACGATGCGATATTTCATCCTCACTAGTTTCCTCCTTAACAGATGATCTTTCCATCTCGCTGAGTTTCCTAAAGAAATCAGTTATATTTTGTTTCAACATAAGACACTACTGTCGCACTTTCGATATTTCAATTGCTTGATCAATTTACTACACTGCTCCAGGAAACAATTCAATCGGAATACCTCCATAGTTTCTGCAATACTCAAACAGATCTCCATCATAAAGGTGTTTGTATTCAAACAATATTCTCCATAGATATAGGATTAATTGAGATCATGGGGAAAAGTCAAGAAAGACAATCTGATCAACCTAATTAAAAAAAAAAAAATTAAAAAGTCGCGCATTGGGTACGAGATATTGTGGGAAGCACAGTTAACTTGCGCGATCTCCCCCCCATTGGGTTTTAAAAGTTGCGTGACTCTCTATCATTTTTACGAGAAACCTGTGATCCCGCGGCCTGGCAGCATATCTGTATCATGGCATAACCCACCCTTTTAAGACACACACTAAAACTGAAAAATGAAATATTTCCTCGGCTCACCATGCAACTGTCACAGGTATTGTTTGATGAAATGTATGGTGTCTTCTCATGACTATTACCTGTTGGGATTATTGGTTACAAATTAAACATTTCTGCTGGGCATTCTTTTAATATTTTTAAACATATATTTCATGACAGTCACAACACAATTATTTACTTATATTTTCCAAACTTCATCAATGACCATGTTATCCTTCAGGAAATACAACTACAGGTGATTTTTTTTAATGTCAGAATTCTTATCACACTATCAGAAGAATATTACACACTAGTACTATCCCCATAAACAGTTACATGTAAAATATGACTGCTTCAGTCATAAATAACATGGACTAAGGAGTACGGCCAAGAGTAATTGTTACTTTGCAACAAAAAGCATTATTGAAAGCACCAACAACACAGAATACAACATGAGACAACATGTAAATGAAGCTTTATTCAGTGCAGATTTAAAGCTGTTTTCACTTTTTTAAAAGTTAAAATATTTTTGGCACTGAAAACTGATACATGTACATACTGAATAATGTTTCTAATTAGGATCTCAATTAATGTTCTAATATAATAGTCAGATTTTGCTATCATTCCAAAAGTCCAAGTACAAGTAAAATTACAGTATTCTCTGCTGCATAAAAAATCTTGATCCAAGAAGTGTCATTTAGTAACAAAGATGTACATATGCATAAAGATAACTTTAGAATTGATGTAGAATGGCATACCCAAGTCTGTGTATAGATTGATCTGCTTAATCTTTCAGTAAAATATTCATAAACACCTAGTCCATCTGAAAAATATGTTCTGCTGTGCATGCATCTGGCATGAAATGGTATGGAGAAATCATCTTGTTCACATCCAACCTAAGTGGAATAGGTCCTAATAACTAAGCTAATTTAAATGTCAGATGGCCAGGTCATGTTGGTTGAACTACTGTATGTACTAGTTTACAAGTCAAGTTGAACTGCAAACAATATACACCCTGATTTTCCATAGCATAATGTGCTGGCAGATCAGAGTCTGTGTTGTTTGTTCTACTAATTACTCCTAACAAAGTCCAGAGACCTAGATCAGCCCATGCATTATGTGACAGCAGATCTGGGTTTGCAGTTGGACTAAACTTATAAGCGAGTACATACAGTATATGACCCTATGATGATATTGTCATGAAAAATGGATGAATAAGATGGCACAGTTAGTAATTATTTTAAAGTCATTTTAAAGTTCTTTCACAGCAAAAATTCCCCAAAACACACATACCACTGATCCAGTGCTTTCATCAACTGGATAAAACAATCTCATTTTGTTTTTTCCCTCAGGAATTTCCCTCAAAATCCTATATCATCAATGGAATAACATTCACAAAAAAGTTCATAGTGTTCTTGATGATTCTTTATATCATCTCAAAGTCTATGTCATGTTAAAACTTCAAAGAATATCATGATCTTTTGTGAGGCAATCAACTATCAGTGAAATAAATTTTTCATTCAGAATATACTGTATACAGCAGAAACAGTAAAAATGTTGAAGGTAATTATGAAATAACACATACAAAGTATGATTTGATGATGAAAAGAACCTAAATAATGTTATGAAAACAAAAATCAAACAACTACCTTGTATTGTTCAATTTTTATAGGTATACCACATATTTTCTTCATTGTTTTTAACAAATATGTATCAGTTATGTAATAATACAGCTAATAACCGGATATTAAAATTTTTTATCAGTGGAATACGAGCTATTACAATCCTCTGTTGTCCAAATCCTTCACTTTGTAAATCCTAACCAGCCAATGCTCTGTGGTATAGGCCTCTTCCAAAACATCCAACTCAAAGTCTTTGTTGCCAATTTCTGCATTCCTCACTCGGTCATACCCAGTGGGTTTGCCTGCAGATAAACATATTTACCATAAATTACTGTCACTTCTTGAAAGGCTTGGAAAGATTAAACTCTTAACAACAGTTCACATGTTATGATAAATATGATTGTCAAACCTAAATGTAAGACTATGCTCAAGAGAAGACCACTCTTATATCTCTACAAAAATTTTCTACACATGAAATGTCGCAAAGGAAAGAAGTATACTATATATGGGTAGTCAATGATGATAAATGAGGCTGCTTGCTGATGTGTTTGCCACCCCATTAATATAATCTACAGGTAAGCACAGATCTGATGGCACATACAGATTCTGCACAAATGTAAATATTTATGTCAACAAAACATACACTGGCCTAGAAACAGGGTATTCAGCTTAACATTCATGTTGAACCCTACGATATGAAGCACTTCTATGTTCCATGAGTATAGGCTGCTTCGATCAATTAAGCTACTGCGGAGTGCATGAACAACTCGTAATACAACTACACTGTTTATCACTGAATGAGATTTTCTGTTTTCTTTGGAACCCAAGTCCCTGGTTGATAAGTAATTTGACTCACCCATGTTAGTATACAGTGTGCCATCAGATCTGTGGAGGACTGCATGCATGCAGTATAATCCACTCTGACCTAACAGCTTCTTGGTTAAGTCAAAAAGGGGAATGAACAACCTAGTCTAGTCAAACAATCAATATGATGCAAGTGAAGGGCAAAATTCAAAGTCAAACTCTATCAATCTTAATTTTTTTTCAGAAAATGATGAATATCGAATATGACCTAGGTCTTCTCAATGTAAATCCTTACAACAAATTTTATTTCAATCCATACAGTCTTTGTAAATTTATATAACGAAAACAAACTTTGCGATGGACATAATGTGACATAACAAGATGGGATGTGCACACATTACCAACACTACATGTCCTCATCCATAGATATGGTTGGGCATTAAAAATAGATACTGTTGTACTGTGTTATTAACTGAAACTATGTAAATCAGAATATTGTAGTATCATTAAATTTAATATATCTAATAATCAAATAATATTCATACACAATCAGTTTCCTATCAAATTTGCAAAAATTTAAAACCCATGAAGATTGTGTTTGTCGGTATTCTATGATGCCATACCAAGGTAAGGTACCTTTTGGTGATGATACGTCTCAGGTATGATAGGTTACTTTGACAACAATGATGATACGCTAACCTTTATAAAATAAATTATTGTGATTTCAATATTTTTTCATGAGGTATCAAATTTCCTATTTTGTGGCTGCTACAAACCACGAATTTAAAGATACTAGGAACAATGATCTTTCTGTGAAACAATTAGACCCCATTCCTCAATCCATGGATGTAAAGATACAAGGAACAACAATGATCTTCCTGGGAAACAATTAGACCCCATTCCCCAATCCATGAATATAAAGACACAAGGAACAACAATGATCTTCCTTGGAAACAATTAGACCCCATTCCCCAATCCATTAATGTAAAGACACAAGGAACAACAATGATCTTCCTTGGAAACAATTAGACCCCATTCCCCAATCCATGAATTTAAGGACACAAGGAACAATCATCTTTCAGGGGAAAGATTAGACCCCATTCCCAAATCCATGAATGTAAAGATACAAGGAACAATGATTTTTCTGGGAAACAATTAGACCCCATTCCCCAATCCATGGATGTAAAGACAGAAGGAACAATGATCTTTCTGGGAAATGGTTAGACCCCATTCCCCAATCCATGAATGAAAGGACACAAGGAACAATGGTCTTTCTGGGACACAATTAGTTGCCATTGCCCAATCCACCAATTTAAATACCAATGAAAATTTAATTATTTTGCAAAACCACAAAAATTATTACCCCTCCCCCCCAAAGAAATGAATTCACAGTGCTTAAGACAAAATATGTACAATATAAGCTGGTATTGTTTAGTTTTGTATTTCCTACTCACCCTGCTCAGTGTAAACAGAGCCAAATCTGTAGTAACACATCTTGTACATGAGACAATTAAGTAGTATTGGAGAGCCCTCTTTGTCAATTCTAAACTCTCCCTGTGGGGTGTAATAGTCATGTTCTTTAATGTGAGCCCCACGCTCTGTGTTCCCACCTATACGAACCATCCACAGGAATTTGTTTATGTCTGAAATTTGGAGACAAAAAAAAAAGTTTTCTATTAAATCAGTGCATGCATTTCATACATCAGGGTTCAATGACGACATACAAGTATTGACCAAAAATACCAGGTAATGATTCATTCTGTCAACGAATTATGAGAGAATGACAATGTAGCAACTAGAAATCGTCTATGTATCTATTTATAGTATGATGGACAGAATTCACTGCACATAAATCTGATTTTCACATGAATTGTCAACATTTTCTTTGTTTATACATGATTTGTCAAAATTGTCTTTGTTTATACATGAATTTTCAAAATTTTCTTTGTTCATACATAAATTGTCCAAATTTTCATTGTTTATACATGAATTGTCAAAATTTTCTTCGTTTATACATGAACTATCAAAATTGTCTTTGTTTATACATGAACCGTCAAAATTGTCTTTGGTTATACATGAATTGTCAAAGTTTTCTTTGTTCATACATGAATTGTCAAAATCATCTTTGTTTATACATGAATTTTCAAAATTGTCTTTGTTTATACATGAATTTTCAAAATTGTCTTTGTTTACACATGAATTTTCAAAATTGTCTTTGTTTATACATGAATTGTCAAAATCATCTTTGTTTATACATGAATTTTCAAAATTGTCTTTGTTTATACATGAATTTTCAAAATTGTCTTTGTTTATACATGAATTTTCAAAATTGTCTTTGTTTATACATGAATTTTCAAAATTGCCTTTGTTTATAAATGAATTTTCAAAATTGTCTTTGTTTATACAGTGATCTGTAAAGATCAGAGGTATGAAAATCTCTACATTTTCTATTTTCTCTCTGTAAGTATAAACTACGAAACCCCACTTGCCCAGAACATCAACTTGCCAAAAAATATAAAAATGAATTTATCATACAAAAGAATGAAAATCATAAACTGAAGTTTGTTGCTATTTTAAAGCAAACTGACATCATTCAACTTTGTTATTCATTTATATTTCATTACTTTCATTTCAGAATGTTTCCAATGATAAACTGACTATAATCAATAAGTATCTCTGAAATGCTGTACAGAAACACCAACTTAATGAGATGTAGACCAAAATCACACATTAAGAAAACTTCAATTCATGTCATGTATCCAACCTGCAAAAAGTAAACATAATTAAAATAATTAACAGTGGTCATCAACTTATCTCTTTGCACTTTATTCATCTATGAATAAAATACATAAATAGATTAACTATAAATTAGTCCAGGTATACAAGAAACTCCATGAGCTATTCAAGTTGACAACCACACAATAAACTTCTAATGGGTATAGCACACAGAATGCTATGTATAAATCCCTATATAAAACTATAAACAAAAACACTGCTGAAAGACAAAGTTATTGTGAATTTAAAAAACTGGTTTTAACAGCACTTTTAAGACGTTGGCTATATCATGCCGAGGAAATGGAAGCTAAGTGCCTTTCCCAAGGACACACTAAGGCAGCCAACCTAGGCGGGTTTCGAACCTGCTACCTTTGGATTACGAGTCCGGTGTTCTACCAACTGAGCTAACACAAAAACAAAAGAAAAATTTGAGATCTAAATTAGGGATCCAAACTGTCATGTGTCAGGAGACAGAAGGAACCAGTCATTTGAGGTTTAATCTGAGTGGTGTCTCTATAAATATCCTAACAACATCTGTGAACCAGTCTTGTTTGTTAACAACTTCTCAATTGAGAATTAAAGTTCCTATGTGATGTTTGACACTAATTAAATGATGTGTTTCACACTGGACATGAATACCTGAAATGCTCAGCAAGTAGACTTGTTGAGATTTAATGATAACATCATTTTGTAAATGTGCATTATTACATGTGATGCATTCTGGATTCAGTGTTCTGATTGACAAATATGAATACTAACCATCAGAGGAATATCCTGTAAGACCCCCGAATATAACCAGGACATAATTTACATCCAACTCCCTCATTATCTCATATGATTTTTCTTCTGGGGATGCCATGGCCTGAAATAATCAGTCAACAAAGTATGAATAATATACATTGGATTGGATGAATTTGTTCGGTAACAAATACAGTTTGGAGCAGTCAAAGATGCTCTATTATTTATAATTTCTTTTACAAAGACTTTGCTAATTCTTTTAAATATGCCATAAGCTTTTAGATAAATGAAATTTAGGGAAAAGAGATGACATTTTGACCACCATGACATATCAGAAACTGGAATGAATGTAACAAATTGCCAGCTCTCTGACTCAGTATTTTTTTTAGGATAGTTGGCTTCACAAAATTGACAATTATACCTTAACAAAAAACCACACATCCTCCAATCAGTTAAATTATGAGATTATCAAGTGTCATTTGCAAAACATGCATTACAAATACAGTAAAACATTAATTACCTTGACCATCGGGGGACATATATTTCATCTGGACAACTGATCAAATTTCGGTCAAAATGTGATGGACGGTCATTTTACGTGTGGTCTTGTGAACACAAGTGTCAATGGGCTTTAATCAAGGTAAAGTCAACAATTCTACTCACACCTACATCAGTAGGTGATTAACTGTTATTACCTGTTAAGTCACCACTGATCATTGATGAACATTTAATTTCATAGGCCTGGGATACAGATTACCTTTAACTGGAACTCTACGAGTCTTGAATCATGCTTGCTCAACTTTGGATTTCTGTCCCACAAATTACATACTGTCATTGCAGCACTCATTTAGCGACAATCAAGTGTAAGAATAAACTTTCTCTTTGTATCTCACTCACTCCCTCTCTCCTAATTGCATTTATTTTAACTTTACAAGGATAATTTAGTTCTTAATAATACCAATATAATTCTAATTATATGAGATGGTACTTGATTGTGTTTGTTTCTGATTTCTGTTCTATGTTGGCATCACGATCACAAAAATTAGTTTCATTAATAGATAAATGTACACTGTAACAAGTGAAAATTTTGGGGACACATTATTAGTCCATAGAAGCAAATAATCTGAATAATCAGTATCCAGATATTCAATATTTTACTGTACAGATCTTAGAAAACTTGAGGTGCCACAAACTCTCCGCACCCCCATATTTGTTCACATTTTTGGTTGTTCACATTTTGGAGGTTTTAGACAAGAAAAGGCTAATCAAAGTCCTTTATGAGACATTAGTATTGGAGTTATTGCTGTTCAAATTAACAAGGATTTATTATAAGTTGCATGTTCACCATTTTTTTTATTCTTCTATTATGTGTCAACTGCATTTGAATGGTAATTGTATACTCAAGATGGGGAATGCCAATGACAAACGACCACTCTGATATGAATTAAAAAGTCCAATCTTGTGAAAGAAGTCTCATGACATGTACAAATTATGGCCAGTAACTGCTGTCCATGTGTAGAAGGTGATTAAAGTATGTACATTTATCTACATCTGACATATCATTATCAAACACATATTAATATTTATTATCACTTAGAAGCATTCTTCCTTGTATGTATCACATAGTCTCTTTACCTGCCCCACCCTGGAGATGTGGGTATTGTTCCAAGTGTTATTGTCCACCAGGATGGTTCTGTTGGCCATTGCTGTGATCTGATAGCCATAATCCCACCATGACATTACCTTCGAATCCTGAAAATAAACACATGTTCAGCATACTGTTCAAAGCTTTGGAGGATTGTACATTGATAATAACAAGAGAAAACTTTGCATGTTACAAATCTACATACAGGTCAGTGATTAATTCAACATTCATGTGACACTTGCATAATATCCTCCTCAAAAGCAAGTATGAAATTAAAAGATCTCTATGGAGGTAAAAAGCTCTATTGTCTCAAAACAACAGCAATGGATGCATCAAAGTTAAGATTTTGCATTAAAGTCATGTATCTTCCACATTAGTCACTATATTAAACTGAAACTTTGCAACAGTATTGATGTTTCCTATCTTGCATGCAATGGCTGCAGTATTACTGTCTTATGTTTTCCTGTCTTGCATGTAATGGCACAGTATTACTGTCTGATGTTTCCTGTCTTGCTTGCAATGGCAGCAGTATTACTGTCTGATGTTTCCTGTCTTGCATGTAATGGAACAATATTACTGTCTGATGTTTCCTGTCTTGCTTGCAATGGCAGCAGTATTACTGTCTGATGTTTCCTGTCTTGCATGCATGGAACAGTATTACTATCTGATGTTTCCTGTCTTGCATGCAATGGCAGCAGTATTACTGTCTGATGTTTCCTGTCTTGCATGCAATGGCAGCAGTATTACTGTCTGATGTTTCCTGTCTTGCATGCAATGCAACAGTATTTCTGTCTGATGTTTCCTGTCTTGCATGCAATGGCAGCAGTATTACTGTCTGATGTTTCCTGCCTTGCATGCAATGGAACAGTATTACTGTATGATGTTTCTATCTTGCATGCAATGGTGGCAGTATTACTGTCTGATGTTTCCTGTCTTGCATGCAATGGCAGCAGTATTACTGTCTGATGTTTCCTGTCTTGTATGCAATGGCAGCAGTATTACTGTCTGATGTTTCCTGTCTTGCATGCAATGGCAGCAGTATTACTGTCTGATGTTTCCTGCCTTGCATGCAATGGAACAGTATTACTGTCTGATGTTTCCTGCCTTGCATGCAATGGAACAGTATTACTGTATGATGTTTCCTGTCTTGCATGCAATGGTGGCAGTATTACTGTCTGATGTTTCCTTTCTTGCATGCAATGGCGGCAGCAGCAGCATCAACATTTAGATTCTGTATTAAAGTTTTTGAAATTAAACTTGGGTGTAATATTACTACAGGTATATTCCTTGATAATGTACACTGGTATATAAGGCTTTTCTGTCTGACCTTTTTATAGCAAAAAATTGTTTCATCACAATTCTCATGGTCTGTCGAGTCCTGGCAAGGTTTTCTTTGACTTTTCAAGGAGTTCTTTTTCAAGAAGTATATTTTTATTAATGAAATTGAACTTTCTCATGAAGTTACTTTATCACTGCATAGATACAAAAGTAGAAGAAAACCACATAGCTGTGCCACTAGAGCAAAGGGATGCAACTCCATGTAGTAACTAATGGTGTTGTGTGTGTCCAACCCAGCTTTATCTCATTTAACTTTTTTAATTATTTTTGGAAAATACATAAATAACAAGTATTCTGAATTTTAAATGTGATATACTTTATTCAGTTCAACTTTTGTATTCCTCCTGATAAATTCAAGGAGTCTGTCAAAGTTCAAGGAGTTTTTCAACAAATGCATGAACTTTCCAATGATAAAACCAACTATTTAGAAATTCAAGTAGGTTTCAA
The DNA here is from genome assembly GCA_029931535.1 of Margaritifera margaritifera. NCBI lineage: Eukaryota > Metazoa > Mollusca > Bivalvia > Unionida > Margaritiferidae > Margaritifera > Margaritifera margaritifera. The sequence continues at coordinate 1,954,566 of JAQPZY010001564.1, read as the reverse complement.
AGCAGCCACTCAAATTTAAGGAGTTTTCAAGGCAGCCACTCAAAATTAAAGGAGTTCTCAAGGTTGTATGAAACATGATTCTGCAGAGATGTTGGCAGGATTTATCTAAAGTGGGGAGCTTCCCCCTAAAAAATGAGGGGGAGGAGGAAACGGCCCTAGTTTAATATTTACCTAACACATAAATATCTATCTCTTTCTTTCTTCCTGCTCAACTTTGTTAGAGCTCCACTGAAATCAAAATCATCAAAAGATGTCTCCTCTAGTTGTATAAGCATTAATCTGTTGATCATTTCTGAGCTTAATTTGTTCCTTATCTGTGTATGAATATTGTTCTGTGCTGAGAACCCTCTTTCACATATGCATATCTAGCTAAGCCAGCTTGAACAAGTTGGAAAACCGTTCAGGTCAAGCCGAAGTACTCAGATGTGTAAAACAGTTGCCTACCGGAAAAGACAGATGAAGAGACAAGCACTACTAGACCTCTACTGGCAGTGCGATTTATGCCACGACAAGCACTTCAAGGGTTAACAGTTAAATAAAACTTGTATACTGCGCAGTGTGCAAATCTGTACATAATTGCAAATCTGTACAAAACACTTGCGCACCCTAGCATCATCTCTGATTCTGTTCACAAGCGAGACACCTCACTCCACAAAACCCTTATGGTGAATTTATCTATTGCTATTTGAAATTATGCTACATAAAATAGGAAACAAAAATGCAGCAGCCATAAAATATTATAATTTGATAAGACAAAAGCTAAATACATTCTTATTTTCATTTCCCTTATCCTCAAAAAAGAGGAAGTACAGGATTTTTACTGCTTCAGCTGAGAACTTGAAAACTATTAACAGCTTTGGCAACAGAAAATATGTCTGCTATAGAAAGTGAATTCGAGCAAGAAAACTCTTGACATCCATCAAACTTGAAATAATCTGATGTGGTATAGCCATACAACTTCTAGTGAAATATTTATAGTATGTATGCCCTGTATAGCTCTCTACAACTCCGTGTTTAAAATACATATCATTTGCCTTTACCATCATATTTGAATTACAAGAGGCCCAAGTGGGACTGAAATTGCTCGCCTCCTAACATTTACCTCAAAGCCAAATGGCACTTGGTTAAGAAATCTGGGTTAGTATGCTTTCTGGCATATAAAGATTTTGTTTTATCTGTTAGTAATGGCAGCCATATTGGATGGCAGATTGGCATCATTTGTGCAATTCTCAAAGACCTTATGCCAGGATGCTTTCTGTAAAATTTGGTCCATTTCTGTTGGTCATTTTTCAATTTGTTACTTAATGATTTTTCTAATTTAGTAATGGTGGCCATATTTGATGGCAGATTGGCATCATTTGTAAAAGTCTTAAAAGTCTTCATGTCACAATGCTTTTTGTCATATATTATCAAATTCTGTTCAGCGGCTTTGCAGAAGTGTTTACAGATTTTTCTATTTTCAGTAATGGTAGCCATATTTGATGGCACATCGGCATCATTTGTACAAACATGAAAGGCCTTTATGCCAGAATGCTCTCTGTAACAAATTTGGTTGAAACTAGTCTGGTGGGTTTTGCAAAGATTAAAATGGCATTTTTGTTGATGGACGCACAATGCATGGTGGATGCAGGGTCATACCATAAAAATATGCAAAATCTAATTCACAACTCCTATTTTCCAAACAATTACTTGCTACTTTTATGGTAGGCTAAGGGTGCAGAAAATTATCATCAAATAACAGAGAAGCCCCAAATAATAGCTAAACAGGTTCTTGCAGAATTTCATGACTAGAAACTATCATATCACTTTTTCATTCTGACCTCATATGAACATTTGTATGAAACAAAAATCATCAAATATGTTTTTAGTGAACTTTACAAAAAATCTGACTCAGTCTGGGTTTTAAAGGTTTGTATAGGAAAAGCGAAGGACTGTAAATCTCGCTTAAATATGACAAAAATTTGGGTTAATCAAGGTTTCGGTGTGAATAATGATACTACTTTTGTAAATTCAATTCAACATTTAAACAGCATTTGTTGTTAACAAGAGTCCCTTGAAGGGACTGGTGCTCTACTGGCTGAAAAGAATTTACAGGAATCCACGTTAAGACTGTTTCTTCTTTTTAACTGCCGAGTGTTGAAAACCATCTCTGATATTCTAGACTGATAACAAGATTTTCAAGACAGCCACCTTGGCAGACGAATTGGTCATATGATTGGGACCATTTTCATTTAGGACCAACTAGACATCAGAAGTCTTTTGGTGAAAACCCCATGTTGATATGACCATCCATTCAGGAGAAAAAGGGATAAAAATTTCAAGATGGTACCAATGGTGTCCATATTGGATGTAAAAACGGCATCATTTTTAGTGAGGACCAACTAGACACGATACAAAATCCTCTGGTGGAAACTCCACATCAATATGACTTTCTATTTAGGAGGAGCAGCGATAAGATTTTCAAGAGGTCTGCTATGGTTTCCATATTGGATGTCAGATCAGTACCATTTTCATTTAAGACCAACTAGACATCATAAGAAGTCTTTTATGACCATCCATCTAGAAGGAGTAGTTATAAAAGACTTTTAAGATGTCTGCCATGAGGGCCATATTGGATGTCAGATTGTCACCATTTTCATTTAGGATCTACTAGACATGTTGCTATACCATCCATTCAGGAGTAGCAGTAACAAGATTTTCAAGATGGCTGCTGTGATGGCCGTACTGGATGTCAGATCGGCACCATTTTCACTTAGGACCAAGTAGACGTCTTAATAAGTCTTTTAGTGAAAACCCCATGTCGATATGACCATCCATTCAAGAGAAGTAGCCATACTGGATGTCAGAGCATCACTATTTTCATTTAGGACCAAGAAGATCCTTGGATGAATGCAAGTGTAAATTTTCATGGTAATCCTTTGAGTAGTTTAGGAGTGGCAATAAAAAAACTTGTACTAACAGATGCTGGACAGTGGATGGACACTGAACGATGGATGAAAGGCCATCACATAAGCTCTTCTGGTCTATAACCATAGAGCTCAAAACTGTGTCCAAATGCAGAATTATTAAAGTTATGCAATAAAGGAAGAGCATGTGTGTAAAAAGACAGTCCCAAAATTTGACACATGTGTAATAAGCTCTTCTACCTTACTTTACATGCTAGAAAATGGTGTTGGAGCTTCACCAAATGAGTACAAAATTATTGCATCATCGTTTCAATTCTTACTGTTTAACAGAATCAACACTGTAAGCCAAAATTTGGTAGATCAAAACCTTGTGACTGTCATCTATCACCAAATTCTGACAGCTGTTACCTCTGGAGTATTATATCTCAACCAGTAGTAAGCCTCCCTGAAATCGTCAAAGATAATCCTGCCGCCATCCCCAGCCCTGGCTGACAGCACAATCGAGGGACTTGAGTATGCCTCTGAGGTCACCCATGTGCAGTGGAATGTGTAAGTGATCAGAAAGGCTGACACCATAAACACCACCCCTTGGGCAATCTGAAACAACATTTACTCATACAGATTATATTTTTAGATACAACACCTCTTCTGTGAATGTGATAAACAAGAGCAAAAGAAGAACGAAGTGTTCTTATTGACTTTGATATAAATACCTGAATAATCAAGTAAACAACTCTAGATACCTGTCAATTAGAACTGAAGGAGTGTCTGCATTTAACAAAAAGATTGTTGCTTTGTACAATATATCTAGACTGAGAAATTATTTTCCTTTGTAAGTAAATGTGAGGGTTAAAGTCCTATTATTTAAGATTTCATTACAGAACAAACAGACTGTGCTGCTGTATGAACACACAAATTATTTGATCAAATTATTATTTATGGATGAAAACTCATATAATGATTAAATTATTATTTATGGATGAAAACTCACATAATGATTAAATTATTATTAATTGCTAAAACCTACATTAAGACTTGAGCCTTTTTAAAAAAAGAAATGATTAATGGTTGTACAAATCTATGAAAACAACATCATGATTTTGGTCTGAATTCAGTAAGAATACAATTTTCTCACATTTCTGCATGTGTGTGATCATGTTTTCCAGTGTAGAACACTGGTGGAGGATATCTCTATCTTTCATCACATGACCGTTATGTTTCATCACATGACTTTCTACTGCAAGCAGAGTGCACACTAAGTGGAAAAAACTCCCCGATTTCCATCATCACTTTGGCATTTTTTATTCACAATAATCAAGATGAACATTAACTGCAACACATTTACATACTAAAATGTGCAGTGGCTGAAGTGTCTGGCAAACAGTATGTTTCACACTGAACTACATGTACAACTTCTGTAGTCGGATTTTGAGTAAAAACACAACATTATTGTAATTATCTTTTTTGAAAAAAATGCATATTCTCTTGATTATTTATGAAAGACAAATAAATTTTGCATTAAAGTTGAACTGAAAACTATATAATTTTTTATGTCTCTGTCGATTAATCTTGTAGATATGAGAGGATTTTATTTTTTGATCTGTTCACATTTGTATCATTGCACAAGCTATCTGCAGTACACAATTCAAGCAGTGTATATTGCTATTACCTTAGCCATCTCAGTCACTGTTCTTTGAATCCTAAAATGTGTTTAAATGTAATTTAAAATTTACAATTGATTTTTCAATATAAACATAACTTTTTACATTCTATCTTAAGACAGGGAAATTTTCAATGGTTGTTTTGCCGTTTTAAAGTTACAATTCACACTAAACTACTCTGACACTGACTCTCATTTTCTGTTCAGGAATTAGAGAAACATAATCCTTCATTATGCATCAGCATTGGATTGGAAAATCAAATTCTCTGGATCAGAATTTTGCATTAGACACTCAGTAAAGCCTCATATCTGATGCAAAATTCTGATCCTCTGGTAGAATTTTCCTATCCTACACCAATGTATATGAAGGATTCTATTAATTTTTCATCACATGACTATTGTCTTACATCACATGACGTCAGAACAGCAGTAGCACATTGCCATTTTAACTCGTTTGTATAACATCATCGTATTCATCATGTCATGATTGTCTAATATTATTTCATTGCATTAATTTTTATCTATCTGCATTTTAACCTCATTTCCAAGTTAACACCGAATTTTTTAGTGCAAACCAAACATTATACCCGCTCTCTAAATATGGAAACATTTTTAAAGTATATTTTGTCCTTTTTATGCTTTATCTGTACTGACTGGGTTCCATTTTGTTCATAATCTAAGCTTTGTAGCCAGGAATGTGAGAAATATAATCCTACATTATGCATTAGTGTTGGAAAGGAAAACTACACCCTCTGGATCGGAATTTTGCATCAGACACTCAGCAAAACTTTGTGTCTGATGCAAACTTAATATAGCTGGAACAAAACAAAATTTGAATGCATTGCTCGTGGCGAGCTACTTCATTAATTGTTAGCTTGTGTCACCTTGTGTCACTCACTGGCCAGCCCGTACAGAAGGATTCTTACCTAGCACTAACTAATGCAAGCCTATGTTACTAACTGCAACCCATATATACAGTAGATTCAAACATGATTAAAATAGCCTCCCTTTTTACTGACTAAATGATACCACACTAACTTCATTCTTCAATGGGTAGCTGTTGTCTGGTTTCTTGGATTTCTTGTCTTTTCTAGAGACGTCCAGGTTCTTCATGTACGAAGTCAGTGTGCCTGACACCCCGATTCCTGACAGGATACACATCACAGGAGCCAGAACAAGCATGAGACGGACCATCACACCCTTCACAAATAGTAAGAAAGATGGAAACACTAGTTAGTCACACTGCAGGGTTGTGTATCATACCAGATATGCCTAATGTACCAGATATGCCTAATGTACCAGATATGCCTAATGTACTGTTTAAAATCAAATATGTTTGAATATTTTGCCACTAGTAGTTCCATATTAGGAGTCACTGACCCCTAAGTTGTAAAATCCAGTAGTCACATTCAGATTTTTAGGAGTCACTGACCCCTAAGTTGTAAAATCCAGTAGTCACATTCAGATTTTTAGGAGTCACTGACCCCTAAGTTGTAAAATCCAGTAGTCACATTCAGATTTTTAGGAGTCACTGACCCCTAAGTTGTAAAATCCAGTAGTCACATTCAGATTTTTAGGAGTCACTGACCCCTAAGTTGTAAAATCCAGTAGTCACATTCAGATTTTTAGGAGTCACTGACCCCTAAGTTGTAAAATCCAGTAGTCACATTCAGATTTTTAGGAGTCAATGCTGTTGGTTGATAATAATTGTGTCAGATCAATACAGTATCTTATTTCCTACTAAGGATAGTAGATTACACTAGACTGCCAATGATGTAGGCTCAGATGTGTTGGTGCATCATATGCCACAGCTGGTCTACGTGGTTCACTTTGAATGATCTGAATAAAAAAAAAAAAACAGGACAGATCCTGTTCTGCAAGTGCATTATGCACCAGAATTTAAACCATTTGTAGTAGCATGCGCTGATTATACTTGGGAAATGCAGTATTAAAACATGGCTTTTTCCTATACTCGTCCAGTGGCAACTGACTGACAGTTACAGTGGACCAGGGTAGCTAAAAATATAGCCATCAATTGCTGTATGTTCAATACTCACCTAGAAGGATATCAGCAACTGACTGACAGTCACACAGTGGAGTAGGGTAGCTAAAAATATAGCCATCAATTGCTGTATGTTCAATACTCACCAAGAAGGATATCAGCAACTGACTGACAGTCACACAGTGGAGTAGGGTAGCTAAAAATATAGCCATCAATTGCTGTATGTTCAATACTCACCTAGAAGGATATCAGCAACTGACTGACAGTCACACAGTGGAGTAGGGTAGCTAAAAATATAGCCATCAATTGCTGTATGTTCAATACTCACCTAGAAGGATATCAGCAACTGACTGACAGTCACACAGTGGAGTAGGGTAGCTAAAAATATAGCCATCAATTGCTGTATGTTCAATACTCACCAAGAAGGATATCAGCAACTGACTGACAGTCACACAGTGGAGTAGGGTAGCTAAAAATATAGCCATCAATTGCTGTATGTTCAATACTCACCTAGAAGGATATCAGCAACTGACTGACAGTCACACAGTGGAGTAGGGTAGCTAAAAATATCACTGTGTGGTGTTTCAGGGCTCAGGAAAGCCACTCATCCTCTCGTCCTGACCAGGTACAAATTGGCTGTACTGAGGAAAACTTTGGTACTTACTCATCCCTGGGCCAAGCATACGCAGATTCGCACCTTGAGAATAAATCAGTGTGCATTTTCTACCCTTAACAAGTGACTAAGTTCAAAATTGCTTAATATCTAGCATGCATCAATTACTGATTACTTCTGCATATATTGCATACTTTTTTATCAGTCCAGTATATGTCACAAAGGAAGCAGACATTGATTTATACACAGGTACTTGGCACAAACTTGACACTAAAATGGGTCTATATCATGAAGACATTATGTTCGGCATGAAAACAATGGTTTAAAATCCCTTCTATTATATGGCCCCTTACAGTGTTACTCTAATCCAATGTGGAGAGATTTTTCTTTTCAAGGGGCTTATCACATCTTTACGAGTTAGGGCTGTGACAAGTTATGAGCCAGAGAATGTCAAAATCTTGTAGTTATGATGCTAATTTTGATAAATTGTTGTACTGAAATGCATGGCTCTTGTATTCTAACATTTTTTAAAAATTATCTAAGCGATAATAAAACAAATTGGAAATACTACTGAGTTGTCATGGTACATACATGTACCTTGTTTACGAAACAATGTCATGTGCAATAAAGGAAGAGCAGAGTGCTCATTATGGTGACTTATCAACTGAGATCACTTGTTCTTGGCTGAAACATTTACAAGTTATGTTTTTTAAGCATGAACTCACTAGAGAACTTTTTTTTACTGAATTTGTGCAAATAATTCCATAAAGGTATCAGAATGCTTTTGACATGATTCTATTCTACCTAGTGTATTCTAGCATGTAAATGAGTTCTCTGCTGTTTTCTGGGGATTTTCCACTTTTTACATTGTATCAGTCCATCAAAGTATTTCTGAGGTGGACTTTGGTAGAAAAGTCATGAGGTGTTCTGATTGCCCCAAACTTGTGATTTATCAATAGTCAATATCATGGGTTACTTAGCTTGCTTTCCTTTAGAGAAAGAATAAAAGTATTTTAAAACAGAGAACAAATTAGTTACATAGCATACTATGTTTGAACTATTTCTAACTGCACTGAATAAAACTCCATGTATATCTTGATGATGTAAGTCTACTTACTAGGTGTGATAAAAATCTTGCCAGAAATAGTCACTAAAATGCTGAAAAACTCGGCCAATCTGATGCAAGATCACCTCATCAGTATGCATTGATCTTGCTCGTTAATGTAAACATATAAGATCTTGATGATTTAAGTCTATTTACAAGGTTTACTAAAAATTTGATCAGAAATACAGCCTCTGGAGAGGTATCAAGTTCTGCCAATCAGATGCAAGATCACATCATCACTATGTGTGGATCTGGCTCATTATCAAACTCATGTGAGCTCTTACCCCTGTATTTCAAGTCTGATCAAACTCAGATCAGAAATCTGGCCTGCATTGTGTTAACAAGCTCAGCCAATCAGATGCAAAATCACTTCATTAATATGTGTGAATCTTGCTCATTATCAAACTATTCCAAAATCTTCATGATATAACCATAGTGTTGTTTCTAGGATTTTTTAAAATAGGGCCAACTACCCACATCCCTTTTCCAAAAGTAGGCCAATTTTAAATTCAATGAACCACGGTATTCTTGCAACCCATGATCTAGAAGCAGCACTGACCATACATTCCAAGTTTGATCAAAGTCAGATCAGAAATACAGCCTCCAGAGTGGTAACAAACTCGGCCAATCTGATGGAAGATTGGATCTTGCTTATTATCAAACTCATCCAAGATCTTGATGATATAAACCCATGTTCCAAGTTTAATCAGAATCAGATAAAAAATATGGCCTCCAAAATAGTAACAATCTCAGCCAATTAGATGCAAGAGCACCTCATTATTATGCATGTATCTTACTCATTATCAAACTTGTCTGAAATCTTTGGTGATACGAGCAAATATTCCAAATTCGATCAAGATCTGATCATAGATACAGCTTCCAGATAAAATAAATGGCCCCCAGAGTGGTACCAAGGTCAGCCAATCAGATGCAAGATAACCTCATTAATGTGTCGATCTTGCTTATAATCTAACTCATCCTAGATGTTAATGATACAAGCCCATATTTCAAGTTTGATCAAAATCAGATCAGAAATATGGACTCCTGAGTGGTGACAAGCAATTGTTGATGGATGGATGACTGAAGAATGACCGATGGACAACACATGACAGATGCAGAGCCATACTATAAGTAAACTTGGCCTTATGGCCTGGAGAACCAAGAACTCCAACTGTTTCATAGGATAAATAAATACAATACACAAGTATAAATAAATACAATACACAAGTTATAGATGAAGCTTAAAAAAACGGATGGATGTTTAGTCTGATATCTGAATTCTGTATAAAAACGAGTGGCCCGTGTGGGCCCAAGATCGTTTATCTGACGGATATCTGCCCAACAGCCAAATGCAAAAGCAGCTGGCTGAGAAATATGGGTCAGTAGGATCTTTTCTGTTGAAATTTATCCACTGCTGTTGAGTGCATATTTTACGAAAACAACTGTTTCAAGGTTTCTCTACTTTTTGTAGTATTTTCATCCACACTAGATCACACATCAGCATCATATATGTCCAATATTGCAAGGGCACTATGCCAGGAGGCTTTGTATTAAAAGTTGGTAAAATTCTGTACAGTACTTTTTGTGAGATAAACTTGTGTAAAAAAATTTCTACTTAAAGTAAAGGCAGCCATATTTGATGGCATAACTGCATCATTGGTACAAATCTGAAAGGCGTTCAATCTTGGACACTTTTTTAGAAGAAATGACATATTTTCCATTTTTAAAAGGCATCATTTGTACAAACTTGAAAGGCCTTTGTGCCAGGATGCTCTGTGCCAAGTTTGGTTGAGATTATCCTGCCAATTTTTGAGGAACTGAAAATAGTAATGGTTGACAGATGACAGGCTTTTCTATTTTTTGTAATGGTGGTCATATTTCATTGTGGATTGCCATCATTTGTATAAATTTGTAATCTCTTGATGCCAGGATGCTTTCAGTCAAATCTAATTAAATACTGTTCAGTGGTTTTAGAGAAGAAGTTGCTGAAAGGTTTTTCTATTTTCAATAATGATGGCCATATTTGATGGCAGATCAGCATCATTTGTACAAACTTGAAAGGCCTTTGTGCCAGGATGCTCTGTGCCAAGTTTGGTTGAGATTAGTTTGGCAATTTTTGAGGAGCTGAAAATAGTAATGGTTGACAGATGACAGGCTTTTCTTTTTTTCTTAATGGTGGTCATATTTACTTGTGGACTGGCATCATTTGAATAAATTTTTTATTTCTTGATACCAGGATGCTTTCAGTCAAATCTAATTAAATACTGTTCAGTGGTTTTAGAGAAGAAGTTGCTGAAAGGTTTTTCTATTTTTAGTAACAGCAGCCATATTAGATGGCAGATCTCCATCATATACACAAATTTTAAAGGCCGTTATGTCAGGATGTTCTGTGCCAAGTTTGATTTAAATTGGCCTGGCAGTTTCTGAGAAGTTGGACATTGAAATTGATGACAGACACCAGAGATGGAAACTAGATGACACATAACAGATGATGGGCCATACCAAAAGCTCACTTAGCCTCATTGCTAGGTGAACTAAAAAACGAAAAACAAAACAACAAAAAACCAAAGGCAGACTCAGCAAATTAAAGTACAAGACAGAAATCATAGTTCTTCTTTGTACTTTACATTCAAATCAGGTATGTGTCTCATGTGAAGCAGACATATATGTTGCCCCTTTTTATTCCTTTTAGTCCGCAGCCCATTGATACTGGTACAGGAATAATCCAGGCAGTTAAAGTTGCCTGCATAACATGCTGTGCCTTCAGCAACAGACACAGCTAGACTGGTGACCCTACTGGATGCCAAGAATAGACATATAACAGGCTCTGCATTAACACTAACTACAGTTCTTAAATACATTGAAACGTAAAGGTATCCGTACTTACAGCAAAGTAAATACTGGTAACACCATACATGATGATAAAGATGTTGGCATCAGTGAGTTTCTTGAAGCAGAAATAGAGACCAGCTGAAAGACAAAAATCTACATATCAGGACTAAATGTTCAATATAAAAGTCAGAATGTTTTGCTAAATAATATAAAGGTATTTATCCAAATATTTAAACATTTAATGTTGCAACTTGAAGGAGATAAGCTGTCCTTTCTACTCTGCAACAAAGAACCTATATCTAATGAAAATATTCCAGGGATGAAGAGGCTGCTCCTACCTGCTGATTATCTACTGCCATTTGAAGAGCAGGTGGGACAGATTCTAGACTTGGGACATGAAGACTTACTTTAACAGACAAGTTCAAATGTTCTGTATTTATGATGAAAAGAAAAGACCAAACTATCCAGCATCATACATACCAGGAAACATGAAGACCAGCATCTGCAGGTCAAAGTAGAAGGAGCTCCAGGTGGTGGGTTGGTGTTCTGATACGGAAGCAATGATTGGAATGTTGTTCTTGGCATAAGATGGGTCCAACAGGGAATAGAAACGGCCAGTCCATGGGGAGATTTCTTGACACAGTTAAGGCTACAATGTTTACTGAACATATCCCTTGAAATATGATAAATATATGAAGCAGTTTGAAAGCTCTTGTTACAAGGAAAAGAAAATTATTTGAAAGTGGTTTTGACAGTGGAAGAAATATTATCCACAATGAATCATTCTCTCCCAGTAATGCGGATTACATGAGCAATCAAGACTTACAAAGATCTGAATTGACCATAGATTAAAAACTTTTGATCCTACTATCCAGGACAAGAGTTCCTCAAAGGGATTAATACTCTACTGGCCGAAAAGAATTTCCAGGAAGTTCACGACAAGTCTGTTTGTTCTGTCCTTTTATTCCTTGCAACTGCTAGGTACTGAAACACTGTCAGATACTCCCGAGAAACTCCAACATACAAAATTTGGTGACAAAAATATTTTTTTATATGTTCGAGCTCACACGTTCACAAGATACCCATCAAGTGATAAGCTCATCTTACAGGAAAGGTTTATTTAGCTGGGTAGTTGTAACTAAAAAAGATACAACCTAGTGGTTACCAACTGTTCTCCTGGGTTATCAAGTGCATCATTGGAAATCAAATCACTCCTTTCACTAATCCAAGGTAGAAAGTTTTCTGTGCAGATACAAGATCTACTTGTAGTACAAATACTTTATCTAAGATGAGCCGATACATCACATATGTTAACTGACAGCTATAGGAGTACAGTGTTATAGTAAGCGGTAATAGAGAGAGTGGACTTCTGTCTACAATTAATATTATTTGCAAACAAATGCCAGGTTTCTGAACTGGCACAATTCAAGGTATTCTTCATATATATCCACAAACTGGATTTTATAAAAAATCTATTCATACTTTTTAGGGTTATCATGTGCATAAACCAGTACAGCTAAAATTTGGATTCAAGACCCATGATTTTAAAATCAATAATGAAAATGCTATCAACTTGATTATTGGAATGAAACTAAATACAAAGCCTGGTCAAAATTCATTTGTGTATATACATGTACTAGTCCTTGTGTTCATAAGATTAACGAAATCCACAAATGCGATAAATGATCTTTAATTGATACCAATGTTAATTAGGTCTGGTTTTCAAACCCCTTCATACAAGTGCAGATATTTTGGTGGTCACATCTGCACTATTTTCATCCAGAACTAATTACTTATTGCAAAAGTGTTTTGGTGAAAATTCCATGTCAATACCATCATTCTTTCAAGAGGAGTAGTAATAACAATATTTACGAGATGGCCACAATGGTGCCACATTGGAGATCAGCTGAGCACTATTTTCATTCAGAACCAGCTACATATTGATAGTGTTTTAGTGTAAATCCATGTCAATATGATCATCAGTTCTGGAGAATTAGCCATATGAAGATCTGAAGATGGCCATCAATATAGCCATGTGGAGGCTGGATTAGCATAATTTTAATATAGTAGCAATACTATTACAAGACATTAGTGGCTTTTTAACAAAAATGTCAGTACAACTGTCCCTTCCGGAAAAGTTGCTGTGACAACATTTTTCACAATGGCAATGTGGAGGACATTTTTGGAGGTTATATCAGCATCATTTTCAATGAGGGCCAAGTACATATAATTAGAAGTGCTTTAATAAAAACCCCATGCTGATATGACCATCCCTTCGAGAGGAGTAGTTGTACAAGATTTTCAAGCTTGACACCGTGGACACGATGTTAAAGGTCTGGCATTCATCATTTTTATTTACAACCAACAAGATATCATAAGAAGTTTCTTAGTGAAAACCCCAAGTCAATATGACCATCTGTTCAGGATGAGTAGTGATAACAAGATTTTTAAGATGGCTGCCATGTTAGTCAACAGATTACAAGATTTTAGAATGGCCACCATGGTGGCAAAATTGGATGCCAGATTGGCACCATCTTCATTTAGGATCAACAAAACAAAAAAGGAAATCTTCCAGAGAAAGCCCCCTGTCACTATGACTATCCATTTAGATAAAGTAGTGACAAGATTATCAATAGGGTCACTGTGGTGGCCATATTGGATGTCCAAGCAGCACTATTTTCATTTAGGACCAACTAGACCCCAAGGTTATTGTGTGTGTTAAGTTTCATGGCAATCCTCCCTGTAGTTTAGGAGGACTAGCAATAATAAACTTGTGTGAACAGATGAACAGACACCAGATGGATGGATGGACAACAAAATGATGGATAGCATGCTACTGTATTGTGCCCAGCTAATCTAAAAACCCATGTCAGTATAGCCAGCTATTCCGGAGAAGTAGCTGTAATTAAATTTTTCACATCTTGGGAGATCATATCTGCATCATTTTCATTTATAACCAACTAAACACAGTACAAAGTGTTTTAGTATGTATTTATAATGGATATATATATATATATATATATATATATATATATATATATATATATATATATATATATATATAGGGTTAATTGGCATGTCAGCACAATCATGGCTATATTATGCCAATTAAAAGGTAACTTCAAAAAATGTAAAGGTAAAGAATAGCAACAAACAAATTTTATGAAGATAAACTGTTCCAGATAAACATAAGATAAAAGATTAATGGTAAAGATGTTAAAACTCTGCGAAAGGTATATGAAATGAAATATGTAGGGAAAATATATATCAATTTTAAAATATATGGTCACATTTTTTTTTTTATACAAACCACATTTGCTCAAAAAGCCCGACATTTTCTCTTTGATCCTTAAGTTTCTTGAGTTCACATAAAAAACTTCTGTTGATACACTTGATAAGAATGTGTTCCACTGTTATTGGACACAGGCAAGATATACACACTCTGGTCAAGGTTCACCCTTCAGAAGACATCCACGAATTAGGCAGGTGTGTCCCCTATGTGATAAGCACAACACCACCTTATATCTGTGAACTAGTCTACACAAGGGATGCCATTCTCCAATGATTGGTTTTATGTTCTCAAGCTTGCTTGTCAAGTTTTCATTATACATATTTTGCCAAGTATATTGAACATGTCAATTTATATAATATTTGAAGTCACTATATTGAATCTTCCATTCAGAAATGGGTTACTTCAGTGCAGTTTTGGCTGCTTTATGTACCCTTTCATTACCTTTAATAGCAATGTCATTAGACAGCAAACAGTACAGGATGAGCAAATCATGTTGTGTAAGATTTGGGATATTATCGTGTTGTCAAATTTAAAGTTTTGCAAGGCTTTCAGTATGAAATAGGAATCCGAAAAGATGATGACATTTGTTTTTCTGAGGTTTCAATGTAGTCCTAAGATTTTATATGGCTGTAATTTCTGTGATAAAAATTGAGGCTTTATCTAGTAAATGGCTTGAGGTGGTGCCATGGGATGTTGCAACGGCAGCTGCAACTTTGTCTCCATCTTTTGAACTGTCTGTATATAGGGACATACAGTCACAAGAGGAGGCTCTTATTTAACTGAATTATTCTGAAAAACAAGTGGATTGGTCAAGGACTTTTTGATTTGGCAAAGATCAAATATTGGCGGGGGGTGGGGGGTGCTCTTATAATCAAGGTGGTGATTTGGGAACATATCATTTTGCAGTATTGGCAAGACTGAATTTTGCTGCTTCCAGATGAAAATGAATTTGTATGCCAAAAAGGGGAATTAAATTTGGTTTCGGAGTACAAGGTTTGGTATCTAGGCCTAAATGGATCAAATGGATCAGAGGACAGTTTGGTGGTTTACTTAAGAGCCAATTTCATTCATCTGAGATAAAGTGATGACTCATTTGCCTGAACTGAAAACACTATCTTGATATGACCAAACCTTCAAGGAGTACTAATAACAAGATTTTCAAGATGGCTACCATAGCAGCGATAATGAAGGTCTGATCCGCATCGTTCAATTAGGACCAACTATATATCATAAGAATTCTAGTGAAAACCTCATGTTCCTACTATGATCTGTTCAGAAGAAGTAATGGTAAGATTTAAAGATGGCTGAAATGGTGGCAAAGTTGGAGGTCTAATCATAAGGTTTTCATTTAGGACTAATATCATAACACGGCCATGTTGGAGGTCAGATCAGCACCATGATCATTTAGTAAAAAATGTCTATAACTGAAAATCCCTCTTTGGGATACTACCAGCTATTCCGTAGTGACAATAACAACTGTGGCCATGTTGGATATCAGATCAACATCATTTTGTTTAAGACTAACTATACATTATAAGAAGTGTTTCTGTGAAGACAATACAACCATCTATTCAGAAAGAGCAGTCATAACAAGATTTCAAGATGAAAACCATAGTGGCCATATTGCATGCCATCTGCATTTAGAACCAACTAGACATCATAAGAAGTCTATTAGTGAAAATATCATGTTGAATTGACCCTCTGTCCAGGAGGAGGAGGGATCACAATATTTTCAAGATGGCTATTATGTATTTTAGGAGGAATAGCGATAACAAACTTGTGCTAACAGACAGAAGACGGACAACAGGCCATCACATAAATTCTTCTAATCTATAACAAGTACAGTTAAAAACAGGCTCCAACTGTGTTGTCATGTTCTACTTACAAAATTATTCCATTGACTCGACTACAAGTCTACAACAACATGATATTGTCTGGAACTCCATATGCCACACTTATCCACCATAGTCTTTATTTAAAGGCAAGTAGTGCAGATGCTAATGCAGCTGCACATACAGCACTGGCTGCTGGGATTATCTAATAGTGTACAATATAAGGAAACATGATGAAAGGATACTGCCTGTAGCTGTTGCAATGGCTGCAGTTATTGTGCTTAGAATTCCCACAAGAAGAAGCATGCTACGGAACAGCAGATTAAACTGTTCCATGGACAGCTTGCTGCGCACATAGTCCACAAAAGCATGGATTTGGCAGAGCCCAAACACTCCCAAGGCCTGAAATAGTATAATATTAAAACAGTAAGCAATGTTTAGAAATTACAGACTATGAAGGATGATAATAACTAAGAGAAAACTGGACTTCTCACTATTAACTGGACATGTTATACAAAATATTAAATTATAGGTCATCGGAACAATACACACAAAACTACCATTTTCATTTAGGACTAACTAGACATCATAAGAAGTCTTGTAGTAGAAACCGGATGTAAAAAAAACCATAGGTTACATCTATTAAGGAAAAGTAATGTTAAATTTTTTTTAAAGATGGCCACTATGGCAGTCATTTTGGATGTCACATCAGCACCATTTTCTTTTATGATCAACTAGACATCACAAGAATTTTTCAGTGAAATCCCATGTTGACATAACCATCTGTTAAGGAGGGAGTATCATTAAAAATTTTTTTTAATATGACCACTGTGGTGGCCATATTTTATATCTGAGTGGCACCATTTGTATTTGGAATCAACTAGACTTTAGGATGAATGTGAGTGTAAAGTTTCATGACAATCTTCCAAGTAGTTTTGTAGGAGTAAAGATAACAAAACTTGTGCTAATATGGATGGATGATGGACAACAGACCATCGCACAAGTTCTTTTGGTTCTATAAGTAGCAGAGCTAAAAATCAGTTCCTTAATATATGATTGATATCTGGGATGCCTGTTGTTTGTTTATTGAATACTTAGAGTAAAATATGGATATATTCAAGGTTAGAATTATAAAAAGGTGTTTATCAATATACTGGATATGGGGCAGGTCACTGACATGATCTAGGGACAGAATATCTGATTTAACGATTGTAAAATTAGAGGCCCATGTGGGCCTAATACTGCACACCTGGGTAACTGACATGTCATCTTGTGAATGCAACTTCAGTGACATACTGAAGCACTGAAACTGTGAAGGGGAAAAGAAAGGTTCGGACACTTAGTTGCATCGTTGCCTATTATTGTTGGTGTAGCATATCTTCATATCTTCTTTCTTTGGACCATATATATATATATATATATTTAGAATATATGTATAGTATGTACTCTGTATCATTGATATACCACGAGATGTATAAATTTTTCATTAAAATGAAACAAGGCTTGCCAAGGCATGCCACTTTGAGTTTGAAGTTCCCAAGATTGTCTGTGGAGTTTTTATTCCACATATTTTGCCAAGTATATCTAACATGACTTCAGGAGGTATCCATGAGTCATGTATGCGTGTCCTGAATGTGATTGGCACAATACCACCTTATCTCTGTGAACTGGTCTACATGAGGGATGCCATTCTCCAATGATTGGTTTTATGTTCTCAAGCTTGTTTGTGGAGTTTTCTACATATCTTGCCTAGTATATAGAACAGGTCTATTTATACAATATTTGAAGTCACTCTTGGAATCCTCCATTCAGAAATGGGCAACTGCAGAGCAGCTTTGACTGCTTTATTTGCCCTTTCATTTCCCTTAAAACCAATGTGACTAGGCAGCCAACAGTACAGAATACATTTCCAAATTGTATGAGCAAATCATGTTTATGCAAGATTTGGGATCCTAACATGCTGTCAAATTTAAAGTTTTGCAAGGCATTCAATGTAAAAAGAGCATCTGAAAAGATGATGAAATTCACTTTTTTTTAATAGAGATTTCAATACAGTTCACAGATTTGAGTAAGGATGCAATCTCTGCCATAAAAAAAATGGGAGCCTCATCCAGTAACTGAATAAGATGGTGCTGTGGGATGCCACAACTGCAGCTGCAACCTTGTCTACATCTTTTCAACCATCTGCAGACAGGGATCCACAGCCACGACAGGAAGCCCCAACCCCACAGAACCCACTCTGAAAAACTAGAGGACTCACTGATCCAGCAAAGATCAAATACAACCTGTAGTGGCCTCAATAAACAAGGAAGGATTTTGGGAATACTGAACACCACAGCACAAAATGATGGTTCACCTGATCCACCAAAAGATCTGTACAACCTGAGCACGATCATCCAGCCCATACCCCCCCCTCCATACACATCTGCCATGTCATGCACCAACCCTGAGGCATCCAACACACAGAAGGAACGCCAACTCATGGCCAAACACAAGTCCCAAAAACCTGGTCTCCCCAACAACTGATATAAGAGAACCACCAAGAAATGGAACAAAATCTGGCATTTGAGCACATAATACTTGCCACATAGTTGACATCACATGAGGGGTAAAGCCTTGGGTCATCATGAATCCCATGCAATCGGCTTAAGTGCACACAAACAGCCTAAGACTTTGACAACCTGAACTCATCTTCCCCTAACCACCCCCACACTCCATCCAAGCACATCTGTAGCTCACATCCAACAGAATGTACTCTTTGATCTACAGCAGATCAGTCAGTTCCTGGATTACAGCATGTAACTATGTTGTTAATTTTGATGCTAAAATGGGTGACTAACAACGTGCTACCCTGTGGTACACCCATATCCTGAGGATAACTTTCAGAACAGGCGGTACCTAACATAAAGCTGACACTTCTATCTTTCAAAAAACTGGATATAAAGATAGATAGGCATCCCCTTAGAGCTAGGTTGAATAGGTCAATCATAATGCCATACTTCCATGTGGTGTCATAAGCTTTCTCCAAGTCAAAAAAGATGGTAATTATATATGATCTTTCTTTATAAAAGCTTCTCCAGCAATAGGCCTGAGATCACTCACCTTTCTGACATCTGCCCAATAACCAAAGCAAAAGCAGTTGACTAACAAATCTTGAAATTTCAATCGGTACTTTTTGATTGCTATATTATCAAAACAATTGTTTCAAAGTTTCTCTAGTTTTTGTATCTTCATCCATATTTTATGGCACATCTGTTTTTAGCAACAGTGGCTATATTTGATGGTGGATCTGCATCATTAAATTGAAAGGTCTTATTGCCTGGATGCTTTCTATCAAGTTTGGTCAAATTCTTTCAGTGCTTTTGGCAAAGTTGTTTAAAGGTTTTTCTATTTTTAGTAATAGGCAGCCATATTTGATGGCAAATCAACATCATTGGTATAAACCTGATCGGCCTTTATGTCAGGATGCTCTATGCCAAATTTGGCTGAAACTAGTCTGTGAGTTTTGAGAAGAAGTTGAAAAATAGCAATTGTTGATGGATGATGGACAGGTTTTTCTATTTTTAGTAATGGTTGCCATATTTGAAGTTGGATCAACAACATTTGTAAAAAATTTTATAGGTCTTCATGCGAGGATGCTTTCTGTCAAATTTATCAAATTCTGTCAAGCAGTTTTTGTCATTTAAAGACTGTTATATTTTTTTTAATGGCAGTTGTATTTGATGGCAGATTGGCATCATTTGTGAAACAACAAAAGTCCTTTATGCCAGAATGATCTCTGCCAAATTGCAATAAAAAACTGGTCCAGGAATTTCTGAGAAGTTTAAAACAGCAATTGTTGATGGATGCATGACATACAAGTGACACAGGGTCATACGGTAAGCTCACTTGGTCTTATGGACAGGTGAGCTAATAAATGTTTAAAGTCTGACTAGATGGTCAACTGTGATTCTCTGGTGTCTAAATCCACACAGAGAGTCTTGTTAGATTCAAGATATAAAAGGAGTCTGTCATTATCATTTGTTCCATGGTTTTGCAAATACAGCTTGCTAATGGTATGGGACAATAGATGGAGGGGTTGGTGTGGTCTTTTCCAGGTTTTGGTGCTTGAATCACTATTGCTTTCTGCCATGACTAGGGGAAATCACAAATTTTATTGAAAATATTTAGTAGTGTATTGAGAACTGTATCAGGTAAGTGTTTTAGAAGTTGATGTTAGATATCATCTGGTCCTGCAGAAGTGTCATGGGCTTGATCAAGAGAGTCTTGTAACTCTCTGGAAGTGAAAGGTTTATTGTAATCTTCAGCATTAGCAGATTTAAAATGTAAAGGAACCTTTTCTTTAAATTTTGTGAAACAGCATTAGTTTTTAGAGTAGTTCTTTGGTGAAGAATTTTTGGAGAATGTTTCAGTCAATGTGTTTGAAAATTATTGCAAGGTAGTGACCAATTTATCAGAATTCTATAAGTATATAATACAGTTAATTTAATCTGTATGAAATATTTTCTGTACAATATTATGATACTGATTTAACAGAGTAGGGCAAGTTTAACACAGAGACCTTGAGACATAGGATCTCCATGTTTTCCTTCTGCTCTCTAATGGTACAATGCTCTGTATATAGAGTATTTATTCACCAACTTCCCAAGAGAAGTTAAGTAAAAGTGATGAATCACAAAATGTCAGCTGCATCCATTCCCCAAGTTTCATAATTCAAGGTAGGTTAGTATGTATATAGCATGCCAAAAGCTCATGTGGTCACAAGCTAAATGCAAAAACTTCACCAAAGCCATTAAAATATGAAATATAGATCACAATGGGCTTCTTTTGTTGCAAGGGTGCATGTGTGGTACTAAATGAGATGCAAATCATCAATGTCATGATTCTAGCATGAACTGTGCCTGAGAAATAAACATAACATACAAAATGTAACCATTGTCATCAAAGCATACAATATGGGCCATACTGACTTACTACTAAAATGAGGATGTAGTGCTCATCAAGATGTATCTCCAAATTTGTTATTCTAGGGAGGATAGTATATACACAGCATGCCAACAACCTATATGGTCGTTAGTTAAACACAAAAACTTAACCTTTTTTTGGTATAGGTGTAGTACTAAGAGAGCTGTATAAAATCATATAGCTTTAATGATTAAAGCATAAAGAGTAAAAACATCAAATTGAACCCAAGTCAGTGAAATGCAAAATATGGGTCACAGTGACCAACCTTTAAGTTGAGGATGTAGTACTCATCATGATGCATCCTCTGGCCAAGTTTCATGACTCAAGGTATAACAGTAGTATAAATTAGTTAAAAAGCCAATGTGGTTATGTGCTACATGCAAAAACTTAATATAAGCCTGTATAATGTACCGTATATACTCGACGTTTTTTTTACTTAGAATTTGACTAATACAGAGTAGGGGTCGTCTTATAAGCGCGATATTAAAAAAATAAAAAAATCTTGGGGTAATGTTGGAAAATCTAGATGTTTGCAGTACATAAAAATACTGTAAATTCATATATTTTTATGTTTTCATGCCACTATTCCTATGCAGTAATGCATATATGGTATGCACTGTGTTTATCCGTTTCATGACAGTATTCATTACACAATACATGTATCCACAGTTATTTGGATTTTATTAATTTGAAAATATTACTGGTAAATTAAATACTACCTACCGCAAAATGAAGTGTCCGTCAATGCTTACCATGGGTGTTTACTAGTAAGTATATTGCATCCATTTTCGTGCAAGTCCGAACAACCTGCATTTGTATTAATATTTGTGTTTTGCTGTATAAAGACTATGCTTGATGCAATAAAAGTTTTGATTTAATTTGTATTTTCCTTTTCCACAAGTCAGATTTAATTCCCAAGTGATATTTCCCAAGTTATCTGCCAGTGCACGTGGGCCGATAAGCCTTTGGCTTGTAAAGGGACTCACTTTGTTTTCAAGTTGACAATCCTTTTGATCGAGCCGCCAATCTATACTTGTTCAGTGCCAAGTAGAGTTCTACAACTTCCTGTGCATATACTTTGACCTTAATCCCTTTGCTTGTAAAGGCACCACACTCTTTGTTTTCCCACGTGACAACCCTTTGATCAAGCCGCGAGTTCAGTGCCAAGTAACAGATGGTGGCTAT
Organism: Margaritifera margaritifera; assembly: GCA_029931535.1. Taxonomy (NCBI): domain Eukaryota; kingdom Metazoa; phylum Mollusca; class Bivalvia; order Unionida; family Margaritiferidae; genus Margaritifera; species Margaritifera margaritifera. Next base: position 1,932,174 of record JAQPZY010001564.1, on the reverse strand, counting down.
ATGAACTCCCTGTGATCTTGCCACACAATTGACATGTGTTCAGTTGCAGCCTTTAATAGATTTCTGACTTTATGATCAAAGTGTTACTCACAGAGCCCAAGCTCAGTCTTTGCATAAGCACCCGCATATGACAGTAAAGCCGAAAATTGGAGTCGGACAAGATTTATGATGACTAGACGACGACGATTTACAATGACTAGACGACGATGTAGGATTTCAGAACTTTATCATACAATGCGGATTAATTCTTGGACTTTGTACCAGATGACATTGGATAGTGACATTTATAGGATACCGTGAATCACAAAAAAGTGGACTTAACTTTCATAGTTTATTTGTACGACATGTGGAATTAATATATTACAGGATATTGTGAATCGGATCATTCTGCACTTCTATTTTTATACCAGTATGTGACCTATAATTGAATTCGTTGATTTATTATATAAATAGATTCGGAGTCGGGCGATGTTTACGATGACGGGATGACATTGGAGGAATTTAGAACTTTATTTGGTAACTCTGATGATGAGGATGAATTCTTGGGCTTTGAACCAGAGGACATTAGACAGTGACATTTATAGGATACGAATTTTATACCTGTATGTGATCTATAATCCAATTCATGAATTTATCATATAAATGGATTAAAAATGTTAAGCTATATGGATTTCATTACATGAAGATGGACAAAATGTAAGTTGTAAATTTATTTGTACATATTCAGCTCAATAATACAATTGTATTTATTCTACATTGGTTTTTGTTTTTATTTGTCCTATCTATCTATATGTCTATCTATCTATCCAGTTTGGCTAGTTTATTTTTCCTAAGTGCAGCTCTGACTCAGTGATGACATGTCACCCCTTGCAGACGGATTTAATTTGCAAAAAACACCTCGACTTATAGGAGGGTCATAGCTGAATTGGCTTTTTGCAGCCATGAAAAGGGAGGGGGGGGGGTCGACTTATAATCGAGTATATACGGTAGGTAACAATGACCTTCTTTTGGTGTAAGGGTGTGGTACTAACAGATATGTGTACAATTGGAGTTTGATGATTCTGGTACGAACAGTGCTTGAGACTGAGCCCAAGTCAGTGAAACATGAAATATGGGTCACAGTGACCTACTTTTGTGATGAGGGTGTAGTATTCATCAAGATACATGCCCTCACCAAGTTTAGTGAATCTTGGAATTAACAGTATGTAATACAGGGTAAGTCTGTGAAGCATGAAATATGGGTCATAGTGAAGACACATCCTCTCACCAAATGCCATGATTCCAGGTATAACAGTATTTATACAGTGTACACAAAATCTGAGCTAAAAACAAAAGCTTGACCCAGAATATACAGCTAATGCACATGTAGCTACAGAGACATCCCCCTCCCCTGGGAGTAGGTGCTATGAAACCCACTCCAAAACTGTTTCCTAGGACCTCGGAAGAAAGAATATCTGACACTCAGTGATGATATACAAATGTATGTACTTTTATCTGTGCACACACTAGCTTAACTCTACTTTGCAGAGGTAAGCCAAAGCATTATATTGGCCAATTACGTTGATCTTGTAATTAACATGCAGCTTATCATTCAATACACAGCTGATTTTGTTAAAAATTTTAAAATGTTTATCTTCTGAGAAAAGGTCTACAGAACTCTATGTTGTTTATTCTTATTTTTGGTTTCATTGCTAAAGGGCTGTGCAGCCGAATGTAGTTTTGGAGTGTAACTGATACTGCATTTTGGATTGTTACAAATCAATATAGATAGAAGGAATGCAAAAAGCAAGTGTATTCAGGTTTATAAAAAATATTTTTAAAAAAAACATGAAGCCTCATACTCACAGCCATGTGTTCACTGGACTGTACGGGCTGGAAACCCACAAAGGAGATCTGCATTGACAGAATTGTTCCAAGGGCATACACCTACAAAAAATGATGCAAATAAGAACTCAAAAATCATGATAAGATGCAGTGGCACAGTCTATTATTTAATGAGATAAAAGCAGATATTAATGATGCTAGTAACTGTACCTAGTACCAGCATCTGCATAAAACTTAAACAGGACTGAAACTGATTCCAGTAAACTTGCATTTTGCTAGTTACAATTAGTAAATTGCTAGCTGAAAAAAATGAAGTAGAAGTTTATTGCAAGTGACATTTTGTATTCAAATTTCAATTTTATTCACAATGCTAGTGAATATTTAAAATAGCCTGATTTTTGCTAGCTGAAAATATTGCAACTATCAAAATGCAGCTATTACTGAAAAAAGTTAACTTTGAGCCCTCTTAATACATGAAATGCGAATTATTATATACCTGTGTGGTACATGTATCATGTGGTTTAGAATACAAGGATCATGCAAAGTTACGTTTCTGGTAAAAACATACTCCAAATGGAGGGGGGGGGGGAGAGATAGAGAGAAAAGTGGGTTGCTGTGGCTGTAAGATAGGCACCAATTTCATTTAGGACAACCAGACATTATTAGAACAGGGTTCCTGCAGATTTAACAAAAACAAATTCCATGACTTTTCCAAAACTTTTCCAGGGCCATTTCACAAAACTCAAGCACCACACTATCTTTCATTGTGAAGTAAATTAATATAAAGAATGACATCTATCAATGAAAAATAACAAATAAGTTAACAACATATATTTTTAATATGTACATTTTAAATTTACCTGGGCTTGCACACCTTGACTTTATGTAGTAATTCATGTCCTAATCCAATGTTCAATGTATTTTGCATTCAAAAGAAAAAAAAGAAACAATCCCATGTAGTCTTTGTATGTGTTCCTATTTACAATGCTATCAAAACACATCGCTTTCCAGCTGCTTTCTTGTATTTAGTGAGAAGCAAACTTTTTCTGCTCTATCTCCTTTTCAAGGTCCTTCAGAGTCTCTTGTTTCACTTTTGCAGTCTTTCTGAGAGAATTGGATGCAGTTAGCAGGCTTAGGCTATTGTCCTTTTCGGCTTTTTCAGCATTTTCATCTGCCAATTTGAGCAACTGCTGGATGTCATCCATTAGTCGTATTCTTTTATTTAACATGTCACCCAGCTCAAAATCTGCTTTTCTTTTTCTGCTTCTCTCACACTCCTTCCTCTTTTTCTTCTCCTCATCCAAGTATAGTCTGTATGTGTATCTAGCATTTGAAGCATAACTTAACATTTCTTTACTAATATTTACATTTTCAATGCCTCCTATGCTCCGAATACTATCAATAATGATTCTTCTTGAAATGAGACAGCTGCTTTTGGTTATCTCTTATGGTTTCTTTGTTAATGGAGAATCCTCGTTCAACATCTGCCTGGCCATGAGACAGAGTTAGAAGGTGTTTTGCAACTGGCCACAAGACAGCGTATTCCTTTTTGTTTGCCATCAAGGAATGAAAAAACGAATCTAAGCGGTCTTTCTGTCTGGAGAACTGAGCAAATTTCACTGAGTCTTCCGATTTCAAACAATTTTCCAAAAAGACTTTGTAGTTTTTAACCAGGGCATCACATTGGTTTGGATCTATTCTTCCATTGTTGACTAGAATTTTGACCAATGATTGGAATGACTGAATGCTGGTCTTTATATCCTTCATCATCTTCTCTGGGTTCAAGCATGTCATATTTCTTACAAGGGCAAAAGTCACTGGTGACTTTGTCAGCAATTTTGTGACAACAGCTTGGAGGAATTTCCTACAATCAAGATGGAAAGCCAAAATGTCCCTATCTGTCAATTTCCCTGATTTTTTAAAGTCAGCAATCGCAGTCTTTGTCACAAAGCCAATTTCAATACTTGCAGAGTCATTAAGGTGTTTGCAGTTTGCTAAATCAAATTTAATGAGCTTTGATGCCTCTGTGATACAGTCCAGATGATCTTGAGCTACAAATCGCTCCATAAGACCCCTGATCATTTTGAAAATGTCTTCTGCAAGGAAAGGCAGCAATGGAGCGTCTCCTTGAAATTCCCATAAAAATGGCTCAATCTCTCTAGCCACTGAAAGGAAAAACTGTGCTTGAGGAACAAAGAGACGAGACTTAACCACTTCCTTGAGACTCTCAAATGATTTTAATTTTGGATGCTTTTTAAGTGAATCAATATATGTTGCTAGATATGGAAGGAGGGACAGGACTTTCTCTATAACTGTGATGTTCTCAAGCCACCTGTGCTTACAGAATTTTGGTGGCAGCTCCTTGATACCAGATGCCTTTTGATAGTCCTCTATTCTGGCTGGAGAATCTTTAAAGAAGCAATAGAGGTTGCTAAGTGTCTCCTCCAGATTCCACTCTGTTGCAGCGCTACCATCCCTGAATGCATTATGAATTATATGTAGGCTGCAAGATCCTGTTGGCAACAATGACTTTCCAGGGTGTGAACGATTAATCTCTGCATTCAACATGTCAAACATTTTCCAGTTAATATTAGGTCCATCCATTGAAATTTTTAGGAGGTTCCTGGTGCCAAGATCTTGGATGATTGGACACAACTTGCCAAACAGATCTTCTGCCTTGGCGTGTCCCAAAAACTCTGATGTCAAAAATCTTGTTTGCACTCTTTCTGCACCCTGTTCCCAAAACCTGACATGAATGTCAAATTGCTTTTGACGCAATTGTTTGTTCAAACTTTCACTGAACTGCAAAACATATCCATTACACTTGCGTATGCTCTCTTTTAAGGTTGATGCAAAGTATGGAGCTAGGCCATGAATAGCAATATAACATGTTTTGTCCTCACCGAAAGTGAATTTGTGTGCAATTGCACTGTCCGGAAACATGAGTGATAAGACTCGTGAAATTTCCTCATTGGAATTAAAGGAGCTGCGGGTATTCACTGTCCTTTGTGTTCACAAAATTTCTGCCTTTAATACATCATTTGATGATGTATATGAAGTTAATGTTGGGGCAGGCTTTGGCATAACTTTAGGTGATGGTGAGGCTGAATTTGAAATAAAACCAGAGATTGTGTTGTTCTGAGCAGATTTCATTATTTTACAATTCTACACATGCTTCTTGCTGGTGGAATGACTTTTGAGGGCAGCTTCTCCCATATTTGCAATATCTATAATTTTGCTACAAGCTCTGCACTTAGCAGTCCTTGGGTCTGAAGCATTCTTCTCCACCCATTTTTCATAGTTTGGGTTAGTCAGCCAACTGTTATTGAACGTGCACATACCAGGCATGTTGGACTAAACCTAAAGCAATATAAAATGAAAGATTTTAAGACTTAACTCTCATCATGGGATATTGTGTATTTTATTAGGTGTTCAGAATTTTCTAACAGCCCAGTGTTCATTAAGTGATATATTTTCATCACCTATTGCCTGACCAGACTTACAATCTAAGATTTATTCATTATCATATTACATAGAGTCTTGGAGATTTAAAATTAAAATGCAATTTCAGACAATGACAATTCTTTTCTTTAACTTTAAAAAAAAAAAATTCATTAAATATACTATTAACAGCAACACTAAAAAAGTCGTCAAAGTTCACCAGATACAGAAAAATGTTTGATTAAAGTTAAACTATATTGGCAGTAAACACGTTTCATCCTAACCTGACAACCCTCTTGAAAAATGGAAGTCAAAATTCCCCCACTGTAATATTACAGGAATTTACTGAAGCCTTCTTGCAGATTTTTGAATTCTGAATTCGAATAGTTTTCTTGTTCTAATACACGATCTATTATAGTATTTATTATTTATTTTTATTGGGGATTTGTCAAAATCGGGAGAATTCAATTGGGAGACCAAGACGGGTCTAATATTAAAATGATTCTCTGAAATTTTTTTCAGATGGGTTGTCAGGTTATCTAAAAACGGCTTCCGAAAGATAACTCAATTTTCAATATTCTGAAACTAGAACTAAAGTAACAGCCCAAAACTAGAATATCAAATCGACAATAATGATTATAATCATGTCGAACCATCTGACATAATAAAGGAATGACTGACTATGCCGCATGAGATGTTACGACAGACCCGAAAAACAAGAGAGAAATATAAACGAAACCAAATTAGTACTTACCTTGTATGTTATATCGAAGAAATAACAGACTTTTCGGAAGAAATTAACTTCGTTTTGACAGATTGTCATGTGGTAATTACTCAAAGCGGCGCGGCTGACCATTTGAATTTTTCAATCGATCTACACCAGAAATCACGCGAGATCTACTGTTAGGGGAACTTACTCTTGTTATACGAAATGAAGAGAGAAATATAAACGAAACCAAATTAGTACATTAGATCGAAGAAATAACAGATGATCTACACCGGAAATCATGTGATATCTACTGTTAGGGGAACTTACTCTTGTTATATGAAATGAAACCATTTATCTATCGTAATTTTATCGTGTTTTATTTAATCGGTGCTCGGTGCTGTATGAAATTTGAAGAAATCAATTTCTTTAACTCCATTGTCAGAAATTCCATGACTTTTCCAAAACTTTGCAAGGTTTTGACAAATTCCATTACTTTTCAAGGCCGTTGAAATTTATTTTTTAAATTCCAAAACTTTTCCAGGATTCCATGACCCGCGGGAACCCTGTTAGAAGTCTTTCGAAGAAATCCCCATGTCAATTTGACCATCTATTCTGGAGAAGTAGTGATAAAAAGATTTTCAAGATGGCCATTGTGGCAGCCATATTGGATATATAAGACTGGTACCATTTTCATTTAGGACCAACAAGGTATCATAAATCTTCGAGTGAAAAGTCCATACTGATATGACTCTCATAGCAAAAGGTTGGTCGGTTGTTATGGGTTTAATGCCATTTTTCAGCACATGATAGGCTATACATGGTGGCCAGTATATTTGGTGGAGGAAAAACCTGAGAAAATCCCTGGAAGAACCACCGACCCATGGGAAGCTACTGGCAAGCTTTCTGACATACCCGTGTTGGCCGAGCCCGAGACTCGAACCCACGCGGACAGAGGTAAGACGTCGATGATCGGTAAAGGCGAGCACCTTAGACCATTCGGCCACCCAGGCCCCACCATAACAAAAGGTTTGTTTTGGTTTTATGGATTTAATGCCATTTTTCAGCACATGATAGGCTATACATGGCGGCCAGTATACCTGGTGAAGGAAGAACCTGGGAAAATCCCAGGAAGAACCACCGACCCACGGGAAGCTACTACAAGCTTTCTCACATAACCACATTGGCCGAGCCCACATAACAAAAGGAGTAGCAATAACAAGATTTTTAAGAAGGCTGCAATAGTGGCCATATTTAATGTAAGATCAGCATCATTTTCATTTTGGACCAACAAGATACCATAAAAAGTCTTCTGGTCAATACCCCACGTCGAAATGACTTTCTGTTTCATAGGAGCAGCAATAGTAAGAATTTCAAACTGGCTGCCATGGTGGCTATATTGAATGTCAGATTGGCAACATTTCCATTCAGGACCAATTAGACATCATAAGAAGTCTTTTGGTGAAAACCCTATGTCAATATGACCATCCATTTAGGATGAGTAGCAATAACAAGATTTTCAAGATGGCTGCTATGGTAGCCATACTGGATGTCAGATTAGCACCATTTTCATTGAGGACCAACTATACACCATAAAAAGTCTTGTGGTGAAAACATTACGCTGATATGACATTCCGTTCAGGAAGAGTAGTGATAACAAGGTTTTTAAGATGGCTGTCATGGTGGCCATACAGCATGTCAGATGGGCACCATTTTGATTCAGGACCAACAAGATATCATATTAAATCTTTTAGTGAAAACCCCATGTTAATATGACCATTCATCTAGAAGAAGTAGCAAAATAACAAGATTTCCATGATGGCCACTGCAGTGGCCATATTGGCTCTCTGATGGGCACCATTTTCTTTTAGACCAACTAGATAGCGTAAGAAGTCTTTTAGTGAAAATCCCAAGTTGACATGACTATTAAATAAGGAGTATCTATAACAAGATTTTCAAGATAGCCAATGGGCCAGACATATTTGATGTCTGAGTGGCATCATTTTCATTTAGGACTAACTAGACTTTGAGATGAATGTGTGAGCAAAGTTTCAAGGCAATCCTCCAAGTAGTTTAAAAGAAGTAGCATAACAAATTTGTGCTGATGGGCAGACAATGGACAACAGACCATCCCATAAGCTCGTCTGGTCCATGACTTTTACAGCAAAAAATGGCTAAAACAGTCTGAAAATCTAATCAGGTCATCTACATATTAATACAAAAAAGCTTACCAAATTTAATTTGTCTACCACAATTGACTTTTTGGGGGTAAAAAAATGTCTAAGTCCCAAAAGATGTAAAAAAAAAAATTAATAAAATTGTTATAACAGCCTCAAAATCTAATAAGATCATCTACATATTAATACAAACACACATGCCAATTTTATTTATGTACCTATAGTAATTTTTGTATTAAACACGATTACAAGATTTTTGTAAGACAAAGGATTGTTTAAAAAAAAGTTCAAAAATGTGTAAAAATAAATAAAACTAAGGTCTCAGTCACCAGAACCTAACCAGGTATTGGAACCCACCCAAGGTACTATGAATCACTTTATATTTGCAGTATTTATAGTACTGTCATATATATATATATATATATATATATATATATATATATATATATATATATATATATATATATATATATATATATATATCATTGCTCAACAGTCTACAGGTTTCTTTTATTTTAATGACAAATCCACAAAATTAATTACCCACAAATATGCATTTTTTTACCATGAAATTTTATACACATGAATTTAAAGTGGTTCACAGTATCTAAATATCAAATATCATCTGGTTTGGCTCAATTGTTTTTCTGCTGTATGCTTACAAGAAAGTGTGACAGATGGAAGGATGAACAGCACAAACCAATAGTCTCCCTTACCTTACTACTGTGTACATTCTGATGTTTACCCACAGATAAGGCCACATTGACAGTAGATAACATACAACAACAATGCTCATGCATTTTTATTGAAGAATATTCAGGTTTAACAAAAATCATGTCACTGTATACAGACTGACTAGTAAAATGGAATACATGGATCGAACTTCAGTTTTATCTGAAGATTAGACACTCGACCTGAATATATTTCTGTAGTAAGTTAAATTCTGTAGAAGCACATGACAGAGTATGTATCATAACAGTGAAAGCAATGATTGTGACTTTTAAAGTGTACAAAAAATATTGACTGTGGGAAAAGCAGCAAAGATACAGAATATGTAAAAAAAAAATCGAAATTGTTGAAAAATCACAATAACTGTCCCTAAACTTTCTCTGCACTTACACATTACAAAATATCAACCTAAATGTCAAACTTTTGCTGAATTACATCCTACATTTTGTTTTCCACAAAAAGAATTCAAGCAACTTACCGTGCTATAGGCCACATAAATCCTGTGAGAGAAGCGTCCAGTAAGCATCAGGGCCAAAACATGGAGGGGGATCAGGTTGATCAAAAACACGTAGCCACCCCATGAGGAGACCTAGCAAAACAAACAATGCATCATTTGTTACCTTGTCTAAATTATACAGTCAGAATTCTCAGATCTCTGTAAGTCTACCTGAAGATAAGTGAAATAGATCATAAAAGAATGGACAAATAAGAAAGTCTGGGTGATTCACTTCCTTATCAAAGGCAGAGTCTTCAAAGTAGTGCAATCTGCCTTAATGGACACCTCCAAATAGCTGACACTTTTGGGGATCCCTAATGAAAATCCTTATATAATTTTCCTTCCTACAGATGACACCTGTCTAACTTGGACAGTTCAAAATTTTTTTGTTAACAAAGTCCATTAGCATAACAAGGCCTATGTTATTTTGTTTGTGAAATCTTTGCTTTATAGGAAGATTGAAGGTTACAAGTAAAAGCAGCAGAAAAAATATTTAAAAAATGACAACAATTTTACATTTAGATTTCACCAAAAGTTAGTACTGATGACACTGCAAGTGTTGGGATCGAACAATGTTGTGTTAACCTTTGTCCATCAGATGAAGTTATCTGTGTTTAAATGAACTTTTTGCAAATTTTAATTTTAAAATTATTTGTTGATGATCGGAATTAACAGTCCCATGTAAACATTACTGCATTAACATTCATTACTGCATTAACATTTTAAATACAATTATGGTTTAATTTTGAACTCACTTTGCATTTCATTCTTTAGTTTCACTACTACTGGAGTCTGACATTTTCAATGCTGTATCTTCCTTTCTACTGAATGTAATAGTAAATTTTTTCAGAAGGAATCCTATTATCCCCAAGAGCCTCTACTTTTTTGCATTTTATGCAACACTCACAAGTTGTAACTGTACAAGCTGTAAGCACACTGAGAGTATTGACCCTGTATATAAAGGACAATTTTGTCATGTCCCTTTGTATATAAAGGACAATTTTGTCATGTCCCTTGACTGTCCCTTTGTATATAAAGGACAATTTTGTCATGTCCCTTGACTGTCCCTTTGTATATAAAGGACAATTTTGTCATGTCCCTTGACTGTCCCTTTGTATATAAAGGACAATTTTGTCATGTCCCTTGACTGTCCCTCTGTATATAAAGGACAATTTTGTCATGTCCCTTGACTGTCCCTCTGTATATAAAAGACAATTTTGTCATGTCCCTTGACTGTCCCTCTGTATACAGGTTTCTCTGTCAACAGAATCACAGATGTAAAAATTTTCATTCATGAAATTCAGATATTCCATTTTAGAGGTTCATGAAACTGAACAACTATTGGTAAATTTACATAAAAAGTTTCAAGTTTTAAAACAAAATCACAACCACATCAAATACAACTTTATATTCATAAAATCTGGAAACATGATAAGAACATGTTTTTTCTTTCAGAATATATGTATGCTTATTTCTAATTCACAATTACAACTCCTGCTTGAGCGATATTCATATGCATTCCACTTTATCGTGCAGATGATAAAGTGAACTGATCACCAAGTTACACTTGAGTAATAATACAGGTGGAGTTATAATGGTCACTGAATTGTGACTTAACTTAGATTTATATGGTCACTGGATTGTAGCTTAACTTCAAGTTATAACAAACTGGATTGTAGCTTAACTTGGAGTTATAGGATCACTGGATTATGGGTTAACTTGGAGTTATATGGTCAGTGGATTGTTGCTTAAATTGGGAGTTATATATGGTCACTAGATTGTGGTTTTTGTATAGTTAGTTGATTATGACGGAACCTGGAATTATATGGTCATTGGATTTTGGTTTAAGTTGGAGCTGAACAGTTATTTGTGAGAATAAGGATAGGTAATCAAATTCTAAAGCCTGAAAAATGTAATTAACATCTAATAGCCTGAGATTAGGTACAAATGTTATGGAAAACAAATCATTTTGATGAAGCTTGTTAGACTTGGAACATGGACTATTCTTTTTCCTTCCATAACAGATCTGGAAAATCAATTTACTTTTTTCGTAAAACAATACTGAAACTACAATGCATATTTCAGCAAAGTTAACAAACTTTATTGGCCACCATGAAGCCCATAATCTTACAGTTATGAAGATTACAAAATTTCCTAACACAATAGTTCTGCCACCACACAGCTATTAATACTACATAAATTTCAAAGATTAAACTATACTGTATACATTCTTTGACACAAAAATGACGTAATGTACATGTATGGTATATCCTTAGATATACATCCAAACGTTCACGCAATCTACAAGTACAACCATCTTGATATAGCAAGGATGCTATTGAAAGGGGCGAAGTATGCTTCTCACATTACGTGCCTTGCATATAACTCATTTCAACAAAACATTCTAAATTGAAAAGAATAACAACTCAGTTACAAAGATGATGATAAATGATCTTTTTAATTATTCTCAGATCAATGTAGAAGCCTTCTGAAAGCCTTTTTAAAATCCAATTATGGTTGTAAATTGTAGCTTGTAAAAAGAAAATATAATTTCCAAACACAAGAGACCCACTTGTTGTCAAGCCCATGTTTTATTTAGCAAAAAAGTTTAAACTTTAATACTGAGCTTAATCTAAAAAAACAATTACCTTAATCTAGGGTGTATATACAGACAGATGAATGTGAAGACGAAACTCACACTCATGTCAAAGTATCGCTATGTCAAGTTTTCACTAAGGAGAGCTCGACAATTAGCTTTAACTTGATAGAAGAATGGACATAATTATTTTATTTTACATATTATTCTTGAATAAGGAAGACCATTACTGTGTCAAACCTCAATGAAGAATTGTCTTTTATTCATCTTCAGGGCTGGAAAAATTCCCACCTGGCACTCTCAACATTGTGCTTGATAAGTAAAAATTTAATGTTACCTGCTCTTAATTTTATGTAAAATATTAAGAAAAAAATGTTGGATTTAGAGCAATTTGATGAAAATCTGAGCAAGAAGAAAATTTTAAAATGTTTTTGGTCTTGATCCAAGTCATAAATCAAATGGTCCAAGCTGACCTTAAAGCATTGCCAATGGAAAAGAAAATACACACATTACATGTAACAAACAAGAGTCCCTTGAAAGGATTGGTCCTATACACATATTCCATGTAATAAATAATGTGCAAAATCTTAGCAAGAAAATTTGGGAACTTGTAGTCCTGATCCATGCGAGAAGTCAAATGATCATAGCTGACCTTTGGGCATTACCCACAGTGAAGAAAATACATCCGTTGTATGTGACTTTGTGACTAATGCTGCGATTTTGTGACTAATGCTGCCATTTTGTGAAATAACCCAAGATACCTCTTCTAAACTAATTTATGTGTGGTAGTGGTTGTGGTGCGGGGAAGGGGGAGGGGGGGGGGGCTAGGGCAGGCAAAGAATGTGGTCATTTTGAGTCTATTAAAACAGACATTGATACTAGATGAAAACAACGCACTGTATAATGGATTAAACCGTTATTTTCAGTTCATTTAAATAGGCATTGATGGTTGTATGAAAACAAGTTACTGTATGATGGATGAAACTTTAACAGCTATGGTTCCACTCTACAGTTATTACATACTTCTTAAACCAGGACTGGTATAAGGTGAACTTCAGTGCATTTGCAATAAACAAGAGAGAGAATGTTGACATACCTCTATGCTACTTTCATGCACAGTGACTGTAATTTCTGTATATGTGATATTAGGGAAACAAAGCAGACAGCTGATCAAAATGGTTGCTCCCTTGTCAAAGTACACTAATTTTAGCAGTTATTAAAATAGGGAAAATGAATTTTGCCAGAGTAGACAATACTGACTTCTGAAAGTCCAAAAAATGAATTATAAAATATCAAAAAAATAAAAAAAGTTATCAGCTACTTTTTTTATTCAGAATTTATCTCTGAAGTCCAGGAAGTGAAAATTACCAAGTGGAGCGAGCAGTCTGTTGAGAGGTACACATCTGAAGTAATGCCAAGCTGTATACTCTGTAACCCAAATTACACCCAACAATCATACACCAAAATAAAGGGAATTAAAAGTTATTTTAACAAAGCCTAACATATAAAAGGTCTTTTCTTAAATAACCAGTGAGAAAAACAGTGGAAATTCTTTTTCTTTAATAAATCAAACCCTGTGCAAAGTACAAAACTGCTAAGCAAAACCTGTGCTAAATCTTTTAAAAGTTACACCTGCCTAAAAAACTTCATCACCTTATAAAAAAAAAACATGAAGCCTGCTACTCACAGGAACAGATTTGTAAAACTGATATACTAAAATTCATCAAAGTTTTTGTCACCAATGCAATAGAGAAGGTTGTTGCCTTAATATTGCTTGGATCCCGGAACAGGGTCAACGCTGGCTTCCTGAGGCAATTCTTGCTGACCAGCTTTACTCACCATATAAAAGTAGGCTAAGGAACACAGGCAGGCCCAGAAGACAGAACCAGTCTTGACAGCTTTGATCCACATCGCATATGTCAACAGCATGCAGAAAATGGCAATCCCCTCGTTATCATATGATCCTGCCACAGAACGGGAAATATAACCTGGGACAATGGAGATCATGGCTGCTGCCACCAGACCAGCACCGGGACCCTATAACAATCACAAATACATCAACAAACAGAAGTTTATACTTTTTTGCTAAGTTTAGAAGTGACTTAAGAAAGGAATTTAAATCAGGGACTATTCTAGTATATGCATTTGCGGGATTCAGGCTAATTTCTAAACAAAAAAACGCACAAAAATCAAATGAAATCACAAAAATTGCATGTAATATTTCTACCCCTACATTTATATGCTCATTAAATCTTTCCCATATTAAGAAAACTGCAACCCTTTTTCAACAGAGAAGTGAATTCCCCCCCCCCCCCTTGGTTTTTTAGTTCTAGAATAGACCCTCCTTAATTAAATTGCTATATACTCACCGATTTGTTTTTGCTTATTTACCGTTAAAAGATGCTTTCACCTGAGCCTGTTCTACTAAGCACAATTGTGGAATTCACAATAATTTCTCACAAATCACTCCAAAAAATTAACCAAAAATTATACATCATATTTGCTAGCCATACCTTAGCTGTATCCTCCCAAAGATACCTTAGCAGATAGCAGACCATACTGTATCCCCTTAAAGATACCTCAGATGATTGCAGGCATACTGTTTCTCTCTAAAGATCCGTCATCAGATTACAGTTCATGCTGTATCCCCCTAAAGATACCTCAGCAGATTACAGACCATACCGTATCCCCCTAAAGATACCTCAGCAAATTGCAGGCCACAACGTATGCCCAAAAAGATATCGCAGAAGACTGCAGTTCCATATGCTCCTATATCAATTTACAAATGTCTGACCGTTGCCTCGATTTAAATCTTCTCACCTTGAGTTCCTTGGTGAGGTGGTAGGTAACCAGGGTGGTCAGGCTCGAGAAGAAGGGGGCCAGAAACACACACACATTCCGTATGTCTATCGTGATGTTGAAAAACCACATGAGGTGATAGAGGACAGCTGATGTCACCATTAGGCCTGCAACATACCAAACAACACCCTTTTTGTTATTAGATGATCAACAAGTTGCTGGGACATAAAAATGATTAGAACTTGTTCTTAGAAATACACATGGACCAAAATGAATTCTATGAGTTAAATTCATCTTCTGTTGATCAGTGACAACATTTACATTAGTATTCAATCAACATCTTTAGTGACATATTTATGCCATTCATGTAACTTAAGTTTTTTTTAGCAGACCAAAGTCAAATTATTGCAATGTACTTCAGATGATCAATTCAACGGGTGCATGCCTCCACCATGTTTTGAAGTAACCCATTTGATTTCATGGGTAAAGTGTGAGCTCCAAGAAAATAGTCAAGTCATTTTCTAAAAGACAGAGGAAAAATTGAAAAAATAAGCCCTATATTCATGGAAAATTAAGGATAACTACGACTTTGCACTACCGAAGAGCAAAAACAGGTAGTGTGTTTAATTATAACAGCAAATCCCTCCACCCCTACAACTTGAATGGTTCTGTTCCAGTCAGTGTTCAACAATACATGTAACATTTTAGCATTACAATGACAAGTGGCCTGAGTATATCCGAGTGATTTGAAGCTGATATTGGGGATGGGGGAAGTACATGTATGTGTCGTCAGTGACCAAAATTGCTCCTGACCTCTTAGTTGATAAACTTATTTCAACAATGGCATAGTTTGGTGCACAGGTGTGTATGACAGTTGAGTGATCTGGCATAAGTAGTGTATTGTTTTTCATTAAATAGGTATGTAAATTAATTGATTTATAAATTCAGGTGAACTTTTTAGACCACTGCATTGTTTGGTGCTTGGCTGTGTATGCCAGATGAATGAGCAAACCTCTGTTAGCTATTTGTTACCATGGACTGAGCTATGATTGTACACAGGATGCACTGAAGACAAACACAAAGAAGACTTAATGGCTTTACTGTTGATGGTTAAAAAATAATTACATTAACAATTATCAGCTTTCTAAGGAGCTAATGTCTTTCAAAAAGAAGCAATGATATGTTTTTTCTTGAAGAAGACAACACTTCCTGCCAAATTATTAAATCAAACTCTTGTTTATTTTGGCACTAGAGCTTTGTAGTTTTTAAAAGAAATTGGTGAAATTATTATGAAATTTCAGGAGCCATGCCACCACCATGATATACGTGAATTCATTTTATAACAAAGCATGTTCTAGTAGGGTATGTATGTATGTTACACAATAAGACATGTGATTTTTTGTATAGTTTCCACAGGATTTTGATAATTTCATAACATGTACTTCAACAACTATCCAAAATGTGATATACATGTAGTATTTACATTTAATTGTAGGAAAGTTGCAAGTGAAGGCCCAACAGAAAACTGACAATCGGCAAATAAAAGTAAAACTCACCTGGATAAATGGTTCCACCTATGATACGACCCAGTGGATACCAGGCACGATCATCAAACCAGTTGTGAAAACTGTAGAAACCCTCCTCTGTCAGGAACCTGGTGGTTCGATAGTTAAAGTAAGGGTCAAACTCGTGAATAACACTCTCAAACCGCAAAACAGAAAAAAGGCGAGTGGAAAAAGCTGAAACAAGATAATGTAACGTGTTTAGAATATCACGAGTACTCGTGTAATCACTGTAACAATTACTACTGGACTGGGCATATATTTTGTTATTTAACTTGCCTTTGACAAGCTGATCCCAAAATTTAACTTGCCCAAGTGACATTTTTATTTGACCAAGGAAAATACTCAACAGCTGCTTCAACTTTAATCATATACATATCCAGGTAAATACAGATGTTATCAATTACAGGGGAACCCTTCCATAATGTACTTTGTTATAGCACTAATTTTGCAATAACACACTAAATTTTTCTCTACAATCTTCCTTATTCCTAGACACTACTGAAAACATCATTCAAGCAGTTAAAAATAAGTCAGTTAAGTTCCACACACCTATAGCTTACAGATCATAATTAAACTTCTTACACAGCAATCATCCATCTTCATCAAGCGTGGTGCTATCTTAATACAGATTATTGTTTATACCCCTTCCCAACACTCGTACACACATTCATAATTTTTTTATCATTCTTGCTATAACATGGTACAGTAGACAACGTGGTTGAAACCTAACAACCCCATTTTTTATGGAGTCCAAAAACTATTTTATAGCAGGGTTCCCCTGTATTTGCTGCTGTTAAATTTAGATAATTAAGTAAATAATCATTTATGCTGATACAAGGTTTGAATTTACTTTTTTGCTTACCATAGTGTTATATTTTAAACATTAGTGCATAACTAGTATGCAATATGTACCTCTGGCTGATCTTTTAAGTTCAAAGACTGTGGAACAAACTGTTAGCATTAATGGTAGGTAGAGTAGACTGGTTTTCAACCACATCTAGCAGTTTCTCTTTAGTGTTTTTATTGTTTTCTAAATTGCCCAGAGGCTCTAAACAAATAGATTTGTCCTGCTATGTACTATGCTCAAATTCTTCATTGTCAGAGAAAAGATAACTACTAAGGCTGTGTGTATATTTTGGTATATTTAAAACTTGTATTATCTCAAGGTACTGAAATTCCAAGACAAATATTATACATAGCAATTTTCTTTTTCATATCCTCTTAAATTGTTAATGATCCACAATCTTGAGCAGAATAGCCCAGTCCAAATCAAATTTATAAAAGCTAATGAGTAAACTTTGAATCCACTTGACCATAAGAAATTTTCAATACATAAAAAAGAAGTTGAGACCTTTTTTATATTGAATTATTTATTATTTACATATTGGTAGTGTGTGCCAAGTCTTTCTTTTAACATGAAATTCTTATTAATGCTGGTTGGGTACACCAGCAAACATTTAAAGGAATTGAAAAAAAATCCCAGTCAAGTCATGACATTGAGATGGGAACCTAATTTGAAGCAGGGTTCATTCTA
Source organism: Margaritifera margaritifera (assembly GCA_029931535.1). Taxonomy (NCBI): domain Eukaryota; kingdom Metazoa; phylum Mollusca; class Bivalvia; order Unionida; family Margaritiferidae; genus Margaritifera; species Margaritifera margaritifera. The sequence goes on along the minus strand of JAQPZY010001564.1, from coordinate 1,914,307 downwards.
GGCTGCACCCGTATGCCAATTACCCTTATTTGTCCTCTCTGGCGCAAGAAAGTTCATCCATTGACACCCATAGGATGTATAAAAAAGACCAAAGAAAACAAAGGTAAAAGATCATTTCGGTTGATTTTAGACTGAACTGAACAAATCCTATGCTTACTGAATAGAGTGCACTCATTGCCAAAGAAGCATAAGACAATCAATTTCATGGGCTGACAGAAATGTCCTGCTGATTTTGATTAGATTGGGCACCAATTGAGACCATATGATTATTGATGAAATCTTCAGTGAAAACACTGCTCCATTTATTTCCAAAACAGTGTACAGGAAGGGTTAAAAAAAAAAAATGCAGACTCAGATTTCCTAAAACAAATTCTTTATAGAGGGAATGGCTACTTAAGGATTAATAATTCAAATTCTGGTATTGAGGCTTGAAACAGGAGAGGCTGATAATGATCACAGGTGCTTGGTTCATAGATTATTCGAATAAGTTGTTGCCACATCAGACAATAGCACAGTTTGCTACAATTTCCTTCTCAACTAAAATAACCATGATGTGACCAGTGGTTATTTTAGCAGACAAGGAAACTGAAGACAACCATGCTGTAGTCTGACTCTATGATGACTGATTCAAAGCTTATAATGATGGAAAAGTCAATATTTATTGCAGAAATTAATAAAATCATGACCTGAGTGCCTGTGATAATGATATGTGTTTGAATTTCTAAATGACTCCACTTTCTTACCCAGTAGGGACCATTGTGTCCCACTTTTTCGATTTCTGGAATTAACACTGCTGAAGGATGTCCTACTGTAACAAACCTGGACAAAAAAACCAGAACTAAGCCTGAGAGGCGGCAACAGAAAAGTCTGTGACAGATCTAAATTTTGTCAGGATGAATGTTTTTAAAGAAATTTGGAAGGAAAGGAATATCAAAACCTACACAACAATGCTGCTATTGTTAGAACCATCATCTTCAGCAGAGTGTCCTGTTTGTCTGAGGACATTTTCAGGAACCATTGTGTCCCAAATCCTGCTGATGTGCCAGACTTCATGATGAGATGCTGAAAAAAAACAAACATTTGTGACTCTTAATAAATCTGCATCAATGACCAAAACATTCATTTCAAAAATAAAATACAAGACTACCATACTAAATACTGTCAAACGTCAACAAAAATCACTATATTCCTCCTTTTGGAGGTCACTGTATGTTTGTAGGGCCAATCTAACTGCCTAATTTTGTGGTATTTAGGCATATTAAAACACTGAACATAATTCATGTTTGATCTTTCTTTAACTACTATAGGATTTTCCTGTAAATTGAAGTACAAGGGTTAAGCTGATGGTAGTGCAAGAATGAATTTCCTTTTATCTGAAAAGCTGCATAAAGTTGTTTACAAACTTGGTTAGACATGCAGGCAAGTCAGATGCATTAGTGAACCCTCGGAAAATATGCCTCAGTATCTCCGCAGTTTGTTCAAAGCAGTATTCATTTGATAAATAACTGAGCTTATAAACAGCTGGTCGCAGGTTATAAAAAGAAAGAAAAAAAACAACAAGATTTCTGATTTAAGGTCAAAGATTTCAGCAGGTCTTCAATTAAAGGACAGTGATTTTGTGCAACTCGGATAAATAAGTTTGATCTCACTTTGAACCAACTGCAGAAAGCTGGAAAATTATGAATTTATTGAGAAAAAGATGACAGTGTTAGTTGCCTGACACATGTGCATTATATTCTGGTGTCACAGATTTACATTACAAACACCAAACACCATGACCATTTGAGGGTGAACTGAAGACGATACTGCCTAAACTGAGAATGGAAAGATGTAAAAGTATTATTGTTCATATAAAAGGAACCCATTTTAGCCACTTTTCAATCTGTTTGAACTAATATATTTTTTGATTATATTGTGTAGTCCTACAATATAAAATGCTGACACTGATAGCAGGGCTCAAAATTATGATTTTATTTCACTAACCCACAGGATCACCAAAATAAATTTTGTACTGATCCTGCCTAAAATCAAACAGAAACCAATTCAGTTTCTAATTCAACATTTTTAATCATTAACATTAACTCAAACAATAACAACTGTATTTTACCAACAAGACTCACAAATGAAGTGACTGCTTTCATAGTTCTCCGAGTGCTTTCATATTTCTCTAAAAACTCAGTCTCTCCAGCCTTATATTTTAGCCATTTGTGTTCATTTTCCGAGCATTTCTGGTACTTTCTTATTCTCTTCTCTTGATCATATTTGCGACTGCGCTCTCTTCATCATCATCTAATTTCTGTCATCTGGGTAGCAGCTGCACACCTTGCAAATACTTCCATATGTTTATGATCATCACTGCACAATGCATTGAATGTTTATCAACAATAATACGAGTATTTAAATATACTGTTCTGTATAATTCTGTATTATTCCTTGAGTTGGCGAATGTGACCATTTCTGATTGGTCAATACTATCCTAATACCCTATACCTTTTGTTATCATCAGTAATGAAATCAGTGCTTGGTGGCAGTACACCTAACTGTTATGACAGCGAGCGGCGGTAATTTTCACTGCTCCAACAGATTAGTGAAGGGTGGGTTTTAATGAAATCATTAACCCTAGGATAGCAGATTAGCCGTAAGTTAGAGCCATGTGATAGTTATGATGGTTGGGGGTGGTTACTTATAACCGGCAGAATACACAATGCCCCATAACTGTTTCACCCTCTTCGACTGGGGAATTGGAGGCCAGTTTCAAGAACATCTAGCATGGTTGGCAGTAGGGCCATCATATTTGCAAAAAATTTCGACATTTACACATCTTTTAAACAATGAAATGATTTCATTTACACAGGATCTTAATTTGCTTTAGTTGACCAAAATAGTAATAATCAGTCTTGACGTTCAATCAAATCAGTATTGATGCTGAAGAATAATTGTGACTCTTGCTAAAGTATATAAATAAACTGTTCAAAAAGAACAAGTTTGTTACATTTTACCTGCAAGTTTGAGTCACCAGTGAAATAGAGATTCATCACAATGACTTCAGTTGAATATACATTACCACTCTAGTTGAATATACATTACCGCTCTAGTTGAATATACATTACCACTCTAGTTTTCACTTTTTACCTACACTGTTGGTAACTGCTGATTAGGCAGCTTATCAATGCAATTATTTTGGTAACAAGGCTAAATCTCTCTTTAATTCTAAACGAACTGTTATTCTACATTTAAAATTTACTAATCCAATTTCTCTGTTGATATATACACCATATGGTAGCAGTACAATCAATATAGGTTAAACCTTATTACATCAGGTGTACACTCAGCAGCAGCTGAGGGTCATCTCAAAACACGTTAGTAACAAGAGTTTCTCGAAGGGACTGTTGCTCAATTGGTTGAAAAGAATTTATAGGAATTTAAGATAAGACTATTTCTTCCTTTTAACTGCTGCATGTTGAAACCATCTTTGATATTCTTTAGTGATAAAAAGATTTTCAAATTAGCTGCTGTGGTGGACATATTGGATGTCAGTTTGGTACCATTTTCATTTAGGATCAACAAAGCGTCATAAGAAGTTTTTTGGTGGAAACCCCATGTTCTTATGACTTTCTGTTTTTGGAGGAGTAATGATAACAAGATTTTCAAGATGGGTGGCATGGTGGTCATATTCAATATCGGATTGGCACCATTTCTATTTAGTACCAACTAGACATCATAAGAAGTTTTTTAGTGAAAGCACAATGTCAATATGACCAGCCATCTAGGAGAAGTAGTGATAACAAGATTTTCAAGATGGCCACTGTGGCAGGCATATTCAATGTCTGTATGGCATTATTTCATTTGGCACCAACTAGAGATCATAAGAAGTTGTTTAGTAAAAACCCCATGTTGATACGACCAACCATTCAGGAGTAGCGATAATATTTTTGAGATGGCCACATATTAGTCATCAGATTGGCACCATTTTCATTTAGGACCAATTAGTGAAAACCCCATGATGAATATGACCAATCATCCTGGAGGTGTAGTGATAACAAGATTTTCAAGATGGTCACTCTGGTATCCATACTGGATGTCAGAGCAGCACCATTTTCATTTAGGAGTAAAGTAGACCATGGGATGAATGTTTGTAAAGTTATATGGTAATCCTCAAAGTAGTTTAGGAGGAGTAACGATAACAAACTTGTGCTAATGGACAGTCAGACGACATACAATGGACAACAGGCTATCCCATAAGCTCAGACGGATGGATGATGGATGTCAGATGATGGACAAAAGACCATCCCATAAGCTCTTCTGGTCTATGACCAGTAGAGCTAAAAAACAAAAAACTTGATGATATATCATTGCTCATTGATAAGACTGGCAAAGCGGACATTTACCTATATAAAGTTTAAAATAATTTATCGGGTATCAACATGAATATTCAAAATAAGAATGAGTATTTTAGTTCAGTGCAGACAATTCTGACACTTTCTCCTCCACTATGCTGAGAGATCTCAGGTCAAATGCACACATGTTAATTTTTACTTTCGACATTGAAGAAAGGACAGCAGTTTTTAAAGCTATAATTGCAGAGATTGAAATTAGGATTTCTGTTCACTGATCCACAGGATCACCATAATATCATTTTTACTGATCCTGTCTCAGTTTCAAAGATCTGTGCTTTTGTGATTCTCTGAATTCAAAAAGTGTACAACATCACATCCTTTTCTGGCCTATATTTCAGCCATTCATATTTGTTTATCAAAGATTTCTGGTACCTTTTCCCTTTCTTCTCTTCATCGCATTTATGATCATGCACTTTCTTTGTTATCATCTAATTTCTAACCTTTTGGCAGCTCTTTCTTGTCATCAGCTAATCAACAACAATATAACAATAACACCTGTTATTCTGTATAATTTTGCATTATTTGTTGAGAAGGTCAACACGACCTTTTCCTACTGGCAAAGTTTATATCTATAGTGCTGAAATTAGTACAACTCTCCCTCGAAAACTCAAGCACAACGGGGTCAAAAAACATAGACCGCACTATAAGAGAGGATGCGAGTTATCGAGGGACCTCAAACAAGTTAAGAAGGGGATGCCATCCCCACTGGACATAGAGAAAACCCGCAGTGGAGGGTAGGAGGGGGGTAATGGGCTGTTTAATGGCCGAATACTCGTTTTATAATTGCATTGGGAATAATTGTCAATAAAGAGCTTTTTTATAACACAGTTGTTCACTTTTTATACAAATTACCTTTATTTTCAAGATATCCAACCTCCGAAAGATCGATAAAAAATTAGTCCAAGTGGTTTAACCAACATGTGTATGCGAAAACATTGTTTATTACATCACTGTTTTTTGTTGTTGTTGATTCACAACAAAACAAGATTCCTTTTTTTTCAAAAACTAGGGACATTTGTTTAGTGAAACAACCGTTAACGTTGAAACTCCTTTTATTTATTGTTCTATTAATAAAAATATGGATGCTGCGATTTCATTGCAAGTAATACTGAAACTTCTTCCCATCCTTAAGGAAATCTTTGAATGGCAATTTAGAAATTTCAAGTTCAATAAAAACTCTTTGAACTCACTTCTCCATAATGAAACATATCTGTGAAACAAAGCTTTTAATTCACCAAGTACTCATTTTGCTTGGTTGCCTTACTATCTTTGATCAAATTCATGAATGAGTCGGCTAATTTAAGGTAGGCTAAATTATATTACTTACATAATAATATTTATAACAGTGTTCGATCGATAAATTGAAAGGAGTTGACCTGACACATGGCCATGACCGCTAGCACTTACGCTGGTAGAATTTGCATGCCTTTTAGCTTTTCTTTAATTTCACCCCTTTTGTTTGATTTGATATAAAAGATTAATTAACGTGATAATACAAGGCAGGTCTGCTTTTAGTTGAGGGTAACAACACAAATACTTTTGCAAGTCGGAGATTTAAAAAAAAAAGGATCTGCGCTTAATTAGGTTCTCACGGAAACCCTCGCGGACATAACTGTGACGGTTGAATTATATTTTTCACGTTTGAATACAAGAGGGCATATTGCATTTATGATGATTACACTTAAACTGAATTAAAAGATAGAACTAAAACACAAATTTCACTTGACAAAATTTATTTAAATGGTATTTATTTTTTTAAGTGTTGCCACCAGTAGGCGTTAGTGACATTATCATTGATCGAAATTTCGTCAAATATTGTTATTTACAGTGTCATGAGAATGTTGTGTGGAAAGAAAATTGAACAAAATATACGACTTCTTATTAATAGTTACAAATTTCATGATGTTCATTCAAATTTCGGTGTATCAACCATTGTTTTCGATGATGAAATGAGTGATATATCAAGGTTTCTTTTTGGTCACTTTTTTTTCATGTTCAACAAATAGGGACCAAATTTTGGGGTATTTTCAAGTTTAAAAAAATGGGATCCACGCCCGACCCTGCGTTATAAGCAGGTTTGTGAGTTATCTGGGCGAGAGTTATCGAGGCAGCAGTGTACAATGGGCCAGGATACCAATCTAGTTCTGCATGCATGCTGTTTGGACAATCAGGACACTTATTAACTTGATGGATGGAAGAACACATGGCCATTCATTGTAACTCTTCATGTGCACATTCTTGGCAGGTAATCAATACAATAACCCGATTAATTACCCATTAAAGGAAATACCACCTGATGTTTTATCAAAATAAAGCTGACACAACACCCTTTGTTAACTTGTGACAGCAACTGGTGGAAATTTTTACTGATCCAATGGATTTGTGTGGGCTAAGGTTTTAGTGATCTGTTGGCAAATTTACTGAAAATCTTTTCTGAACCAGTTTCAGTGGTCATGTGCTGTCTAAAGGGATTTATGTCTGCACTTTAGATGATTCGATATTGTGTTGGTACTACCACCTGAGTAAGCTAACTCCACTGCACATCAGTTGCATTTCACCTTTTGAAAACAACTATCGACTGTAAGCAATGCAACCGAGTCAAAATGGTATTTAAAAATTGTCCTCCAGTTCACCCGGCAAAGCATGCGGAACAGAACCATGGCAGGGGGAGACTTTAAGATGTCAACTCTGCCCTCGCCCATTCCCTTAATTAAAGGACTTGTTGCACAGTTTTTTACCTCCTTGTAATAAGTGTACAAAAAGAATCTCTAGCTGATATAATTCTTACAGCACAAACCCCACTCACCTAAAGCAGACCAGATCAGCTAAAACAAGGGGTTACAAATAGCCACTATTTATACATATTTTCTACCAGCCTTCAGGATGCTGGTATGTGTGACATCAGAGACGAGAGTCTCCTCTGTGTTCATATATGTGATTCTAGTGGCAACTGTAAAAACGCAGATATTTGTTTCAAAATGCCAACTTATTGTGTTGCTTACAATTGAAAGACAAGAGTGTGAAGGGATTAAAGGTATATTTCTTTTATTTCCCAAGAGATGAAAAAATGAAAGCGGTATGGATTAGTAAAATAAGAAGAACCAACTTCACCTGGTATGGGCGCTCAAGGTTAAGTTCAGCACATTTAAAAAATCATAGTTTAAGAATGACCTGGAGACAATAGAGTGACCTGGATGCAGATATTTCAAGAGATTTTGTAACATATACTGCCTACCCTTAACGAAATGTTTGCTGAATGTAGATGAATTATATGCTAAACTGGACATTCTTTTGAAAAAAGGTTGTGCAGTATTCCTCTTTCATCTTGAAGACTTTTCTTAATGAGGAAATTTGGAGCAGAACAGATTCTTTAATTAATTACATTGTATGATGCATCTTTTTATCATCATTGTTTTCATTTTTATTTATGTTCTAATTTTAAAATCTTGAATAAATTAAATATACCCTTCTTTACCTGGTAAAACTCTACTGTCTAAATCATGCATACGATGTGCGCCATGGTAATCTGGCTGCAATTAACCTGCTTTTTTCAAAGTAAATTAATCTTAGGTACTATCATTCAATGGTAACATTCATGAACAGCCCTTGTGTGAAACAACAATTGTCCCTCTAAAAATTGGCAGAAGCAAGACTAGTAGTGTAAAACAGACAGTGAGGTACATACATCATATTCATCAACAGAAAGATCATGTTAAAAACATATAGGGACTGAATTTTCTCCAATTTCGAAACAGACTTTTTATTTATTTATTTAACTTTTTATTTGTGGGAATCATGAATGTTGTTAACAGTTTATATACACTCTAAAGTAACACAGCAGACATTGTGACGCTACTACACCTTCCATGCCATATTACCAAGTCTGTTTACATTCACATCTTCCACGTGATTTTCACCAGACTCAAATTCGGAGCTCATTATATCATTACTTTCATATGCTACATGTTCAAATTGACATGGATGGATGGATGTGGGATCAAAATAACTAGCAATTAATCATAAATGTTTGAAAACAACCAAATGAGGAAATACTAAACTCTAAACTCGAGAAAGAGTCAGAATCCACTGCATGTCCCATCTCTACAGCCTCATTAAAGTTCGGAAACGGCCGCTGCAGGTAGAGAGCAGTCCTAAAATATAAGATGTCAACCCTGATATGCATCATGTGGGGGTCGACATAAAATATTCCATAAGTTAACTGAACACAGGATTTCTCAATACCATCTCTCTTTAACCAACTAAAGCAATCAGACTTTAACCTGTGCCAACTATGCAAGATACTCTTGAAAATTTGGTCCCTTGGCCAGGGTCGACTGACCCTGGAACACAACACAGCTTGTTCAAGCAGTAAGACATTAACCTATCATCATGCATATCTGGGTCGACATCTTAAATTGTAGGGTCTGGGAGAGAGCAGCGATATTTATCTACTAATTTCAGGCAAATGACTCAATACTGGTACAGCAGGTTTCGGTTTTTTGTAAATACAATGCGTCTGGAGAAAAAAGAAAACCGATGGTGAAACTATACAAGATGTCCTCTGCAATCTGACTTCCACTGCAAGACTGCAACACATGGTGTCAGCATGCATGGTACGTTACCAACGTGCATGAATGAGTGTTATGTGCGGGTACGTGCAAGAATGCAGTTAGTTACGTTCAAAATCAACGATTATATAAAGACTTGCTCAAAAGTAAGTACTCGACGCTGACTCCTTCCTACAATGTAAGACGTCCACCGACCCTGATATTTATGATGTTGGTGTGCAATGTCTTACTGCCGAACGATAGTGCGTCAAATGACCGCGGAACTAGAGGCCAAATTTTCAAGAATTTGATGTCTTACATTGTAGGACTACTGTAGTAGAGCATGCCACATCATCATACTGAAGGCAACAGACACATAATAGTTAATCTATTTTCAGTTATTCTATTACTTAGCGATCAGAAATTGTTTCAAAATAACAACGACAATAACAGTATCATATTGCACCATTCTTACTCACGGCAAAGTCACCATTTTTGGAACTTTTTACTTACAGAACGAGAAACTTAGACCATTAGCCGGTTATCGGAAGACGGATGTCGTTGCAGTCACTCCGCGGCAAATTAAAATGTCGTCAGTTATTAGTTGAATGGGTGAAAAGACCCAAACAGAGAATGCAAAAATAAATAAATAAATAAAATTAATTTAAATGTTTCATCGATTGTATCTTTTTGTTTTTCTATGAATTTTATATTATGTACGATGACTTCAAATTTGAGTGATGTTCAGTGTTATGGTTGATTGGTGCCCTCAATTATGCTCCCAAAGTGACGTTTCGCTTCCAACGAAATGCCACTGACACCACAAGTTGAAATCTGCCCATTTATTGAATAAAAGCCTGCCCTTGTTTTCATTTTTTAAGTGATTCTCAAAAAGTATCATAAAATATAGAAATTTTAAGACATTAGCTTGCAACTCTAGCAACTGCTAGTGATAACTTTTCATCTATTTTTTTTGTCCAAAATTAAACGCAAAAATAACAATATTAATTAAAAATAAGGCCGACCCTTGTGCGAGCCAGTGACATTGTTTACTAACTTCAGTGGAGAGCACTTTGTGGTTCCTGTCTTAGGGCTCCATCAATCGGAACATCTTTGGCCTTTTCCGGCATGTTAGAAACGAAAAAGCCTAGCATGGGTCATCCAGTCATCTTCTGCTGTCATCGCTACGACATGAAAGCTAAAACTAGGGCGTGGGAAAAAAAAAAATAAAGATAAAAAAGATAGAAAGAAAAACTAAATGAAAACGAAAACAACAACTCAGAATATTGTGGCGTTAGATGGCGCAGTGAGCGTTGACAAATTCAGATGAAATTATTAATAAAAAGCAATGTATGCCAAAGCACAGATTTAAGATAAGCAAAAGTAAAATTTACATCAGTCAGGAAGAATGTTGTAAGATCAATGGCTTTATATGTTAGCAGCATGTTATTTTTGACGTAGTACACATTATGACGTTACAATATCTATGATATCAATAATTCCTCAAGGATCAAAATGTATCCGATGGATGTAAACAGTCTAAAAGGGGGCGCAGTTTTATTGTATTTTGCCCAGACCGATATCTGCATTTCTCCATGTAGACACAGTCTGACCGAGAAAAAAAAATCTGATGTAAATAATCTGGTTCGTTTCTTCATATGTTCCTCTAAACTGATCTCCAGTGACGTACTTAAACAACGCCACTGCCTGCGCAGACCGCGTGACCCCAAGGTCAGCCTTGTTTTCACTTATCATTTTACCATTGATCTTTGGTTAAAGTAATGAAACTTTAACAATAAGAGCGCTAGTGTTACGAGCTGAAGGTTTATAATGTCTGTATTTAAGGGTTTTTTGTGGTTTTTTTTGAGAACCCGATGAAAAATTATGTAAAAGCAAGAGTATGAGTTTCTGCATAAAATCTACTGAAACAAACTTGTGGTTGCAGTGGAGATAAGCTAGTGTGACCTTTCATCCGGTTTTACACCGGACAGTCCGGTTTTCAGCTGGTCTGTAACCTTCTTAACGTGTTAATTTTTGCGTGTGTATAAAGGAGAGTCCGGTATTCTTGAGGTCCGTCAGTGGCCACCCTAAAATAGGCGAGAGAGCCATCTGTGGCGTTGCGTTTGGTATGTGTATGTAGTGTATATAGTAGTTGCACATTTTTTTTATTTTAATTTTATTTTTTTAATTTTTGTACGGCGTCACAGCACAAAAGTGGCTATGTAATTGCCAACTAAAGGTAAAGTTCAAAAAATGGGTGGTATTCTCCTGCTCAGAGCCATGCGCCACTCAGACGGTTTTCAAAACGCCGATGTACTGCATATTTAATAATTCTATCCAAAAGCTTCATGTAAAGGCAGAAAAAATCTTTTCTTAATAAGTACAAACACTCCATGTACGATCCACTTGAGCAGAAAATGTTACAACCTTACAGTAAAACCTTATCTGGCCCCAGGTGGCCGAGTGGTCAAAGGCGAGTGGTCAAAGGCACTCGCCTTTACAGATCACTCACATCTTACCTCTGTCCGCGTGGGTTCGAGTCTCGGCTCTGCCAACGTGGGTATGTAAGAAAGCTTTCCAGTAGCTTTCCGTGGGTCGGCTGTTCTTCCCGTGTTCATCCTCCACCAAATATACTGGCCGCCATGTATATCCTATCATGTGCTGAAAAAATGGCATTAAACCCAAAATACCAAACATTCACGCCAAATTCTGACTTAGTTTGACAATGTGGCAAATTTAATTCGCCTCATTGGTAACATTTCATTCATCGTACGATAAACAATATTTGTAACTTTGGAAAACGAATACAGTATTACAAATTCTAAACACCACTTGGCTTGATACATAATTTATATATGGATATGTTTGTGTTTGGATTGTAAAAGTAAGCTAATGCCTTTACTTAAGCGTGTGCTTGTTCTCTCCATCATGTTTTCACTTAATGTATGATAGTGTATAAGTACGTTTGTGTTTGAATTTTAAAAGTTAGCCAATGTCTGTCATTTAATGGTGTGTTTGCTCCTCTCTCCATTCTGTTTAATGTGTATAGAAGGTTATGTTCGTGTATGTGTGTAAGCACTGTTACTCTTTTCTCTTCTTTCATTCCATGTATGATAGTGCATAATTATGTTTGTCTTTGTGTAAGCATTCATACTCTTTTCTCTTATTTCACCCCATGTATGATAGCATATGAATATGTTTGCGTGTATAGTGTGTATATTTCTACACTTTTGTCTCTCCGTGCAATTCATTGATAAGGTTACAGGAATTATAAGGTGGTATGGAACGTTAGTTTTGTCTGTAAGGGATGATAGGGAAGTTATAGGGGGATAGGGAAATTAGTTTTGTTTATAAGGGGTTTAAATTTTATTTTATACCCCTTCTTCTACATCCTACCCTGTGTGGTCAGTGGATGAGTAGGTGTTTGTCGCCGCAAATGGTGTGTTGGATAGTAGGTGTAGTTTTAACAGTACATTTCCCCGCCCTGTCCCTAGAGAGTCCCATTGGACGTTTCTAGCATTACATTTTCCTTTGTCACCATACAGGCCCATCATGTTAAACGTATAGACGTTTCTAACATTACGCTTTCCTTCGTCTCCTGACTGCTTCATATTGTTAAACCTATGGACGTTTATAACATTCAGTTTTCCCCTGTCGCCAGACTGCTCAATAATGTTAAACCTATGGACGTTTATAACATTACGTTTTCCCTTAAACCTATGGACATTTTTAACATGACACTTCCTGTTAGAGACCAGACAAACCCATAATGCTAAACCTATGGCGTAATGCTAAATTCCCGTTTGAGGCCAGACAGTCCCCCACATGTTAAACTTATGGTGTATTGTTAAATTCCCGTTTGAGGCCAGCCATCCTCATTTTGGATTTCCATAGGTTTAACGTTAGATTCTGTTAATTCCCGTTTGAGCTCAGAGTAGCCCTCCACATGTTAATCCTATTGACATTTTGAACATAGAATTTCCCATCGTCATCACTTACATGTTAATCCTTTGGAATAAAAAATTAACATAAGATGTCCCATCTTGAGGCCAGGGTGACACATATTACTACTTCCGTCTTCTTGATCGATCTAAGTTCATCTGTTAAACCGGTTTTTTCACAGAGACACATTTTTTTCTTCTGGGATGTGGGTCTTTGTAATACATGGCGTCATCAGCTTCTACGATAACATCCGTAGTTGTTCGAATATGTATACAGATTCCATGTGAGCTATTTATAGAACGCAAAAACGACGTCGCCACTCTTCAAATCTGAAAGTTTGACTTCGATTATCTATGTAAGCCCAAATATTTTATATATACTTTATAGGTCAGAAAGTTGTGTTTTTGTACATGGACAATACTTTGATACAGTTTTTTTTTTCTTTTTTTCTTCATAATATACATAGAGTAGTGCTCCTATAATGCTCACGGCATACTCACCCATGGTCAGTTTATACATATAATTGTTACACAGGCGATTAAAAGGTTTTGCGGACAGAGATAAACGACCACCATTCCATAGATGACTTAATTAATTTGACACTAATTAGTGTGTTTTTGTGTCGCTAAATATCTTTGAATTATGCCTTTTTAAGATTTTAGGAATATTTCGAAACACACACAATTTTATAAGTGAAACGGTGTATTTTGTTTTTGTTGTTGTTGCAAAAGTTGAAGAATATTGTGTATGACGTGTCTCTACCACTCACAGAATACAGTAATTTATTTGATTGGTTAATAGTTTGCGTATGATGTGTCTCTACCAATCACAGAATACAGTAATTTATTTGATTCGTTCGTAGTTTGTGGATGACATGTCTCAACCAATCACAGAATACAGTAATTTATTTGATTGGTTAGTAGTTTGTGTATGACGTGTCTCAACCAATTACACAATACAGTAATTTATTTGATTCGTTAGTAGTTTGTGTATGACGTGTCTCTACCAATCGCAGAATACAGTAATGTATTTGATTCTTTAGTAGTTTGTATAATTCAATATGGTGCTGAAGTATGGGGATTTCACCATGCAAAGAGTGTGGAAAATGTGCATTTTAAATTCTGTACACATATCTAGAAAGTTAAGAAATGTAAAAATTTTGATGCATTATATGGAGAGTTTGGTAGAATATGACTTATTAGACGAAAAATATGAATGATATAATGGTGGGATACCATATAGTCTAATTTAACAAAGATTATATGACCAGTAAGGTTGCAACATTTACAGGTGTAAACGGCTTAGTTTAGTTTACTACCTGTAAACGTTTGTAAAATTGGTAAACGTGTAAACGAACATGCATGTGGCTGTCATTGGCGTAGGAACTACCCGTTCCAGTTAAATTATATATTTCCACATCACTGCTTAATAGGATTGTTAAGTGTGAATTTTCTGTTAATTCTTATCTTAAAGTATGTATCTATGATTTTCATGTCAAATGTGGCATCGCTAGGACGAAGCAGAAATTGACGAGAACCGGTTATAGTGCACATTGCACAACATTTCACATCAGTCTTATTTATTCATAATGCTGATAACATTTATTTGAACTACAGCATTTTAAACAGTAGGCTTGTTAACAAAAGCTTTAATTAACAACATTTTTAAAAGGAACCCCGTTTCAAGTTTGTAAACCACTGCATAGATTTTAAATCATGGTAGATCATACAAAAGCATCCCATGCACATGTCCAGGCAGTATGTTCGGTTCCATTATCGATTTTATTCATCATGTACATACATGTAACAGTAGGTATCAATATCACGACAATTCGAGGGATGTTTTACTGAAACTGTCAGATATATTCAAATAAAGACATATCTTTCAAACTGAATCCTACCATGATAAGAAGTAAAAGACGTACAGGAAATGAAACAGTTGCAAGTTGAGCGATGAACAGCATGCACATTATAATAGCTGTCAGCTGTTCGGTAAGATTAATGGGTAGATAGGGGAAAAGGTTGACTTTCTAATCGTTTCATTTAAACGGCATCGTTTCGGATATTGTAAACAAGCTTAGACATTTTGGTCAACGTTGCAGCCTTACAAGCCAATATTAAAAGCCAAACTGGCCATTGCCTGTGCGTTGATTGGCGCCTGTGGTCATAACCTGAAAGGTTAGGATGCTTTTGCCTCCCTGCATAAAGTTCAGCAGGTTGGTCTCAGCCACCAGCGATGGCGTTACAGCCGGCATCCAAAGTGCGAGCTTTGAGAGCACGAACTTGCCTTCTGCAGCGGTCTCCAAGTGAAAGATAGCGTCATCATCGGTCTTTTTACGGGTCAGCGATGGTGTACTTGGCGCCAAGGTTGACCTTACGCACATCCCGACAGTTGCCGATGATGTGAGTCAGCGGTATGGTGCGTCCACTGGGCCCTTCCGCATTGCAAGCATTCGTTGAAGTTGAAGTTGTTGCCGGTTACTGCATCGTCGCAGTAAGCACCGGTGCTGTTGGTGGCCTTTGCCGTGGTATACTGGACATGTCGGCGTGGTCTGTTGCGTCCTTCGTGAACATCAACGATGGGCCAGCGCTGCGGGCGTAGTCGTCACTATAGCGAGCAAGGCCTAAAATGGTCATGGCGACATCGACATTATCCAGACAGGACTCAATTTTTTTGCTATTGATGACATAGCGAGGACTGTTATTGACAAATACCACCTTGTCCCCTGCGGCGTAATCTGCAGGGACTTTTGCAAGGCAAGTAGACGTGCAGGGGTGGTGTGAATGCCAGAAGCCGGCCTGAACTCTGGTGCAAAGAAAAGTTCTAGAACACGTAGCCAGGACTAGCCTTATCGCAGGTGTTCGAGTCCACGTAGGAGCAGCCAACGACATTGCACGTTAGATATACAGAGATCGTGGTGGTGATCTGCACTATGCTGGGAGCGACGTTGTAGCCCTTGCCGAGAATGGCGTTCACGGGGTCCACCGTGGCGGGCCATCTCAACAGCAAGAACAGGCTTGAGTTTGCGATGTCGACGCCGTAGGCAGCGGAACTGATTTCTTACGCTGCGGAAAGGATTGGAGCATTGGCAGCAATGCCAGTTTTGATGCCTTCGCCCTTCAGGGCCATAATCTGCCGCTGGCTTTCCTGGTTGATGGTGTCTATTTTGTAGGCACCGTTGGCAGTTTTAGGTCTTCCAGGTGGCGTTATTATCGAAGGAAAACACAAAGGTATTGTTGTCCGAAAGGCCGGAAGCGGATATTGGGCCTGTTGATTGGTAGGCATGCCGATATTATTTAGTATTTTTTGCATTTATGTTGTTTTCGCGGGTGTCCGTTGTTTTGTTGTTTCAAACTGCTTTTGGCAAGTACAAATGCATGAGTAATAAACCTCGTAATAAATCTTTTTAAATACCGCTTTACATGTAGCATTGTCCATAATATCATCCTTTAGCAGACATTGACAGATGGCGCTAGCCTCGTTGACCAGCTCGAGGGACGTGTTGCCGGCCCGGACAAATCGTATCAGCGTTTCGATGAGTTTGATCAGCTCGTCCGTGTTGAAGCAGTGTATCGTGCAGGCATTGTTAACTGAATGTTTCTTGAAATACCTACTTTAGCCAATTGTATTTCATGTACTTGGGATTTGGTTGTTTAGTTTTCTCCGAGAACAGCAGCGTTTGCCACTTCTTAGGCATTTCAGAACTTGTAAAATACAGCGCCTCTATCCGCGATAAACTGGTACCCTTCCTCTGTAAACTTCTGGGCCACTGTGAGAATTCTTGACGTGTGCTCGGGCGGGGGTAACTTTGGTAGGGCAGCACTTAGGTCGCTGGGTAGCCCTTCCAACGCCGATGTGGTTGACTCCTTAATTTCTTGGACGGCCTGCTTTACGTCTCTGACCTCCTCGCGGGTCTCATTGGCAGCCTCAGCGGCGCGGGCAGTTACTTCGGCGGTTTTTTGGCTGGTTTAATGAGAGGTGAAAAGCTCTTTTAGAACTCGTAGGTGACATCAGCACGTGCAAGATGACGGGCGTTTAGCTTCTCGTGCAGCTCGTTGCGGCGGGCCACGTACTCGTATTTTGTCTTTCGCGCTTTTCATTTTGGTATATGGTATAAATTTTAAAAGTATATGCAAGACACTGCCAGACTTCAATTTGACACAACCCGCACCTTAACAAGGCCATCCCGAAACTTTACTGGAGCTGTGGGGCTGTGTTAGTCAGGTCTATGGTGGCGAAACTGTGGAGCTTGGACGTTGCCTCGTAAAAGAAGCGAATCATGCCAGTCCATGTCAGCGGCACACCATGTGGTGTGCACGTTCCGCAGGCCATGGACACAGTCCTGCGGAACAAGACCGCCATGTTTACGTTTTTGCGAATTACCTTTGGTATATGGGTGAAGCGCTAGTACAACAGGACTGCATTCTTGTATCGCCCGCAGCTTAAGAGTTGCGTAGAGTTTTTTTCCCCCTCTGACATCAAGTCGTCATAAATAATAATGTTTTCTTGGGACGCGGTCTAGGGTCGTTAGGGACTGGGGCCACTTGGACGTTGGAGATAAACGTCAAGGGGTAACCAGTGGCGACAAGTGCTTCGTCGCTAGGTATCTTGATGTGCTCAAAAACGGTGGCGTTGTTGATTTTCCGCAGGATGTCGTAGCATTTCTCATCGTAAGCGCTAGGCGCAACCACGTAGAGCCTGTTCCATTTCATCCAGCGCATTAGGAGGTTCAGGAGCAGCTGCGTCTTTCCACAGCCAGAGGGGCTAATGAGCAGCGCTCGGACGCGGTCAGGGGACAGGATCCAGTGGTGCCGCAACTTTTTCGGCTTTTTGTGGATGCAAAGTCAATGATGTCCATGCTGTTAAAGGGTTGCTACCTACTTCAAAATGCTCGCATATTGTCTATGCTGCAGGCAACTGTAGGTGGCCACAATGTGCTACCGACCAATGGGAAACACGCGCTCGAAGGTACGTGTGCTGTATGAGGGGTAATCAAGTCTACAAAATGGGAAAGCAATGCGTTGACATTGCTGCCAGCCATGAAAAGCTGCAGGGACTGCCCTGGAGTATCCCGGGCAAAAGCATCTACCGCTCCACAACTACTGCGGGCCGGGCACAAGGATAGACATTAGACTAGACGCATAGGGCCGATTCTAGCCTGGTGAGGTCCCAATAAACCGTGTAGATACTGCGTGCTACCGACACGATCTGGCGTACTCGCACAGCTGCGGCATCCGCGACTGGAAAAAGGCCAACGTAGACCTGATCCATGACATAAATACCATCCAGGACCTCAAAGCTGACTCGTAAAAAGAGTCATGAAAGTCAAACTGGTTCTGGGCGGGAACTTGTAAACATGTTAACGCTGCCAAAATACTTGCTAAAGTTGTTGTTGTTCCGACAGTGCAAATTTTTTAAATAATGGTTCTCGTTTTGCAATGCAATAAGTAACTGCAAGCGATACTAAACTTGCGGCAATATATCAGTCCGCGAGGTTACTGGAAGGGCGTGGCAACGGTCAATAAGCTGGTAGAAGCTGCCAAAGTCTCACAAGATATTGCCAGGGCGTGGTTCAAAAAGCAGGCCACGTGGTAGATTTACCTGCCGGCACCACGTAAAATTCTCCGACCTCGATTTGAGATTTCAATCCCTAACGAGGAGCACCAGGGCGATATCTTGTTTTTGCCGCACGACAAGGTTGGGCGATACACGTACAAGTATGCGCTGACCGTGGTTGATGTCGCCAGCCGTTACAAGGAATCCGAGCCTTTGACCACCAAGGAGGCTTTCAAAGTGGCCGAGGCCTTGGCACGTATCTACAAGCTGGAGCCGCTAAAGTGACCCAATCTGCTGCAGCTTGAGCCCAGCCTGGAATTTATGAGTGCAGTGTCGCAGCTCTAGGCTAAGCACGGCGTGCGTGTAAGGCAGTGCGATGCCAACGTTCACCGTGCACATGGCATTGAGAGAGGTTTAATCGTACTCTGGTCGAGCGGCTCTTTGAACACCAATACGCCCAGGAGATGTTGCTTTCCAAGAGCAAAACTGCAGAGCGGGGTACTGCTGCCTGCCGTTGTGGTGGCTCTAAACGGTGAGGTAACGCTGCTCATAGATAAGAAATCTACTGAAGCCACTCGTGTTACGTCTGCTCTGTCAGCGACTCCAGAGTCTTTGACACGACCGGGTGGTCTGGAAGAGCACCGCCTGACCTCAAATATCTGGTACGGTACCTATATGCGCCGGGAGAGCTTGAAGGTGGGCGAGGCCGTGTTCACCGAGGCTCATAGGTTTGACATCTCAGGCCAGCCATCTAAATACCACCTTTGAGGTAGTGGTTTGCGGCGTAGAAGCTTCGTTCGCGAGAAACTACAGATTGTGCCTGTAGGTACTCAGCCACCACCGAAGGGCATTCATATCCATGGCCCAGGCCGAAGAATTCGCTGAAGTACTGCTCCGCCCAGGCCTGTTGCTCTTGCGCGGTGCGGTAGTGGGCATATGCCCGCGTCCTAATACCGTCTGACGCAATCCACCTTTGGGGTCCAGTGGACTTGTCATGATTATGCAGTACATTCCCATTTTGTAGTGGTCGCTGCGTATGGCGGTCATGGAGTGTTGAAACTCTTTCTTCTTTCCGAGGCACTCGTGGTAGAGGTGATGCCTAAGGTCGGCCCTTACGACTGTCCTCGAGATGCGTTTGGTCTGTATCTCTGTTCTGGACTTGTGGCTTCCGACTAGTATAGTATGGTGTACATCTTAGGGCGGAGGCCGACAAACTCGGTTATGAACTTTCCAGAGCACTCGGCCTTAAACTTACCTACGACCTTTTCTTTTCCGTGCTGTGGAGCAGATAGTCGTTTGTGTCATAGAGGTGAACATCTTCAGCCATATCTCGGTAGACATCAGCGGTCTCGGTGCTCAACAGCAGACTGTCAGTGTCCGTGTACAGCAGGTGCGCGTTATTGCCGTCGCGCGCTTTTATCTGATTGTAGCAGACGTCCTATATAAAGTGGATTCTCAGATCAAGAATTGAATTGCCTACCCGATATATATGGTGTGGTTAAGCTTCTGGTTGGTCTTTGTGGAATGAACAGCAACATTTTTGACTGCCTTTAAGTCCGTGGTTGTTGTTACTTCATAATAACTTCATCGATGTTACGATTTCTTTACTTTTTTTATTAATACGTGGCAGGAATAAGATTAAAAAATTAAAAGTGCAGGTTTTACACCTATATGTTTTAAAGTTATATATATATATTGTGTTGATGATTTTAACAGCAATAACAGGTTTAACTGCTGCGCCCTAAAACTTATCGCGTTTAGTACTAGAGAGACTCCATACTGATTCTACCCAAGTACAAGAGTAACAATGACCGGTTGCGCTATCACTTCATGTATTTTACTAGTATCTACGTCTTGTACAAATGCAATATGCAGTTATATCCCTTTCTCTATCGTGAAGTACAATATGCAATGCAGATACAATAATTTGTATGAATACTTCAGTTGTAACTTTACATATTAATTGCAATTAAATATCTTTCTCTAAGTATTTTTCACTGACATTTTGTGCTCCAAAGTGGTTACAATTTGCAGTGGTAGCTCGAATTTTTCTACCGTTCAGCAATTTTGTCAACACCTTGCAGTCATATAGCCATGCACCTTCTACACCGTTTATTTTCCCGACTTTCTCCATGAATTCCAGGGTTGCTTGGGTAATCTTCTCTCTTAACAGTATCACATATCCTTTCAAAGTTTTTCCTTTCTGTATATTTTTCTGTCTCAAACTTACCTATTCTTTCTGTTAAGAACTTATTTTCCTGCCTAGCTTAAAATAATTCTCTACGTAAATTTTCCAAATCATGTCGTAGTTCCCCATTATCTTTTGAAATGTTCTCTTTTCATTCTTTCGTCTTTTCAAGAGAATCCTTCGTTAAAACTTGAATAACAGTTGTTGTTATCTTTGGATCTACATACTCTTTATCTAGAACCTTGAAGACAGCATCTAATTTGTAATGTCATCTCCATTCTTGCAGTATCGTGCTCCTTTATCAAGAACTGACTTATATGAGTCTGGGTGGGTGTTCGAGGGGTAGTGGTAGACTCTGACATTGTTCTGTATGATGTTGAGTCTAGCGATGTTGTCCTTATCTTTTTCTTTATATTTAATTCCATGTCAACTCTTTGCAGATTTTTTCTGTTTGTTTTAACGGCACTTTTAACACAGTATTGACTATATCATGCCGAGGAAATAGGACCTAAGTGCCTTTCACAAGGACACACCTAGGCAGCCGACCCTGGTTGGCCTGAGCGGATTTTGAACCCGCGTTACCCTTTAGATAACCAGTTCGACGCTCTACCAACTGAACTACCTCCACTCCCTCTCTACCAACTGAACTACCTCCACTCCCTCTCTACCAACTGAACTACCTCCACTCCCTCTCTACCAACTGAACTACCTCCACTCCCTCTCTTTACAGAACCTTTTAGGAGGCATTTTCTTTCAGATATGCTTCCTGCCAACTATCAACTTAGTCTAAGCAAACATCGATGTGCGAGCATTCATTATCAACTTCTACATGTATGCTGCACACTGTGCTGTAGTGAAAAGTTTGCTATTAGTTTATCACGTGTTATGGTCCTGCTCAGTTTTGAAACCCATATTTAAATGTATTAACTATTTGTGTAAATTTTGAATTGGTTCATAAAAGCTGAAATTTATTTTATAACATGTTTATCGGTGACATTAGTACTCAAGTCTGTGCCCGTGCTTTATGTCCTCGGAAAAAGAGAAAGATTCACATTGATGAAAAACACATGTTCCAAATTCTCCTTAAGTATTAAGAAAATGTGAAAACATCGTCCACAATCTCAAAGAGCAACCTTATTACATTTCCCATGGCAGTAAAGTTATCATACGAATTCCACAAATCTACTTTTTAATTCAGATTATGGCGACCTTGAATCTATTTTCAATTAAATCTTGTTAAGTGAAATTCTCTTTCAGTTACGTGCAACTAATTTTCACGTTTCAGTAAAAAGAAAATCATGTATAAATGTATATGTATATATGTATGTATGTATGTATGTATGTATGTATGTATGTATGTATGTATGTATGTATGTATGTATGTATGTATGTATGTATGTATGTATGTATGTATGTATGTATGTATGTATGTATGTATGTATGTATGTATGTATGTATGTATGTATATATGTTTATATGTATGTATGTATGGATATGGATGCAGATGTGCATTTGTGTATATGTAGGCATGTAGGTGCATATTTATATGTGTATGTGTACGTGCATGTGTGTGTATGTATATGTGTATATATGTATATACATATGTATGTGTGTGTATGTGCATATGAATGTATGTGATTGAATATATATATATATATGTACATGTGTGTATGTATGTATGTATATGTATGTGTGTATATCTACGTGTGTGTGTATGTGAGTAAGTAGGCGTGTATATGTATGTATGCATGTCAGTAGCGTAAAAAGAAATTCTGCCTCCTCCCCCGCAAAACTTAATTTTGAGGCCCCTCCCGATACAATTTCGCATGTTTGATGGCATTTTTGGGCCCCCACAGGGCCTGCTCCAGCCCCCTCCCCCCCCCGAGTTGCGGGGATTGCTTACTCAGTTGCTACGCCACTGCTGTATTTTCATCTTAATATATATGTATTTATGTATGTATGTATGTGCGTATATACGTATATGTGTGTATCGACTCTCATCTTACAGTAACATCAAAAAATTGTCTAGTACTGCTTACATTTCTTGTCTTGTTGAAAATTCGCTTTTTGTTTTGTTTTTGATTCCGATAACACTGAACTACTGCCCGTGCCATACGCTCTAATGACTGGGCTATTCACAACGCGACATTTGACGTGTTAAGTTCGATCCAGGGATAATAAAGGTACCACAAGTGAAACCGCATTTTACATTAAGTTCAGAGCACAATCGATTACCTCCGCAATTTATCACTAAAATGATAGTGTTTAAATATGAAATTCTTCGGAGACAAAATTGCGAAAGTGCTCTATGGTAATCTTTGCTTTAAAGTAGGAAAATCCCATAGAAATTTCCCCAAAATGAATAAAATAACTTTTTTTTTTTTTTTTAGTTTTTTAGTTTTTTAGTTTAAATTCATAATGTAAAATAGTTTTGCGCCTATTTCTAAAATTTTATAATATTAATGAAAAATATCTCAGAAAATTTTGTCTTCTCGACATTAATTTTTTTTTTGTGTGGGTGGGTGGGTAAAAATGTACCTTGGAATTGACAGTGCAATAAAATCTTGTAAAATTGTGTGAGGAGGCCATTCGATCTCTGATCCAGTGTCCGCCAGGGTAGCTCGGTTGGTAGAGCGTTGTCTCGTAATCCAAAGGTCGAGGTTCGATACAATCCCAGGCCAGTCAGGGTCTGCTGCCTGGGCGTGCCCTTGGGAAAGGTACTTATCTCTTATTTCCTCGGCACGATATACCCTATGATGTGCTCAAAATGCAGTTTAAAATCAAAGCAACCAGTGTCCGCCAGCCAAGCCTACCCATCATCGGGAGTCGTAAAAATAATCATTTAGTATCAATCATGCCGCATATCTTTCAATTTGCTCCATCTTTCTAACGATGGTCCTAATTGATTAAACAATATTTTTATTTTAGTCTAATTTTAAAGTTTGAAAAGCAATTTCTCTAAATTCTGGATATTTACTTTAATATTTCATTTGATGAAGCCTAAAGTACGATTTTTTCTTAATTTGTAATTCCATCAACATGTGTATTCCAGGAGAAATTATTTGAAAGATGAGTACCAACATATATTTAATTTTTTAATTTTTCTTTTACAAATTTGTAAAACTAGTATACGCAAAAAGTATTTTATGGGTACTTGATTTCTTGATGTGGTAAACTGGAGGGGTGGGGGTGGGGGCTTGACACTTTTCCTTTATTAAATTCCATGTCCCATTCCTTGTCTCAAACCCGAAGCATTTCTAGATCTTGTTGAAGATTGTATTTATGAAAAAGTTGTCAAAAGGCCAGTATTTACCATTTTAGGATGAACCTTTTTTCTTAAACACGCAATTAGTTTGGGCTATACATGTCTGTTGCTACATGTTCAAGGGCTTTCATACTGAAGACATACAAAAACCGTACAGTTTTGGACCAAAACAATTCTAAGTGTACTTAATTGGAACAATAATTTCTTAACACCGTTCACTTTTATTTTCTTCTACCGCAACCAAATCATTCTATATAGATAAAGAACGTTACTGTAACAGTCGTAAGTTTTGCAGCTTAGGGACAAATATAAAATATGAAAAAAGAAACAAAGCGCATGCAAGCGACAGCAACTAAATGTATAGATTTAAAGTGCGCAGTAAGGAAAAAAGTATTTGTATACGTAAATACATGTGCACATATGTATGTATGTATGTATGTATGTATGTATGTATGTATGTATGTATGTATGTATGTATGTATGTATGTATGTATGTATGTATGTATGTATGTATGTATGTATGTATGTATGTATGTATGTATGTCAGTTGCTTAACATTTTCTAAATTTAACAAGTTTAAACGTGTTTCAAACATTTGGTTTTCTCCAAAAATAAGGTTAAATGGGTAGGATAAAAATAAGGTTAAATGGGTAGGACAAAATTGGCGAATAATAATCCAGTCAACCAAATTAAACCAGTCATGTTTTTTTACGTTTGTTTAAACATTTATAGGAATATGAGAATATTAAAAATCGAAATTTTAAAATTTATTTGACCACTCATATATATGTGTGTATTACCATCTCATTTACGGATACGAATACATTTCTGGGCCAGTCATTACAATTACCAGACCACTTACACTGTGGTGACAATTAGCAAAGTAGAACACTAACTTTAAAACTGTACAACAAAAATAATGGGACAAAGTTGCACTGTATTGAATATAACAGTTTTTGGAGAGGTGATATACATAATTTATGAGTTTAACACGAATACAACTATGTCAGTATCAAGACATAATGAGTAGTTGTTTCCAAGTTTTCGTGGGATTAAAGTGTGATTTATGCCAATTGTATGACAAAAGAACATACAAGAGAACACAAATGTTTATTTCCTTTATTTTAAACATAGAAAAAATATGCTTATTACATTCAATAATCATAACATCGAGATAGGCATAATAAAGCCTGATAGAAAGATGATTTAAAACGCTACGGTATGATGCAGGAATAAATTATGTACTTCATGTGGATAAATAAATAAATTTGTATTGGGCTACATTCACAGGAATAAATTATGTACTTCATGTGGATAAATAAATAAATTTGTATTGGGCTACATTCACAGGAATAAATTATGTACTTCATGTGGATAAATAAATAAATTTGTATTGGGCTACATTCACAGGAATAAATTATGTACTTCATGTGGATAAATAAATAAATTTGTATTGGGCTACATTCACAGGAATAAATTATGTACTTCATGTGGATAAATAAATAAATTTGTATTGGGCTACATTCACAGGAATAAATTATGTACTTCATGTGGATAAATAAATAAATTTGTATTGGGCTACATTCACAGGAATAAATTATGTACTTCATGTGGATAAATAAATAAATTTGTATTGGGCTACATTCACAGGAATAAATTATGTACTTCATGTGGATAAATAAATAAATTTGTATTGGGCTACATTCACAGTAAAACTTAAAGATCTCGTAAATTCTACAAGTCTAAGCTACAACTATTCAACTAAATCTATTCGGTGACCTGACAAATGCTACATTTGCAACGCCAGAATCTAAAATCGGTGAAACGGGTTAGAATTTCAAAAATATCAAATAATTTTTGAATCGGACTACCGTCCTAACTTTAGGGAAGAAATATTTAAAATTAGGCGAATAATTGTAGCTGATCCAGTTCTGTAAAAACTGATAAGACTTGGAGGGAGATGACAGACAGAGCTTACTTCACGAACAAGACGTTTCTCTACATGACAAACAAGATGTCATATACAGTATGAAGTTGAACAAGATTTTAAAGACCAAAAGTATGAACGGTAAAAAGTACTTGTAAAATGGAAAGGATATGACAAATCGTTTAACGGTGGGAACCAATAGAAACTTTATGAAACAAAAATAAATGCTGTACCAAAAGTACACATCTCTTGAGACGGAGGAAGCAGAATATATATATATAGAAGTATAATACAGCATGAAAACTTTGAGGTTTTGAACAATAATGAGTTTAATAAACGTGATAGATGTAGAAAAAAAGTGCATTAGGCCTATGCTGTTGGTGGCGGTAGTAACTTGTTGTTACTTAGTGGTATTGTTATGAAAATGGGTAGCATCGTCAAATACATCAACAATTTACAGAAATCCAAAGACTCATTACACTTGGACTAGAAGACAAAAAGAAGACAATGCGAGTAAATACTATGTAGAGAAGAAAGATGAAAAAGATGTTCCTCCAGCACGCATTGTCTCTGCCATGATGAAACGTGATATTTTCGTGATATTAAACAAACAAAAATGTATATTGATACAAATGATTTCAGGAGCTGCTTTACTTAACCTTTTGAAATTGGTTACGAATTTTGTATCCTCTAGGATACCGTGTTATACCTTTTTATAAATAATGCAAATAACAAACCCGCTCATGGCAAAACAATACCAGGTATTGTGACGTCTACCTATTTCGCTAACTCAAACAAATAATTAACTAAAGTCAGGAGATTGAAAGAGAAAGAGACACTAGAAAAACTTGCTGGATAAGATACAAATTGAACAGAAAAAGTTTAACTTTTGTCTGTTTAATTTTTTCACATACAATTGAATAACTTTATTACAATCAACGGACTCATTGAGAAAGAAATATATCCACAACAGGAATGGTAAGCTGTCCATTTCATTACTGACAACATATTGTGTTGCTGGTTACCACAGTGTTCCTTATGACCTCAAAAACAACATCTTCTGTTACATCCACGACAAGAAGGAAACATAAACTGTCTTAAAGAATGATGGATTTCACAACCTTGAGATGTACATGAATAAAGCACATGACTGCAAATGGTGACAAGAAAGTATAGATGTTGTATGTCTGAAACACAACCCAAAAGTTAAAATCGCTCTGAGTAATAATTGCGCAGCGTATATCAGCAAACACAATGCTAAATTGCTAGGATTGAATAGCCATATAAGTATACAAGCATCTACTGAATCTGATACAGTTTGTGGATTTTTGAAACTTTAAAATGTATACATTCATCTTGACCAAATCAAGAATATTTAAATTATTTCAGTATTAACTATTGTACTTTATTAGAGTCTTTTGCCCTTTATAAATGTTTTTTTCAGGGTGACTGTTTCGTACAGTGCAAATGTCCATTACAAGCAATTACAGAGGGGTAAAATTAACAGGTTGAATATCAGCATAAACGATGACAATACACAAGTAATTCTCACAGTATGCCTATAACCTATGCTTTGTTGAGTATTTCTTATTTTGGTGTTGTTGTTTTTTTAAGCCAGAAAAATGACACAAATTGCGATATAACTAAGAGCTTCTAGTGAGTTTGGTATACCTTTAAATATTGGGCATTAAACAGAGAAGAAATATCTTACAACGAACACTGACACTGACTAAATCTCAACAATACAGTATCACATGTTTACATAATCATGTTAGATCAACTGATGCAGCTTCAAATGGTTTATACAGAGACCTAAAAAAGTAAGACTCTGGAGGATAGCAATTTTAAAGATATCAAAATATAGAGAGAATAAGTTGACAGCAAATTAGCATTTTTCGAACAGATATTGCAAACAAAATCTAAGATCTACAAAAATAGATTGACGAGAAAACACAAAATATTGTAAATGCTCAAGACTTGTTTAAACAACGATTTAACACAATTGTCTACTAGTATTAAAATATTGCAAACGGTAAGAGAAAGCTCAGGTGAGATATATAACATCCAATAATATTACAACAAATCGAGAGAGGACAAACAGTGAGATAGATGCTACAGAAAATTGAAAATTCTTGGAAAACCAATGCATTAAAAATCTCAACTGCAACGGTTAAGGACGGAATTGTTTGGTAAATTGGAACCATTTATTATGTTCAGTTTATTTGATCCGGATAGAGCTGAATAAAATACAAAATAGTCACGATAAAAGCAATAACTATAGAGAAAAATATGCCGAATTTAATGAATACTTGATTACTTGAATGCAAGATAGAGAGACTAAAGTTAGTGACTCAGTATTTAAATAACTTAGATGATGCTTTATCACTGTATGCCGAATTTAATGAATACTTGATTACTTGAATGCAAGATAGAGAGACTAAAGTTAGTGACTCAGTATTTAAATAACTTAGATGATGCTTTATCACTGTACTCTTCTACTCACGCATAAAATAATGTAAATACATTTCCCTCGAACTTGTGATGGGTATTAGTACACTTTCAAGTTTCTTTAAGAAAAAGGCCTCCTACGTTGTCGCAGAGCAGTGTCAACGACACTTGTGGTAAGCACAGTGACCGGCCTACGTCACTGAAGGTGAGGTACACCGAAGTAGCATTAACATAGGTGCAATACGTTTTTTTAACAAGAACGACAGTGAGTACGGTTGTTTTTACAACATACATATAGTAAAGATTTCGCTAGATAAATAATATAATATCAATGTATGGTAAATACATTACTCCTCACTAGCAGGAAAAGAGACCACAGGAGTTAAATGCCTCAGTCCAGAATGTTCAGGTAGTTTCTTTGTGTCGCCAGATGTAAAGGTAAAACGTGAATCTAACAATGCTTATTTAAATTGAATGACTACAAAATCTTTATGACATACATAGATATGTGCTTACCGGTTTCGTTTATGACAAATAGAGCTCAACAAGGTATTATGAATGATAAATTGAGAAAGCTATCAATAGTGAAACTTAAGGGGAAAAATACTGGTACTGAAGTAGAACAGTTCCCGATGTACGGAAAGAACTTTAGAATAACATTAGACTTTCAGATTCTAACAGATCAGTGTCAGTAGTATCCTTCCACTCTTCCTCAGAATTTCAGACTTAACATAACACTTTCAAAGACCTCTGAATGGATAAATATTGGTAATCAAGATTATGAACTGGAAAACAAGTGCCTCCAGTTCAATCAAATAATGACAGTTACGAAAATGGTATTGCATACTAATTAATACAACTTTAACGAACGTCAAACTTGATTTTCCCCGAATGAATTTAAAAGGTATTCAGAAAAATTGGAGAAAGTTATCCTGTAAAGTTTTTTAAAAATAAAAAAAATAAAAAAAATATAAAATTAACCTAGTGATCATAGAAAGTCTGCTAAATATGGTTTATTCTTATAGTTTGCAATTGATACAACGGTATGAAGATGGAACACAGTATTTAATTGATGAACAATAAAAGATAAAAATAACTCAGTAACGTAAGTGTTAAAAAAATGTATAATGATAAAAATTGCATCTCGAGTGATGTGAGAAGTACACATGGTTAAAGACTGCATAGAAGATGTCTTAAATTAGTCAACGTTTAACAAAGTATTAACTTTGAAATCAACAGAAAAGACAAAATGTATATTTATTTCTTGTCATCTCATCTTACGTGAACATTCAAAGCAATCAAAATGTTGAAAATGGACTTAGACCATGTTAATATGTGGAATGACTAATTATAGAAAGAGGACGTTTACACTTGATCTGATAGATACTCAATACAGAAACTTCATCATTATTTATCTGTCCAACATTTCGAAATTTGTGTACAGCAAGATTTATGAAAGAAAGTAGAAAAGGTGACAGTGAAAAATCCTGAGCAGGATAAACTAGATAAGTGGTTAGATCTATTGGTTGATGTTTACCAAGGTACAAATACTTTGTTTATGATTGATTACTGTGGCAATCTTCACGATGTAAAAACAAAAGCAGCTATCTATCCTAAAGAAACAAAATTTTAGAGGCAGACCTTTGAGAGACAATGCGTCTTTTTTATTTTATTTTCATGCTATAGATATCATGATTGTAAGGCTTGAGTACATTTATTTACTAGTAATTTTCCTTGTGACTGAATAAACAATTTCGGTAGATTTCAAATTTTAAATATGGTATGATCACGCATTTCTTCATTTCGTTTCAAACATCCTCTTTCGTCTCTATCCGTTTAAAATGAGTAGAGTTTTGATCTAAAGTCACAAACCTCTATCAGTGACTGGAATGCCCTTGAACTCAGTCTTAAAAAGTGTAGGAACTTTCTTATTCAATGGTGGAATACCGAATATGTTATCCTTTTTTAGTCAATAATGTCATAGACCTTGACACCATCCTTCGTGTTACTGTTTCAGTGAAGAAGAAAATGAATCAGTATAAGTCTTGAGTTGTCTCATTATATCACTATATTTGTTTTTCAACTTGTAATAATATAATTCATACATCAACCATTTGGTTAACTCTAACAATGTAAATCCACTGCACATGGTTCGGTTAATTTGATTTTCTTGTTTTTCAAACAAACCAATACTAAGTCATCGTCAGTAATTGTACTCCTTCCAAATAACAGATCTTGCTGGCATTTGAAAATATGTATTTTCATCTGCACATATTTTTATTCTTGCTCTTTTCCTGAAATAGTACATCGGTTTGCCGAATATATTGCTATTCATTAGTTTGAGAAACATCTTTCTCAAAAGCATTTGTTGTTTTTGGTCTCAATTTTGTATCCAGTTTAATGTACAGTTGTACCCAAGGTTGTTGTTCAAACAAGACAACTATGTATATCTGTTTTAGTTTTAAACCTAATTGTATGTAAAACATTTACATTTATGTAGTGAATGTCATATCCCTAACTGTATGTAAAACATTCACATTTATGTAGTGAATGGTATATTCCTAATTGTATGTAAAACATTCACATTTATTTAGTGAATGGCATATTCATAATTGTATGTGAAACATTCACACTTATGAAGTGAATTGCATATTCCTAATTGTATGTAAAACATTCACATTTACGTAGTGAATGGCATATTCCTAATTGTATTTAAAACATTCACATTTATGTAATAAATGGTATATTCCTAATTGTATGTAAAACATTCAGTGCACACAAAAAGCTTTCGAATTGTTGGTTTGAAATCATCGATTAACTTCTTTTGTAAGGGAGATAAATAATTTTCATCTGAAAACTATTTTTCTGGAGCTGACGGGTAGTCCTTGAAATAGTTTTGCAAATGTAATGAACTTCCAAATCCATTTTAACCAGGGTTGTTCTTCAAACAGGACAACTATGTTTATCTGTTCGAGTTTTAATCCCAATTATATGTTTCTCTATGACATATTTCTCTTTGTTTTTCAATATACATAACAATTTTGTACTGTTGATTTTGTACCTTTAAAATCATGAATTAACATAATTTGCAGGGAAAATAAATCATTTTGATCTGGAATTACTTTATCGTGATCTAAAGAGTAGTTCTTGAAATAGTCATGCAAGTGTATTGAATTTCCAAATCCAATTCTCAAATGCAATCGGTGTCACAGTCATCTGATATTTGGAACAGACGTTTCTACCCATCTAGTTTGTACATATATGTATTGGCACGTGGTGCACATATAAAGATTGTAGGCATCTAGGTACATAATGAATGTCCTTCACCTTGACTTTTCCTACTCAGCATCATCTTTAATCTTACCATTATTGTCCCATTAGTATTCGTGATTTGCTTCAGCTAATTTCACTTTTAATTCAACTTTCCGACATCAGTAGCATATCATAATCCGTTAAAAGTTCTAATTCAACATTAGATATCTTCAGTGAGGCATCATGAGCGAGTCCTGGTGCAATATTGTTCGTCCTTTGAGTTCGAAGATTGACCATAGCATCACTAACTGGTTTTATTTCTGTGAGCACGTGATTGTCTGCTCAAGCCAATTTGTGCTCTGAACTGTCTGTGGCACACTGGGCAGGATATGCCGCTTAGGGTTGCTTGATCGATAGAGAGCGTGCTGCATTTCTGAGATTTACGCTGCTCGCGCTTCTGCGCTGTTTCTACAATTCTCTTCAGTTAATAGTCTGTGGTTCCAGCATGGATGAGACTAAGCCAGGTGGAACGATCCTGTGCGAAATCTTTCCAAGACTCAGGGTCAATGTTATAGTTTTCCAATTATGACATGAGGGAGTCTTTTAAGTGTTTCTTCTGACCTCCCTGAGATTGCTTTCCCTCTTTCAACTCGCCGAAGAAGATGTTCCTTGCTAGTCACTCGTGTGACAATCTGGTGATGTCGCCTGCTCGTCTCAGCTAAGCGATCATGTCTGGTGCACTATAATAGGGAGCTTGGTCTAGTTTGTAATTTTTAATACAGACATTCCTAAATTCCTCATAAATGACTCATAGCATCATCATAACAAAAAGTCATGTAGATCACAAAGTGTGTTCAGGTTGAAATGTTTCAAGACGCCCTGAAAATAATGGCAATCATTTCAGATATATTCAAGTTCTTTAGAAACAAATTTGTACATTGGAGTGAGAGCTGTTTGCATTAAACTTTTCAAAACTATCCATGTAATCATTTGGACAAATGTCTTTTCTTAGATATTTAGGTGTCATGTCTATGCATTGTTTCAGTGTCTCTGGAAATTGTCATCACTTAATTATTTAGCCCGCTGATCGTACCATGAACATAAAGCTCTCTGCAAACTCGACTGTCATTTTAACTGTTTTTTCTTTTCTTCCTTTTTTGAACGTCTCAACTATAAAATCCGTTTTGAATGATATGTATTTATTTTCGCTGTTGGTATAATTTTTACCTCTTTATCTAGATCATTGTTTTACAAGTGTGTTGATGAATATATGGCTGTAATAATTGGATAAGTTATGAATGAACAATGGTATATGCTGGATCTCTATATTTGCCTCTTAAGCGACCGTGATCGCGAAGTTCGTTAACACGCATATTGTGTGCATGTGCTTCGACGTTGTTGCTCAGCGATTCGGCTTATCCCTGTGGTACAACGCCATCCCTTACTTTGGTTTCAGTAATTTCCATCTCACAGATATTGCACGTATTTGTTGAGTTACAATGTATTTTATCTTCTAATGTGAACACCATAGATTCGACTTTTTACAGTCTATATTCTCAGTACACAAATTTCATACCCAACGCATCGTAAAATATTATAATACAATCTGTACCTCAGTTAACTATTGCTTGATATATCGTATGGATTAATTTTGAAGTATAAACAAAAGCATGATGGAATGTTTTTGGCTGTTTGGATTGTTAAGGATTGTACTGTACACTCCGTGTACGTGCTTCACACCTCTAGTATACGTGCACTATCATACCGAACACTCTATGTCCACCCTCTGTATTGTACCAGACACTTTGAGTCCGTGTTCTGTAGTCACACCTCTCGAACACTCTGATATTATTATGATACTCTCAAAATCATAATAATTAATATACGGAACCTTTACGTTTTGTAAACAGTTTTCAAATTTTACAACTGAACAACCTGTCGAGTTGTCTACCTTATAACATAGTCTATTGTATTCTAACAATTTGTCAGAGGTGCTGAACAAATTCTAGCTTTGTTATATATATATATATATATATATATATATATATATATATATATATATATATATATATATATATATATGTTTATCGGTGATGACATCTATTTTGAAATATATTTTATTACAAAGTAATGGTACCTTCTATCTTTATAATCATCTCTAGAGGAAAGGTACACTGAACGGGCAATGTTAGGACCACCATACTGAAAAATAATTAGCACGTCAACATGTCTTTCACGCTATTTCAGTTATTCTAATAGGATTGATGTACTTTCTCTGCAGACCTCGGTCTCTCCCATTTGATTGTTTCATCCACATTTGCGGATATATAAAAATGTAATTTTAAATCTTTTTTTTTTAATATCCTGAATTTTTACCGGACATCATTTAAACCATTGAAATTGCATTTTTAATGGTCTATCTGCATGAACACTAGAAGTATTTAACATAGATTTCTGAGATTTAAAGAAAGTCCACGTTTATGCAAACCTTTTTTGTTCTCAACCCATTCAGTCGTGTCTATTCATAAGATTCCTCTGGACAGTCGACATTTATATATGTGCAGCATAAAACATTCAATCCTTTAAAAATATTCATTTTGTACTTTTTCCTATTTTCTGTCCAAATTTGGTATACACAATGTCAAATAAATGTTCAATGACATTATCAATTTCATTTCTGCTCAATATATTTAGAAATAGAGTATTGTAGTAAATATTTCTATACTCAACTTACTCTCCCTCTGTGTGGTTTTCTTCATAGGCTTCATAGTTAAGTTTAACAAATTGTCAAATTATTAAACTGATGATCTTCAAATATAGTTCAATGTTATTATAAAATTCATGCAAATAATCATTGTACCACCGTAAAAGCTGTACTCATTGAAATGTATATTATTTGAATTTCTAAGTCTTTTAGTGACAGTTATGTTTAAACTATGTCTGTTAGTACGTTTTGATTCTTTTCTAGTTTGAAGCAGTATTTAAAGGTGGTTGCAATTTTATTTTCTAACTTGTTTTGGTATTGGCAAATCAAGTATGTGAGTGTTCATTTTGATTTATTTAGGTAAGAACAATTTAAATATATATTTAACTATTTTGATTGATTTGACCATATATATATATATATATATATATATATATATATATATATATGTGTGTGTGTGTGTGTGTGTGTGTGTGTGTGTGTGTGTGTGTGTGTGTGTGTGTGTGTGTTATATTGTTACGCACCTCTCGTAACAGGTGTACGATTTGGTTGGTTATCGTTATCTAGAGGATGATCGACCTCGGTGTTTTTGCCCGGATCGAGCAAATAATAAAATAAAATATGAAATTTTATAGATGGGATAAATAGAGATCTGAGCAGATATATAGAACAGAATAACACGAGCCCCCGTACATGAAATATAACAGTTGAATCAATTACAAATTGAAATAATACATAACATTAGAAGGATACATTTCTTTTTTAAATCATGTACCGAATTTCAACACAGATATAATGATGTAATTAGCCGATCTGAAACGATAGACTTAGTTCATCATGGAATCGAGTGAACAATCGAATCAATTGCCCAGCATGCCTAATTAACCGTGTTATTGCTGGTCACTCCAAATTCAACGTTGATGTCAGGTCAAGGTTGATGTTCTCCCCTTTTTGCTTCTCTCTCTCTCTCTCTCTCTCTCTCTCTGTCTCTCTCTCTCTCTCTCTCTCTCTCTCTCTTATCCAGCCTCTTTCGGTCCTCAAACTTTGTGTGGGATGCCTCTTCTCTCTTCCC
Source organism: Margaritifera margaritifera (assembly GCA_029931535.1). Lineage (NCBI taxonomy): Eukaryota > Metazoa > Mollusca > Bivalvia > Unionida > Margaritiferidae > Margaritifera > Margaritifera margaritifera. The sequence goes on along the minus strand of JAQPZY010001564.1, from coordinate 1,879,009 downwards.
TCTACGTTGATAATTATACGTGCATCGATGGTTGGCTTTGTAGGTAGGTAGGTAGGTGGATATGTGGATAGATAGGTGGGTAGGTAGGTGGATCTATTTTCCCCTTTAAAATAAACAAGAAGCAACCTAAATATCCCGTCAGATTCCTTCTGGGGAGTGGAATATTACCCCACTCTCGTTACGTCAGATATCGTCCTATCGGAATTCAAACAGATACCAAAGGCCGTCTGGTCAGGCCAAACCTGACAGACGATAAACAAACCTAGTTTCAGAAGATTAATGTACTTTCTAACGGCTATTTCAACACTAACTCACTCTAACCTCACACGAGACATAACAGTTTCAGTTCACGTCTTAATTATACAAATGAATCAATGAAATTCACTTCATGGCTTAACTACATTAGTGGCAGTGAATACTCACTTAACTCTTTAGCATACATAATTCATATCATCTAAGATATGTAAATTCACACAGATTCTCACAACTTGTATTCAATAAAGTAATGTATGAAATTCTTAGAGTGCATGATTCCTATAACAATCAAGACGACAAATTCAAACAATTCGTCAAACTCATAAAGAAAATTGCTGTACGAATTCGGACAAATGAACTCAAGCAAATAGTTATACTCATATCAAGAAAACTGATGTACGAATTTAAACAAATAAATTCAAGCAAATAATTATTATTATATTGGTATCAACAGAGGTTGACCACCGATCTTCAGGGACGAAGTAGAGGCTGCAGTAAAAGCGCTAAAGAAGGGGAAGTCAGCTGGGGTAGACAATATACCAGCAGAACTTAAAGCAGGAGGAACTTCCATGATAGATGTCCTCACAACAATCTGCAACCAAATCTAGCAAACAGGAGAATGGCCCACCCCATGGACCCAGTCTCTAATCGTGACTCTTCCTAAAAAAGGGAATCTACAACTGTGCCAGAACTTCCAAACAATCAGTCTCATCAGTCACCCAAGCAAGGTTATGCTCAAGATCATCCTCAATAGGCTGAAACCCCAAGCAGTGCACATCAATGCGGAAGAACAGACATGTTTCAGAGCAGGACGTAGCACTACAGAACAGATCTTCAATCTTAAAATCCTCTGTGAAAAATATCTCCAGCATCAACAGAACCTTTATCATGTCTTCATTGACTTCAAGAAGGCTTTCGACTAGGTATGGCATGCAGCCTTGTGGGCCACCATGCGGATATACAACATAAACGCAAAACTAATCAGCACTATAGAAACCCTGTATGACAAGGCGACTAGTACAGTTCTCGTCAATGGCAACATAGGCGACTGGTTCAGAACCGCAGTCGGAGTCAGACAGGGGTGCCTTCTCTCACCCACTTTCTTCAACATCTACCTAGAAATGATCGTGTCCGACGCCTTGGAAGACGACCATGAGGGCAGTGTCAGTGTTGGAGGCAGAACAATCACCAACCTGCGCTTCGCTGATGATATCGATGGCTTAGCAGGAGATGAAGAAGAAATGGAAACCTTAGTGAACCGTCTCAATCAAGCAGCACTAAGATATGGGATGGAGATCAAAGCTGAAAAGACAAACCTAATGACAAACAACTCGAGTGGCATCCAAAAGGAAATAAGAGTGAATGGACAGAAGCTGGGCACAGTAACAAGCTTCAAGTACCTAGGTGCTATCGCCTCTGATGAAGGTTCTAAACCTGAGGTTCTTTCCAGGATTGCGCAGACAACAGCTGCTCTGGTTAGGCCGAATCATATTTGGAAAGACAGCAACATCACGCTTTTGTCCAAGATCAAGCTTATGCGCTCCATAGTCATGTCCATATTCCTATATGCATGTGAGACATGGACCCTAACAGCAGAATTAGAGATAAGAATCCATGCCTTAGAGATGAGATGTTATCGAAGGATCCTGAAAATCTCATACTTAGACCACGTCTCCAATGCAGAGGTGCGCACTAAAATCCAAAGTGCAATTGGACCTTATGAAGATCTGCTCACCACTGTAAAGAAACGCAAACTAAGATGGTATGGTCACGTCTCACGCTCAACTGGCCTGTCAAAGACAATCCTACAGGGCACAGTGAGAGTAAAGATAAAACGAGGCAGACAGAAGAAGAGATGGGAAGACAATATCAAAGAGTGGACAGGCATGGACTTTGCAAAGTCCCAAAGAGCAGTGGAGAACATGGCGAAATGGAGAGAGATTGTCGCAGAGTCATCAGTGGCGCCCCTACGACCAGCAAGGTTACGGGAGAAATGAAAATAAAATCAATCAACTTGTGCTTTCAAGACTCGCTCGTTTCTACCGTCAGAATCGTGTCCCTCAACTTCCAGACACCTGTCCCTTGAACAATTGTTTATATCTGAGAATTTCGTCTAATTCTGTTCGGAGTCAAGATCTTTCCAGCCTCTCGCAGGAACTTGGACTGATTAAATGTTGCGATGTGGAATATTTAAAACGTGAAATTTCGTCTGGGAAACACACCTCTTATTTAGCGTAGCCAATCAGATTAAACGTATCTACCGCCTTTTATAAATACACGCCCATCGTGCTTAGCGTAACCCTCTTGATTTCGCGCTATTTAAATAACTGATTATGGAAAATTTCAAAAGATAAAACAACTTCAACTGGTTTTCACAAATAGTCTCTGCATCCTCTCAACTTTGACATTCTCGATACCAAGATTCAAATTAACCTTGTGTCCGACCGTTATACAATGAAAGCTTAATTAAGAATCAATCTCGCCCCAAACAGGGACATTAAAACCATCGCAGTCTAGCGATTTAATACGGTACCTTTCCTCATAAATCTAATTAATTGTTAAGTGCCAACTAATACACCGACAGAAATTTGCACCTTTACACACACACACACACACACAGAAACACACACACACACACACACACACACACACACACACACACACACACATATATATATATATATATATATATATACATACATATATTAGCTAAACATATTTAAATACATATTTAACTATTTTGTTAAATAATTTAATCTTTGACACTTATTATACATTTAGGAAAAGTTAATTCTGCTCTCTCTCTCTCTCTCTCTCTCTCTCTCTCTCTCTCTCTCTCTCTCTCTCTCTCTCTCTCTCTTCTGTCAGCACATTGGGCGGGGGCAGCCATCTCCTAAGCTTGGGGTGCACCTGATATGGTATTTGTTGCATATTAAAGTAAGCCTTTCTTGGACCTGTTTAGTACTTACATCGAGGCAGATTACTCTTTAATTAGTAGAGAATTTTTAAATTTAACAACTTTTATCAATAAATGTAAAGGTACGGAATACTTTAAAAAAGTAATTAAACTAGAGTTGTTAATGAAAATGAGCATAGGAAATGTCCTGCTTCCTTTTTATGAGTTAATATTTTATGTAATACTGAATAAGATCTAAGAAGTAGGTCACAGTGATCTAGTTTAGAGGCAAACACTTACATTCTAGGTTGCACCGATACTGCCAGTTTGGTCTCAGTAATGAAGACGAAAGAACTAACGGGGGAATGGAATTGAATTGAGTGTAATGACCTCATCTCAACGCAGAAGCATAAAAGCGACTACTTTGTTTTGTTGATTTGAGGTGAAGGTCACTTTGAAGTTGTAGTGACACCACCTTCAGATATAGGTGTACAACACGTGCATAATATGAAAAATCTCTTTTACAAAAAGGAAAGAAAGGTGTGGGTGTACGATACTACTTAAAGTGCTTGACTTGATGGGGGAAAAAATAGGCCGAATCACAAGGAGGGTGCATGCTATAGCATATATGAGTAATTACAAAAGCTTCCATTTTCTCTTCTTCACGGTACGAAAATGTAACAATATCCATAGAGTTATTAGAATATTGTACCTATCCACAGAAATTTTCAAAGATTTAACTGGATGGTATTCATATTTCTGTTTATACTTGTACTTTGTCTATGATGTTAATTTGTGCATGAATAAGGAACTGAACTGAATATACATATATTTACTGTATGTCTAATCTCTATCAATCAAAATATTCTCAGCATATTGTTGGGCAAAAAGCCTTTCAGGCAAATTACCTTAAAGCGGGCTCTACCCAACCAAACCAGGTACTGATTGCGTGTTTCTGACACACACAAATAACGTATGTATGTATGTATGTATGTATGTATGTATGTATGTATGTATGTATGTATGTATGTATGTATGTATGTATGTATGTATGTATGTATGTATGTATGTATGTATGTATGTATGTATGTGTGTGTGTGTATTCATACCTTCATAATCAGTCATTTCGAAAGTCGATCAAAGAATTTAAAAATAAATCTCGCACCATGACATATATTGTGCAATAGTTTGACCATTATTATTTATATTATACTGTCCACATATTTCTTTTGAAATAGATCACATAACTACTAATAGGCTATTATGTCTGTCAGCAGGAAGCAGACACAAAAAAAGGCGTTGACTACCAATCTTGAGAGTTACATTATTTAATCTCCTTTGTTGTACTGTGAGTAATTGAAAACCTCCATTATGTGGTGTATCGTGAGACAATGGCTCTCATCAGACTAGGTACATAAATGATCTGAATATTGATAACATACCACTTAAGTCTGGACTATTTTGGGTGTATCTGTTTAAAAAGTCAACTTTATTTAGTTGTATATCGCTGCAGATTCTGAAGACAATATCACGATGAAAATTAGTGATGTGTATTGTAACAAAGCGTCTGACTGATACCTCCGTCATCAGCAACATGAGAAATGTAGGTACTAATAGTAATTTACATTGCTTATTATTGTACAGTTTTTAAATAGATGAATTTCACAATCGCCGTTACTCAAGGTTACGTTGGTTATCGCAATATATCGTTAATCCAAAGCGAGGCTTACGGTGTCTATTTAATGTCTGTGTAATAATAACAATAGTAGACTATGATAGCCGAAAAAAGCCTATTTAACTCTATTGTGGATTATCGGACATTATTTTATTGGATTATCGGACATTATTTTATTCTAAGCTCAGTAAGACCTTTACAAACAGAATGAATAAATAAAATAACAAAAGGGTGATATGATATATATATATATATATATATATATATATATATATATATATATATATATATATATATATATATATATATATATATATATATGTTTTTTTCCCGATATATATTGCAAGAGCTCGAGCGATTGTTATGTGCATCCTCACAACAAACGCGCTAGACCAGTTGAATTTTATTTACAAAAAAAAAAAAAAAAAAAAGAGAGAAAAAAAGAAAAAAAAAATGATCTACGATTACATTTATCTGACAATAAAATTCAATAATTACACAGTAAATTATTTTCTAAATGTAACTTTCATCAGCTGTTTGACTATTTAATGGTGAAGACATTGGACAATTTTTAAAAATAAACGGGATTCTATTCCACACAGACCTTTCATCCCCATTAGGGAAGAAAATCGGCATTGAAAGACAAGCAATTAGTAAATGAGTAGAAGTTTTACAAACAATCCAGATACTTATAATTTTCACAATATTTTTCTGTAATTAATTCCTGTTTGTAATATTTTCAATCAGCAAATATATTTTGAGAACAATATTAAACAGCATAGAGAGAAAATTGGAAGAAAAATTTTAAGTTTAACAATGTTATTTCAATCATAAAAATCCGCACTTTGGGATTATCCGTCCGTATGTTCGCAACGATTACGGAAAAGCTGTGTATTGCGGAAAAATCTGTATATGTGTTCAGATTGATTTTTAAAGGGGATACATAACTCGATCATGAATAAAGAAGGGGTTCGGAAATAAAATTTTGTGCACGGAAAAGTGATTGACTCCAGTAAACAGCAAATGAATTATCATCTCTGATATTGATTTGCAGAGATGATTCCCCTCTCCCCCCTCCTAATTCGCCCCTGTGTACTCTGTCACCGTATTCATTGTATCGCCCTGCTCTCAGGCAGTTGCTTACACCATTAGCCTCGTTCTCGATACGCTTTGAACACGGGAGACAACTCTTACACTACATCGTGCGATCGTAATGTCCTCAACCATTTCGGCGAGTCAAAATACGCCTCGGATGTATGTCGGCGCAGTAATTTACAGGAAAATCACAAATTTTGTTTGTACGAAATGTCTTTCCAGAAAAGAAAACCTCAATATATTCTGACTACCTCCACTATTTCTACAATTCGATTCATTGTAGGATTGACAGAGAAGTTAAGAAAAATAGTTCGATGCATTGGCAACTTCTCGGTCAATCCTTGTTTCGTAAATAACCAAAGTGGACCGAATAGCAGCTATCGACATACATTCAAGGTATGATACGTAGGAGTTACCTCGAAATTGTGAATGCTATCGACATACATTCATGGTCTAATCCTAGAACTGACCTCGAAATTGCCAATGTTGATTGTGAAAAGACTCTAGGTTCCTCTCCACAGTTTCGTATTTTGCACTAATTAAAAAGTGAATCCCGACATTTGAACGATATGATTATGTCTTATTTAAAGTAGAATATACGAATGCTTATGTGGTGCGAATCAAACGTTTTGTTTAAGCTTTCAGTATGTATCAGATGCTGCGGATATCTAGTTCAGTATGATTAAAACAGGGTTCGAATGCGAAACTATGCGCTCAGAGTTTTGTCCAATCGGTGTGACATATTCACCATTGATGAAAGCATGACTACTTTTTGTAATATCTTTACCTTTTTACTTGTAATTAAACAGAGATTATCAAATGTGTTGGAGTGATTATGAATTTCAATTCTTAGATTTCAAGTTTCAACTTCTGGTATTAAAGTTTATCATTGAATTTGAAGAGGTGACCATTAATTTTTTTAATCCTTTTCCACTCAGTTACAAATATGGGAAGCTGATTTTGTTCGTCCTATGGCCGTCTTAATTCGGATGTATTATGTTATGGCGTTGTCCGTCCGATAACATTTGAATGTCCGGCCCATAAGTTTGTAACGGTTGGAGAGATTTTCATGAAACTTTACCCAGGTATATATTCTGACTAGACAGTGTGTCACGTACCATAGTCAGGATTCCTGCTTCAAGGTCAGGGTCACGGCAAGGGAAAATGTATTTCTGCGACTTGTATCCTTGTCCGGAGCATAACCTTTGGAAAAGTCAATTGCCAAAAGTCGGTCAGGAATAAACATTTAACACATCATCCCTCTATCATGTGATCATCATCACCGTTTGCATTACTCGCTTCAATTAGTTTCTCGTCATCATTGTCCGCACGACCAATTTCCAGCAAAAGTAAAATCACTTCGTAAATCTTGTGATTTGCTCTTCTAAACTGATAACTGAGCAAAATGCAACTTTCACTCTATTGGGTTGCTTCTAATCGGAGATAAACAACGTGCCTGCGGCGGTCGATTGGCAGAAAACAAACGCAAAAGTCTGCAATGGGCTTTTCACAGTTGTCAATTTTGTTACTTTTTGGAGGGAAAAAAAACCAAACTTTTTTTTCTTTTCCCCTTGAAAATGACGTGAAAAGTAAAACAAAAATACTTGTATCTTTTGCACTGACATAACTGAGTATTAAATATTCGACATATATAGAAATTTTAAGAACAATAGCATAAAGTCTTACTAAAGTCTTACTAAACTCTACATAGCTTATATGCGTAATATTTACTGCAAATACTGTGCGTTATATGCACGAACTATGCTTGAAAGGTTTTGGTCATTTTCTTTACGAGATCTCATTGGTGAATATTTTGTACCTTTCGTGCATAGCTACTACCTCGCATCATTATATCGCTAAATTTGTGCTATTCTTTCTTTCTGAAATGGCAATTCTGTTCAGAAAAAAAGAAAAGAAAAAAAAAAAAAAGAATTTCGAGTTGACATGTCAATTTGTATGGGTTGGCAAGGGTAATTGACTGTAGAGAAACGCCAGCGGCGTATTTTGTCACATGATTTCGACTCATTTGAACTCGCTCCAGTCGACTTTTTGTAAAAAAATGTTTGCGGCATCAAATGAATCTATTTTTACAGGATCTCTGGGATACCGTCAGAACAAACATGTACGGGTAGAATCACATTCTCATATTTCGAACAAAAAGTACCTTTTTATTTTAAAAAAATTTCCATTTGCATGGGACGACTAACATCGTGCTTTGAAATTTTAGTTTAACTTGTACGTCATTGGAAATACAGCGCAAGGTTTTATCGTTATAGCAGTCTACAGTGCACGAAAGATTGGTATTCATGAAATAACATTGTACTTCACGCGCACATATAAAAAGTTATATTTTTTAAAATAATAAACATCGATGCCACTTCAAGTCCCACACGCTGTTTTCATATCTTTTTATACTACTCCGGGATATCATCTATTATTATTATTATCGATGTTGTCATTGCTTTTGTTAACTGTGACGCCGTTGTTTTTCGCCAGATATAGTAGATGATAGATAAAGTACGTCCTACTTATATATACTATATATATATGCATACATTGTGCTCTTGTAACAATTGGGTCAATGTCCTTAACTCTTCCACTTGTTAACAAGAAGTAGTAGCCATCCGCCTCGCTAAACCACGATGACGAGGCGGAACACTACTTCAGGTTAAATTGATCTTAGTAAAGTGTATAGCGCACGTCACACCGATTCAAGCACTCTTGTAGTAAAAAAAAATTGTATAACATTTTTCTTATGGCAAGCAGTATGACTTCATTATACGGACCCATGCTGATTTTACTATACTACTGATGCTGACCGCTAGATAACTGCTAACCACATTGGAATTTGTTCTTAAAGCTGGGTGGAAAAGATTAGTTGGAGTTCGGTTAATTTGTATAAACAAAATGTTTGTAAAGATGATTGGAAAAAAATAAGCTTGCTGTTTAAAGGGAAGAAGACTTAAACAACGTCCTTCAACCAGCAAATGTGCTACTGTCCTCCCACTGGATGAAAACAGATAAGATTATGCATCTGCAGCAATTTGAAATTTGGAACTACTGTGACGTGTCTGAAAAATGCAAATATCGAAATTATATGACCGGATAAAACATTTTCAGTTGAGGGAACTATACAAACGTATTATGTAAATACCACAACTATCAAATAAGAAACTTTGAGAATGAAGGTGATAGAATTGAAGACTATGTGCAAACACTGGATAGTACGCACCGACATATGATACTATCCCCAGGGACTCTATTAAAGCTGTTTCAACTCCTGATCTCTGAGTTATTTGCTTTTTGATGCATAGTATGATTAGTTTTGTTGCTGTTGTTGTTTTGGGGTTTTTTTTGTCAGTCATTCAGTTTCAACTACCATCATCTTAAAAATGGTACTGTTATTGGTATATACCAGTGCACGTGTTGTGCCTCAAACCAAATCAAAATCGGACACTAAATGTTTCCAAGCTGTAACAACTAATAGGTGAATTAAGGATGAACATCGTGAATTTCAACTTATCAAACTCTTAACAATTATTTATGAAAGAAATTTCCTGGTCAATACAAATATGTGTGATGATTATATGTAGGAGGGAGAGAGTCATGCAAATGCACTGCCGCCCAGACCCGGTCACAGTGTCCAATTAACAATGGCATGCTGATCCCTTGATGTCGAAGGTCGCGACAGACAGAGAACGGATACTACAAACAGTCGAAAATTTCTTCTGTTATGGATATTCAAACTTGCTGTAACCCTACACATTTTTCATTATATAGGCAAAAGTGCGTTTTTGTTGGAGACTCTCAAGTGATAACCAATACAATTTGGTTATCATATCTTTCAAAAGCTTGTGCTCGTAATGATGTAAATACTTCGAATTGGTACATAGGTAGATAAAAATTATTCACATGTACGTAACTATTGTATCCTATAGGTAATTAGTATGGTTGCAATGGGTTGCAAATACACGACAGTTAGTTTATCACGGGAGTTGTATACTTCTAAAGATCATATTTATTACGAATCGGGAACAATATGCCTATTAGTCATGTATTCAAAGTAATGGATGTTTCAAACATGAAAGGATTCATTCATCAGAAACGTGGATGCCTTTTATCTCCTAATTTTTACTTTGAGCTTTTTTTTTTTTTAAAAAATATCATGAAGTGTTTTTAATTTTAACTGATAAAATGGTTACCTATGGAATCAGTTAAAGCGGACTGTAAACACAGAAGAGTTACATCTATGAGTGATGAGGTGCTAAGTGAATTTTATTGCACATGCTGAATGTGACTTGTTCTAAATTTCGCAAGATTTTCCTGGATTATTACGAGTGATGCACCAGAGTGAGACATGTTTCCCGACTTGATACGAAGATGACACTTGTAATGTTCAGTAGGGAGCTGGAAATAGAGCTTGAAGAGATTGCCCCGGAGACGGGCATGTCTTTCTCTTTACGTAGAACTCGGCACGATGACAGTGCATCGCACGGCATGGATTTCGCCGTCGAGGGAAAGGTGAGTTGCTGTATTTATCTGACTCGTCCTTAATGAGAATTGTTTTAAAAAATTTAAAGTGGAAAGTACATTGTACCCTATCTGTACATGCGTCGGTCAGATCTCCCTACCCCTGATTTTTGTAAAAGTAAGAGCATCCATATTAGTCGGTCTTTGGAGTTCTCTTTGTACGCCAGAGTTATAGATTTCAAGCATCCATAGTAGTCAGTCCTTGGAGTTCTCTTTGTACGCCAGAGTTATAGATTTCAAGCATCCATAGTAGTCAGTCCTCGGAGTCCTCTTTGTACGCCAGAGTTATAGATTTCAAGCATCCATATTAGTCAGTCCTTGGAGTTCTCTTTGTACGCCAGAGTTATAGATTTCAAGCATCCATATTAGTCAGTCCTTGGAGTTCTCTTTGTACGCTAGAGTTATAGATTTCAAGCATCCATATTAGTCAGTCCTTGGAGTTCTCTATGTACGTCAGAGTTATAGATTTCAAGCATCCATATTATTCCGTCCTTGGAGTTCTCTTTTTACGCCTGATTTATAGCTTTCAAGAGTAAATTAGAGTAAGTTCTGAAATCCGTTGTATATATGAAGTGCGAGGGAAGGTTGAGTAAATAATTATATCATACGCATCAAATTTAGGATTACATCGAATGTTTCAGATATATTTTCCACTCTGTCTCTGTCGGTCAGATTTGACACCAAACTAGATAGACAACCTAGGATGAATTCCAATATCTTAGTTGTGACAAGTCTATAAAATAACTTCACAGTGAATTCAACAGATTGCAAATTTCACATTACGATAAGCAAAAATTGTTGTTATGAACTACACTCCGTGACCCCACACTCACCCACCCACACATACACTGCAGCACCCATGCGTCCGTCTCAACCAACTGAAGAGCTCATCTGTGATGATGTTTTAATCGCTCCATAACTTCCATGTGGGCGTCAGCTGACCACAGGAGCAGAATGATTGAGTCTTAACCAAATTCCTAAACTACTGTAAAACGAAAAAATGTACACATACAAATTATAAGAGAGTAAAAACTAGTAAAAAAACAAAACAAAACATTTTGTTTTTTAAATTGATACATAAAAATAAGAGAGGTAGCAAGAGAGATCATTGGTTTGAAATTAAACTATAACAGTTCAATTTCAATCTATTGAAAAAATAGCACTTCAAATACATGCAGATCTGTGATATCCGCAAAGCTAAGAAAAGACTTAGGAAAAGGAAAAATGGCACAAAATACGAAGGATGTAAGAACTGTGTCCACAAACTAAGATCTGTTTGCGGATTCTCTAAGGCATCATATCACGTAGCAGAAATCATCGACAATGATACAATTAAATGCAAATGCAGAAAGGTATTATAAGTAACAACAATTAAAGTAAAAGAATGAATATGAAGCACAGAGAAGCTAGAGATAAATTGCGCAAACGATATGAAGAAGAAAATGCAGAAGTAAACAAGCAAGCGAAACAAGAGAGTAAATGTGTTATCGTGTATGCAGTGTGACTATTTTGTGATAATGAAATAATAGACTTCAGATTTTAAAAAAATAGCAATGCGTCTTACGAGTGTTCTGCAATTCAGTGTAGCGCTCCAGTTAACCAAGATAGTGCCTAAGATATAAAAGTGTATTACACATAAACAAATTATTGTACTATATATTCCAAATTATTTCATTATATAAACCGCAAAACATTTTTGACAAGTACACTTTAATATTCGACATTCTGTCAACAGATACAGCGCACTGTGTGATATGAAATTCTAGCAGGATCATCTTATTAGGAAGTATAAATCGCAAGAGATGGATGAGAAATATGTTATTACCGTTTAACAGATCAAAGTGTGCCAGAGTTAGTAAAATCGGTATACACGTTTCATGTCTACCTTAAAATATCAAAACTGTTGTCCGAATGTACAATACATTACCCGATAGACGAGTTTTTAATACAACTAACAAGAACATCAATCTGAAACAATTTAACATAAGCGGTAATAACTTTAGAATTCAACCAAATCATAACTGGAGATAGATAAATGAAAATATAAATACGTCATTCGTAATGAACCTGAAGATTATAAAACGGTACATCAGGGTTTTGAAGAGCATACACCTGCTGAAGTGCTAAAGGCTACAAACGTCCTTACAGCTATGGAGCAGGTACTGTTGAATACTGGAGCAAATTGTTGACAGAAAAAATTAACTCAGTGGTAATACATGATGAAAATACAAGATATAGCTATTTCTTTCTGCAAGATAGCAGTGATCTGACAAAGTATCTGACAAATTATCTGACAAAGTATCAGGTCGTGTGTGATATGTATTTTAGGTGCTCTAGTTTAAGGCAGAATATCTATTGCACAATCCGTTTCCACTGTTCAACTCACTGTTAGAAAACTATTTGATAAAATTAATTTGAGGTGAACAATGACATGACCCAGATGAAAACATTGCAATACGATATCAGCATTATCTGTCAGATTTAAAAGTTAAGCTACAGTACGTTGCTGGTGGTGACTGTGTATTATATTACTGAGCGATAGTGTTTCGAAAACGGGTAGCATTATTGCTTGACTTTGTCCAGAAATTACTCTGTACCATCTTTTCCACCACCACGTCCGCCAGTATTTGTTCCTCCACCCCACCCCAAACGTTAGATCTTTTTAGCAAAATTGCTATAGACTGAGCAAGAGTTGCAACAACCATACATAATAATAATTGTGGCAATTGTGATATATTTCTCTTTAAACAGTTATTTTAGCCTTTCATCTACTTGTCTTTAACTTATGAATTTATTTCTTAATGTTTTCTCTAAAGTTACGCTTGAGATCACTACGCTTGGGTTTCACTATAGATAAAATAGTACTAGCTTTATTTCATCTGAAATGTTTAGAATACAAACAAGAGTTGAAAACAAGTAGAGTTAATGTTCCAAAAAGATAACTGGTAAAACTTTAACTGGCAACAAGTTAGAAAATGGGCGAAAAACAATTAAGAAAATCTATGAGATCTTTGTCAATGCGAGATCAGCTAAAATATCCAAGTCATTGGCAGATATCATCACCTTAGCAGTAACGTTTCAGATGACAAACGTTTGACCCATTTATGATTTAAATAAATTAAAACAAGATTACATTACATCAAATGGTAATAGATACTTCACTGGGTATTTATCTTTTAAATTGGGAGTACTTCTATCTGCATTGAGTGCTAGCTGGGTAACATTCAAACACATCAATTTTAAACGCAAGCGAAGGAAAACGAAATACACGGAAAATAATGCCAATTAATGTGCAATTGATACATTGTAATCGACGAGTTTTTTCGACGTTAACCACAGTTATCACAGCTGTTGTTATTACTGGAGTGTATATCTATTACGTAGTTAAGTATTTTAAGAAAACAAAAGAAGCGACAGAACAGACTAAAATATATCATCTACAAATTTCCTTAGTGATGAAGTTGGCAGTTGTGAAGCTTCGTCTTTTGTTTCTATTGTGCACTTCTATTTCTTCTTCGGGAGGTTTTATCATCTTTCATCTGTTTTCACTTAGTTTAATATATCTTGTGTTCGACAAGTGCAAGCAATTTATTTTATGTTCTCGGTCAGATTAATTAAAACGGAGCACAAGGAATAACATTATCTATATCTATATCATCATCATTAACACTTTCTGGTTTTTTAAATAAAGTAAATAGATAGTACGCTGATAATTTTCAACGACGTATTTGACTCGATGTTCTATTTTAATACATTCAAAATTCTAACTCTTGTCTTGTGAATTATTTTGAGATTTTCATCATTGTTGTATCTTTGTTTTATGTATTCATTCGTGCATTCTTTCCAGTGTTCCGTGTTTACTTCTCGTATTCTCTTTCATACAAGATTTGCAATAGCCATTACCATTATTGAACTCAGTTATTACTTTTTCTGTTTTGCATTTTGATCATATCATAGAATCCATTATTTATATTCAACTACGTCCTTTAACTTTTAACTACTAAAAATTTACTACATTTACTTTCAGCATAATTTTAAAACGAAATAAAATCGACGTAAGGATTAGTTGAAACAGAGTGTGGATTAATTTGTTAGTAACCTAAAAATCATGTTTGCATTCATCGTTGCAAATAAATAGATGAACGTAAATACAAAAACACAGATGAAAATAAGATTGACAAATTATCAGGAAAGGTAAATTCACAAAAGAAAGGGGATCCAGGTAAAGCTGAACTTGGTGGACCACTTGGGAAACGTTCACAGGAATATAAAAGAGTCAAAGCATAGAGATTGAGACAGAAATCAACGTTGTCTGAAAGTCATGCTCAAAGTCAATTTTTTTAAAAAAAATCAGACAAAATGTATAACCATTTTAGATGTTGCAATAATGTTCAGCAAATCTGGCTTGTTTCAAAACCTGTCAAAGAACACCACTAAAATTAATTACAGTTCCAAAAGAACAACCAAATTAAATTCCAGAAATTTTAAATTTTAGAGTAATTAATGGGAAGTGAAAGAAACAACATAATTACAATACAACTATTAACTTAGCTCTTACAGCCAGTTACAGCATGCTTTTAAAGTAAATATTGAGGAGGTCGATAGGTTCACCAACAAACGTATAATTTAAGTAATTCATAAAGTTGATTATTCCAATATCCTTAAGCCAATTTACATCTTACTACTTAACAGCACAGTCAAAACAACTAGGTAATTAAATAGTACGGTCTGCAAAAATGAGTACTAGTGGACCAAATAAAATTACATTTCAGTTTTTAAAAGCAAACCAAAGAAAACTGTTCAATTTAAACGCACCCCAAAACCGCAAAAAGCCTGATGAATGTGTTGCAAATCCTAGCTTTGCAAGCTTCAGAACTAAATCTCTGCTGTCTATTTTATACATATAACAGGCAAAGAAAATGCCAACTGCACCACCTTTATATCCTACACTGCCAATTGACAATGGCATTGATTTTAGGTTGCAGAAGATCAACGAAATTAGGAATGGATTTTGTGGAAGATATCCAACATTAAAGAGGTAGTACAGTATACAACTTTGAACTAAGTAGAGGTTAGTATGGCAACTGTTTCTGGTGAGATGGGTGTAGGAGCTATTGCCTATACATTTGGATTGGGGTGAGGAACAGTTCGTACTCATAGTTTAAAAGAATCACAGACATACTATCTAGAACAGAACAAACATACAACCCACTAACACGCCTTAAAAGGTCAAGAAATACACACAAATAATGTGGCAGCTTACACGAATTTAGCAAATGTCATTCTTGATTTATCTCGAATGAGTTTAAACGATCATGATTACTGCGGAAGGATTACCAAATATATTTTATTCTCAAGGATATAAATTTAGGTAACAGTTTACAGTAGCAACACAGTATTTCTTAGACGAATACCAAAAGCACACGGAACTTAATAATGCAAGTGTCAACAATTTATGCACTAATCACCATTGCATCTGATATGATCTAAGAAGTAGACATGATAACAGATTGCATTGTACATGTCATAAATTTACCTAACGCTGAACAAGTTGTCAACCTGCAGATCAAGAGAAAAGATAAATTTCGCGCACAAAAATAATCTTTTCATGCTTAAAACATTCCTATTCAAATAAATGGATAAATTGCATGTCTAGATTTCCTACGTTGATATGTTTGGTGAATGTCAAAGGTGTAACATGAATAGTGTAGTTGAACAAGACGGTATTAACACGGTGTGATATGTGATATGATTGCAATGTCTGAATGAAGACGTCTCAAAATATTACAAGTCAACAACACAATGAACCTTCTAATGCATTAATGAGTCATCTGTTATCCAAACAATTGCCGAATAAAATAAAAGATATTACAGATTCAAGGAAAACATATAGGATAAGAGAAGCCTTTGTTAACGTCAATTACATTTCTAAAACTCTATATGACAATTATAACTTAAAGGACTACAAAATGGTATACGAGATACTAAACAAGTGAAAGGACAATAAATATATCCAAAAAAATATTGACTTGGTTGTGTACGTTATTAAGTTTATTTGCCAACTTTGTACAAATTAGATAATGTGATCAAAATATAAACAGTCTTTGTTTGTGGACAATATATTTTCCATATATGATTTTGGCAAATCTATAAAACCATCCAACATAACAAACCCACCATAAATTAAAAAGCAACCAATTAATATGGGATGAATTTCTTGATTGCATCGAGGCTAACAACCTGATAAAGTCTGATACGACAGTGAGAGAAACTAGCACTGTTTTCAATGTACACACATAACTTTTATCAGATATTGAAATAGTGTCAGATAAAGGACCTGCGTGATAATGATAGGTTTTTAGTGCTCTTGTACTTCAAAGATAAAAAGTCGATGGAAAATGTGTTGGAGGAAAACAATGTGGTATCAGAAAATATGAGAGAAGAGATAGCTGAAAAGTTGACACAAAACAAAAGGAAAGTCATTGAATGGGGTTGTTATGCCCTTTTCATTACAAGGTCGTAGAGTAACCATATGGAAGTGTGTTTATGTTATCAATAAAACAACATTTATCATCATAATAACTTAATGCAGCCTTATTTACTGTAATGTTATATATCTCATGATGGCACGATATAATGAAATTCATCTCTCGTTGATTTTCAATTTGGTTTTAAAAAAGGCAGTCTTTATTAAATTTAAGAATATCTCTTATCACGCATTTCTTTTTCCCTTTCACATTTGACACCGTCGTAAAGGAATAGAGCTTACTCCTATGGGCATATCACATGATTCATCTTTGAAAGGTCATTGTACCTTCGTATTCATTGAGGAACACTAAATATACATTATATTTCTTGTACTCGTTTGTGTCTTTAAACCGGACGTTATTCTTAGATCATTGTAATATGTATGCCTCTACTTGGATACATAACCAAACAAGATCTGTCATCGTTTAATCACCATATGCCAGCTTTAGTTTTTATTTTAGTGAAAGTCGCACATCAATCAGTTACTATTAGCACAGTAAAATCAACATAAAACAAATTTTAATTTGATTTTTCTTGTTCTTTAATTGGCTAAACCAAGTCTTTATCTTTGATTGTTCTCCATCAAATGAAAAATATTTCTCGTATCTGTGAAATTTCATTTCATCAGCACATATTTTATCCTTCGTTCTCTTGCATAGATCTTCCATCTGTTTACCGAACACAGACTTATTCAACAGTTAGAAAAATTCTTTTCAAAGTTATGGTTGCATTTTGTCTTCTTGTGGAATTCAATTCAATGTAAGATTTTTAAAATAATTCTGGGTCAAATAACACGACCCTATTCATCTTCTTCAGCTTCAAACCTAACCGAACGTACAACGTCAAATTACGATAGTAGCTAACGTATCTGTCTTTTTTCTTCAACGTGCAAAATAACGTAGGTACTAACGGTCTGTAGCAATTTCTTCTGTAATGATGATAAATAACATTCTTGCGAAATTAGTTTTCAGTGGCTAATGGGTAGTCCTTGAAATAGTCGTGTAGTTGGTTTGGACTTCTGATCTACTTCTAAAATACCACTAATACAGTAATACCTTCCAAGACATTGCATTGTCATTTGTTTTCATTGTCTGGTTGCCTATCTAAAGTTTTGGATATATACTAATTGACTTATTTCCACCCATAAATATTATTAGTATATAGGTACCTAATGAATTACCTTGACCTTGATGTATCGTAAGCTCCATCATCTCTCATTTATCCTTCATTATAGGCATAGTACTCATGATTTTCTTTAGAGTATATATGTTATGTCGTCCTAGTGCTCTAATTCCTGATTCAGTCATCCGGAAAATATCGTAGTCTGTAAGTAATTCTAATTCTGCTTTACTTATTGCTAGACTCGCATCATGAGGTAGTTCGGAGCACTGTGATCTAGTCTGTAATAATTCATGCAGACATTCCTAAAGTCTTCCAAAATACGAAGAAGTCATGCAAATCACCATGCGATTTCAATTTGAAATGTTTCGTGGCGTCTTTTGCTTATTGGTATCCCTGATCCATGGGTACTGGAATAAAATGTCTTGATTGGCGGTTATTTGTTTCGTCAAACATTTTAAAATCATGTATGCTCGTACAGGTAAATGTCTTTTCTTAGATTCTTGAGTTCCATGTTTTTAAATTGAGAATTTGTCATCAATGTGATTCTTTGAAGAAAGAAATGTTTTTGGTCATTATTTAACATTATTGTCGCTTCCTTATCAGGGTCTTATTTCACCAAGGTCTTGATAAGCAGATGAGAATCATAGCATGACAAACAAATGGATAAAGATTGTTATATACTGTTTATGTATGTAATTCAAGAGCAATCGACCTGACTACCTGTTCATACAATTTTTATTCGGTGGTAAAATGATTTAAGCACTTACTGCTAAAATACTCCATTGGCGTATTTGTTTATTTGGGATTACACAAATCGTGAAAATCCTTTATTACACAATAATGACATTTATCTCTATCAAACACAAGTAACATGTCCACGTGACTATCTCTTACTCTTTCTATCACTCTAACGGGTTTTATGAGTCTGTCTACGATTTCGTATACATTCACAGATACGCTGAGTTCATTTTCAAAGTCATCAATGTCATTTCTTTTAATAGTGCATCTTTGAGACCAATATCTTTATTTGTCAAGGTTATATTTGGAGGGTCTGTACGGATGATCTCTTGGTGGGTTTATCATAGATTCTACGGTACAGAATAAACATCAATTGGCTCTCTTTTGAATGGTAATATAAGTATTCTTGTCTTTCACCCATTTTAGTAATTCTATATAGGACTTTCCTATCATTGGCTCGTTTACATGTAACCTAAAATATTATATCCTACCAAAAGACCATGTTGTGCTTTCACTTGTTTCCTGACCAAATTGTGAGTGCAGTATTATAAATAACTTATTAGTTAATTTTTGCATTTCTTTTCTGTGTATGATGTTTTAAAGTCCTTGTTCTGTAATACCAATCCCTAAACATTGATCTGTCTTCTCTTCACTTTACGAGTGTAATTGCAAACGCAATCTGGACTTTTACAGAACAAATCTCTAACTTTCCTACCATCAAGTATGGTTTGGCATAGTTAAAAA
This sequence comes from Margaritifera margaritifera, assembly GCA_029931535.1. Taxonomy (NCBI): domain Eukaryota; kingdom Metazoa; phylum Mollusca; class Bivalvia; order Unionida; family Margaritiferidae; genus Margaritifera; species Margaritifera margaritifera. Next base: position 1,859,426 of record JAQPZY010001564.1, on the reverse strand, counting down.
ACAAATATGAATCCTGGTCGTTTTCCCCATTAAATCTGTATTCGGTTAAAGCTCTGTTTAACGAATCTGGTCATAATTCCATTTCTACTTTCCCTGTTAAGTTTTTCATTTCCATTCAAGTATTTATTTATGCGGATTAAAAGTGGCTGTTATTATATTTTTTGAATTTTTTTTTGTATTTTAGAAACCATTTTTATAGTAATATTTATTCTATACACAATTAGTATGAAATTTACTTTTCTTGTCATTGTACATAGATACTCCTATTACAGTTATTCTTCCACATGCGCAAGGATTTCTTGTCTGATTGTTTTCTCTCATCTTTTTATTTCCACCGTTACGATACTAGTTTGATGTTATCATATTAACGCACTTCTTGCACTTTTGATACTGTGTGTTGCGCCGTTCCATCTTTTTCTCGCTTGTTTCTATAAGGTGTAGATAGATGCTTTGTCAACCATTCTTTCAGTTCACTGTATTTGATCTTCTTCTTAGCGTGTTTGATTTGCTTCCATAAATTATACACAGGAAATTCGGGGTCATAATATAAATATCTCAAATATTCTACTTTATCAGTCATTTAGTTTAATAGTATTGTCTTATTTTAAATGGGTTATATTATAATACAATCGTCTGTTTATAAAGAAGTGATAAACGACTTTTTGTTACTTTTGTAGCAAAGCAACGACAACGATGTCGATTCAAGTAATGTTTATTTATTCTCAAGTTTGGAGGGGGGTAGAAGTATAATCTAGTTGCACTAGTAGTACTACTAATATATGGGTTGTGGTGATTCTGGTACAAGACCTAGACATTTCTAGATGGCCATTCATCGTATTACTTTTAGATTGAGTGATAATGTAACGGTTCATGAAAATTGAAAAGAAAAACCCAACACAACAACAAAAACATATGCGTACATAAGTTATTATAACACCACATGACTTTCAAATAACCACCTGTGGCTTTCGACATTTTAATGTATTTGAGTGGCAATAACCTTGACAAGGACACGGACACTACATTACAAATATTATTTACTTCATATATCTGACACAATGATGTAGTCTTATCGCAGATAGAGGAGGAAGGATTTCATGTAAAAAGAAGTGGTCAATACCAGAATGATTGATGATTCCCTACCTAATTGTAAACTAATAGGAAAAACAATGGGCACATACAAATAAGAGAGGAAGCAAGAGAGATCATTAGTTTGAACGATATTGAAATTAAATGGATGATATACAATTATCCTTGCAATATAGTTATCCTTGTACAGCAATGTGGTAACTCGATGCAAAGCACAATTTATCTGATAGATTTAAAATACCATCTATCATAGTGATTGAAATGCAGAAGCAGAAAGCAGAGGAATTAAAACATTGGAGGTTGTCAACTGACATAAAAACTGTTCTCTGTAGCAAAGTAGGGGCGCCATTAAGAACATTGCCCATTGGCGTCTCGAACCCTCGCGCCGCCACCGTATGCGCACATACCTTTCTGCATAAATCTATACAAACATACATACATATACTTACATATATACACACATTCATACATACAAATACACACACATACATAAATACATATAAACGTATTAATGAATACAGTGAACCATTTCTGGACCGGGCGCTGCTGTGACAATCAATCAATCAATCACTCTTTATTTCCTCCATAAGTAGAGTTCATTTACAAATATAGAAAATAGAACAGCGAGAGATACATTTAACAATTTACATTGAAGATTTCGGAAAACATTTCAGAAAGTCAGTGAGACATATTACACTAATACAGATGAGGAAGAAACAAATACAATATCAATAGTTCGGAAATACATGCAAACATACAAAATGGCACTTAATCTTTATACATGAATCTATAAAAAAAAATATTATTACAGTACTGATCCATTACTGATAATGACTTTGCTTTTAAAGTAAGGTCATATAGGTAGAGAGTTTTGGTAGGTGCTGATTTGGGAATTTTTGCTTTTGACACATGTTTGGTCTTCAGGCTATGAAGTACACTCGTGATACAAGGACGAGAAATTGGAATGAACAGATCTGAAACCGGTGAAATCGTGTTTTGTCAAGTCTACTTTCAATGTCAATTCTTAACAGTTTTAGCAACTGTGATTCGTCGTTACTTTGGGTAAGTTCTATGTGTAGTTCAAGTCCAAACTTGTCAAACACGTACCAGTTAAAGTCGTTGGCAATTTGTCTTGTTAATATACATGATGTGACCACATGCTGAAGGAGGTCGGTATACTGTTGACCACATTTTTGACAGTGAGTAACGTCATGACCTGGTTTTAATACCCACATGAATGCTATAAACCTGGTTAATTTGCGTTCATAATTATTCCTCGCAGTGCGGTACAGAGTGGAAGGGCGGATTTGTGTTTGTAAGTGTTGAAATCTAGAAAAATCATGATGTCTATTGATTCTGTCGCGCCAGGCAGTCTTTTCCTTATCAAGTAAAGTCATGTTGACCAATTGTTTCCACTGAGATTTGTTAGGGAAAATTGATTGATTAATGAAGTTCAGGAGGAAATCTGTAAGCTCATACTTCTGAAGTAAATTCCAAATATCTGGAATAAAACCAGATTGTACAGATTGGGTGCTATCAAAATACATGTGAAGACGTATGATGAATATCTGTTTGGAGATGGTGTTATTGGATAGGGTGTAGGAAGAGAAGTTATTAGTCCCAGCATTGACTCACATATATCTGACCCTGTTTGTTCAGGAAATCGCTGAATTCTTTTTGCAATAAAATGTTGCAACGTGTTGAGCTCCAGTAGATCGCATTTTTGAAGCACATTCCAAAGTTCGCAGCCATATAATAAGGTTGGAATCACGATTTTCTTATATATACTCGCAGATGTTTTGGGGTTTAGGTTTAGGGTATCCCAACGTTTGCAAGACCAAAAAAGACTTGCCTTGCTCTTCTGCGAGCGTTGCGGTTGTGGTTGATGGAACGACGTGATCTATCCTGTAGTATACCTAGGTGAGTGACGGAGTCAGTTTCATTAATTATTTCTTCCTCAAGTGTTAGAGACAGCTTATAACACGAATTTCTTCTCTTGCCAAATATTATAATATATGACTTTGTAGAATTTAGTTTGTAGTTCCATTTTTTAGAATATTTGAGAATAATTTCTAGCATTTTAGCTAAGTTATCTGGAGAATTTGACAGGTACGTGAGGTCATCTGCAAGCGTAGGGCAGCAGCACTCTAAACTTCCAATTTTACATCCTAATGTGCTTTTACTAAGTGCTGTAGCAACTCGTCTATAAATACCAGACACAAAAATGAGGACAGGACGGCTCCTTGTCTAACGTCTCGCTTGATATCGAACGATCTAGACTGGTATTTGCTAACCACGACTGCACTTTGTACACTTTGATATATATTCCCTATTATTCTCCAGATTTTCCCCCGAATTCCCAAATTATATAGTTTCAAGAGTAGAGCAGCATGCTAAACGGTGTCAAGACTTTTTGAGTATCGAGAAAGGCAGCATAGGTAGGGCTACCACAGTCAGAGTTATAATTAATGACCTCTTGAAGATTAATAGAGGCCGTGAGACAGCTTAGATTCTTTTGAAAGCCTTGTTGTTGTGGATTAGGGAATATGGTTTCCGTCGTCACCGAGAAGTTATTAATTTTTGCTCACACAATTTTTTCAAATAATTTGTACAGCACTGGTAACAAGGATATTGGCCGATAACTATCGGGATCAGCTCTGCTTTTCCCATTACCTATGTAGATGGGCACGGTAAGACCTCTTCTCCATGTACTTGGTATATATTCGTGCTTTAATATAGAGTTGAACAATTTTAAGATTGTTTTATTTAGCTGAGGACCACCATAGATAAGGTGTTCGTTTTGAAGCTGATCATGACTTGGAGCTTTCGACTTTTTTAACGTACGAAGTGCGCTGCATAATTCTTGCTCAGTGATTTCATCATCTAAATTTTCTTGTCTATGTACGTGCTTCTTATTATAATGTTTGAGATCACAGATTGTTTTCTCTACTGAGTTATAAAAATATTTGTCTTAAATATCATAATCTTTCGGTTTGTGCAATTCAGAAAAAATATGCAAAAGCATCAGCTACCGAAGGTGGGTCAGAATAGGTCTTACCACCATAACAAATTTCAACACAAGATTTGTGTTTGTTCGGCTTGCTCTTTTTAATTAGATGCCAAAAAGGCGTAAATCGCATTCGGCCGCTTCTTGAATTTCATTCAGGGAATTATTCAGAAAAGATTCACTAGTTATTCGTTGAGCGTTCCTAAATTTGATACAGAGCATATGTTTCGTGCTGCAAGCCTCTTTGCCTGCCTTGTTTGACCCACTCTATGCGTGCTTCACGTTCTATTTTATGACTTCGCTTGAATGTTTCATTCCAGTATGGCTTTGTGTGTGGGTTAAACCGCTTAATGGGCAGCGGGTCTCGTGCAGCTTGTAACATTCATACAGTTATATCAGTGCACAGTCGGTATATTTCGTGCGGACCGTTAATCTCTCTTGTTAGGCGTTCTTGTAAGTTACGTGCTAGTGACCAATCTCATTGTTGCCGACTTTGTGTCATGCCGTTAGGTCGTGCAGTTTCGATACCTTTGGGATTATATTGTTTTGGATCGGAACTGAACAGAATACAGGTAAGTGGTCTGATGTTGTAGAAATTTTACCTTCCTGGATTATTTCACAACGTTTAATATTGGAACTAACGATGCTGTCAGTCAATATGTAATCGAGCATGGTTTGAAATGGGGCATATGAATATTTCGAACCGATACAGTTTGGTGCAGTATTTATCGCCTTTATCTGATTTCGGCCCACGAAATCCTTTAATTCTTTACATTTACGGGCGTTAACTCTAGAGCAGTCTATCAAACTTGCGTTCATGTCACCTGCAATAATGACATGCCCCTCTTCCGAGAGGTGCTCGTATAAGTCATCAAGAATCTCAATTATTTCACGGTAGTGCTTAATATCGTTCTCTGAGGGCATTAGACACAGAGTAAGTATAGAGGTTTGTGAGAGAGACCAACAAGCTTTGCACCTATAATTCTGTCGTTTATGTTTTCCATTGGTACAATTTTTTGTTCCAGTTGTTTTTTAAACATAATTGAGACCCCTGATTTGCCACATTTGATGGTCCCGATGTCTGATGTCTCATCGCAACAGGTAAAAGTTGCATATTTGGAATGTATGGAATATATAAACGATGCATTTTGTGGACGAAGCTTGTGTTCATTTATGAATGCAATGTCACAGTCATACTGATCCAATAAATTGCCGAGACATATTGTCGATGACATTATGCCTCTGACATTCCGTAAAAGTACATTTAAAGCCATTGTTACACTTAGTTTACATAAGTAAAGAAATAAAATTGACATTGTGAGCTTTCTTGTACTTTCAAAGATCATGTAAGGAATAGGTTAGTTAGATATAATAAAACGGAATATGTTATCCATTATTGTAGTTTTGAACAAGTGATTTGACTCTATTAGCAGGAGATTTCCAGTGAGTACAAATGATACCATCGGGCCAGAAGAAATCTTCCGATTCTACCATTTGTACATATTGTGAATTAACATTTATACGTGCATATAAGGTTCCAGATTTGCTGCGGTACAAGGCCAGAGAGCTTATTTTTACGCCATTTTTCTGGAAATGGGCATAGATACCCGCCCTAGCGGATGAATTATCAATCCCCCCCCCCAAAAAAAAAAAAATAGCTGACATTTCTTTTCATATATACCCCTATGAAAACTTCACCGGGATTTTCAAAGTTTTGTTCCTCCTGGTCTGATAGATTTTGACCTCTTGTTGTTGATAGTGGGTGAGATTTTACTGTGTTTGGGGATGCTGAATTACTTGAAGAATTATTCGAAGAATTATTTTCATTCGCTAGGTTAGATAGTTTTTCTTGGATTGACATTTTGTTTGTTTGTACGTGATTGGGTTTCATACATACATTAATATCCTTTAAACTTGTTCTTGTTTGAGATTGTCCATCAGTGGCAAGAGACAGAGTCCGTTGATCGTGTGCTTCATTTGCAATATCATTACTTGACATTATGCTGAGAGAAGGTGCACTCCGTTTGGGAGAAGTGTTTTCATCATCATCAGAAGATACTGTGCGGTGAAGCATCATGGTATACACTCATGTACACTTAACATACAATGTATACAAACGGATCAACACATACCTTACTATGGATACAGTGGCAGCGTGAGGGTTCGAGGCGCCGTGGGCAATGCTCTTTAGTGGCCTCCCTACCGAGCCGCCCGGGGGCAATGTTCTTTAGTGGCTCCCATACTTTGCCACAGAGAACAGTTTTTATGTCAGTTGCCAACCTCCATCCTCCCCCCTCATCTAAATATAAGTTTTGTGAAGCATTTCCCACGTTACGCTACACTAAGGTGAGGTGAAATACTATGAAAATTTCAGCTGGAAAATAAAAAACTCCCGACTAGGCCCCAATTAATCTGGCGCCCAGGATCAATTGCCCTCCGCCCTCCGACCCCCGACCCGCCGCCAGTGTATGGATAGAATGACAAATACAGATAACGTTCATTTTCAGTTATATATATATATATATATATATATATATATATATATATATATATATATATATATATATATATATATATATATATATATATATATATAAATTTCCCATGCCAAATCTGTCACTCATTTTAGGAAATCTATTACAAATTGGAACTAATTTTCTATGTTTGGGAGAATAGCAAACAAAGTGTTCTGCCATATGGGCTCTAGAGTAATAATTCTTCTGATCCAACCTAGGCAGCCGCGATAGCTTAGTTGGTAGAGCGTCGGACTCGTAATCCAAGGGTCGCTGATTCGATACCCGCCCAGGTCAGTCCTGGGTCGGCTGCCTCGGTGTGTCCTTGGGAAAGGCACTTAGTTCCCATTTCCTCGGCATTATATAGCCAATATTGTGTTTAAAGGGTCGTTAAAACCCACAAAAGAACATATCCATGCTGTATTAATAGAATCTACAAACATACTTATATCAGCTATTAGGGGTGAAACGATTAATCGATACATCGATGTATCGATAATTTTTCTATATCGATACCCATATCGATACAAGAAGGGAAGAATCGATACAAAACGATACTCACTCTATGCAAGTTACTTTAATCTTCAGCAGTCGTGAATAATTATTAGTCATTTGTCTTTTCATTCTTTAAATTGAGAATTCATCTGAGACAGCCGTAGCAAGTACATGCACTCATTTCTGTCAGTAAAAAATAAAAGCAATTGACAACACCCACTCGCCTTCGATAAATTAACACAAGGTGACTAACTCACGCGGTTCGAAATCTGCCCCCTTCTCCCGCCCCAATTCCATGCGAATAAGTTTATCTCGTCTGCATCTTCAGCCACTGATAACATATAACAACGGAAAGAAGACATTGCAGATTTCTTCCCTATGTATGACTTAAGTACTTTATTGATCATTTAATAACCACTTTTACGCGAAATTTATCTGTTGCATCGCATCTTGTCTACTTGGATCGAATTGAAGGCTACACATCCGGCATGTCACGCAGTGTTACATGCAACTCTTATTAGTGGTTATTGTTTGTTCTAGTCCAGGGTAAAATAATAACCACCAATTATAAATAACTGTAGCCTGTTCACTGGGTGACATACTGGAAATATTGGCATCCAAACTCTATCCAAATCGATACAAAGCAACATAGAAACTTCAATCAAAAGTGACTGTTAAATGATATGTGTAAAGTACTTAAATCGTACATGGAGAATAAGTTGGGAACATCTCCTTTTACGTTGATATATGTAATCAGCGACCGAACCTGCCGATGGGATAAAAAACAAAATTTTAAAAAAAAAAAAAAAAACCCACACAATCGGCAAGGGGGCAGATACAGGGGCAGGTTCCAAACAGCACGAGTTATAGCCACCTCGTCAATTTGTAGAAAGGGAGTGGGTGTTGTCTATAATTTCCTTTTTCACTGACAGAAACAAATGTATGTGGCCGCGGCAGTTGATTTGCATCTGCAGGAAGTACAATGTGAAGGATTTGGCTATTAGTCATCTCCGCTCCCATACTCGAACTTGTTCTAGATAAGAATTTCCTTGCACAAGGAAATTGCACTGTTTCTTTTGTTTTGAAGATAACACCGTAATCTCTTCAAAATTAAAGTGAAGACATGAAACTGGCAATAAGATGTTTTGAAAACATTCATTCATTGTAAAACAAAGGGCGTGGTGACCGGGATGAGTCATGCATATAATCGAATGGAGCAGCCTTAAAATGGCCTAAAAGGGTAAATAAAAATCACTAACAGCTAGTCTGTTTAGAAGTATTTTTTTAAAAATCTTGTCAAGGATGAGAATAGCATATGAAAAGATGATAAGTCTATGTTTGTTTGTAATCTGCATACTGGAAATACACCCTATACGTCAACATATAAAAAAATGGCACCACATTAACATTGACAGACATTCTAATGATGAAAAGACCATCAAGTTGATATGTATATCGATAATGTATCGTATCGTAGGCTGTGTATCGAGAATCATATCGATGCGTGGCAGAGGTGTATCGTTTCACCCCTATCAGCTATTAAAGCCATCCATATGATACTCTCTAATAATTACTTTTCTTTTAATTTTGTCTCCTGCTCCATTCCAAACAAACTTATTAAAACGAGAATCAATTATTGAAGTGCATTGAGAGGGGCATTTGGTAAACTCATTTATAGATGAGTAAGGTTTGATAATGCCAAACTTTCAATAAATGTAATTTTACCAAAAGGGATTAGTGATCTTTTTGACCACTGCAATAGTAAATTTTTGATTTCCCTGATTTTGTTATCATAGTTTAATTTAACCATATTGTTTAGCTCTGTGGAAAATGTTATGTCTAGGTAAATAAATTCAGATGAATCCCAGTCTAAACGGTATTATGAGCAATATTTAATAATACTTGTTCTACTTCCAATCCAGACTGCCTCATTTTGTCAATAATTATACTAATGCCTGACAATTCGATTTTTGATAAATGAGATGCAAAGTGAATTTCATGGACATTTCAGAGCCATCAAGAGTGTTTCCAATCTGCATACTGTAAGATGTTCTACATTGTTTATTTGTATTCCTTTAATATTTGGATTCTTCCTTATCATGTGGGCAAATAGCTCTGCACACAGAAGGAACACATATTGGGAGAGGAGATCACCTTGTCTGCGGCCCCTCTTAATATCAAAGAAAGATAAACATAATAATGTATGATTTGATATTTTTGTAAAACAGTTTTATCCCATTTTTGAAGCCACTTCCAAAATTTAAAAAGTTCAATACTTTATCAATGAAAGGCCATGCAACAGAATCCAAAGCTTTCCCAAAGTCAGTTAAAGAGAAATCCAGGTATGCTATATTTTTTTTCAGAAAACATAAGATCATATAGGATACGAATATTTTCCCTAATATATCTTTCCTTAATGAAACAAGTTTTATTAAATATTAATAATTGCTAGAAGAACATGCGTTATTATATTTGAAATACATGCTGATGCAATTTTGTAAGCTACATTAAGTAAAGAGAATAGGTCTCGAGTTCTTCAAGTACTGTTTTGGTTTATCCCCTTTCGAAAGACAAGTTATTACACCTTCCTTTCGAGTTGATGATACCCCCCCCCCAGAATTATAAGAAAAAGTAATTGCCGTGGCATAATATGGACTAATATCTCTGTAAAAGAACTTTAAAAAACAACTCAGCTGTACACCCATCTTATTCTTGACTTTCGTTATATGTCATATATTTTAGACTTGTACTTGCTTCAGTTAAAGACATAGGGCTATTCAACAATTCTTTCTGTGCACTGTCTAGTTTAGGAATATATTTGTAACTGATCAGAGACTCAAGATAAACTGGATCAGAGACTCAAGATAAACTGGATCAGAGACTCAAGATCAACTGGATCAGAGACTCAAGATCAACTGGATAAGAGACTCAAGATCACCTGGATCAGAGACTCAAGATAAACTGGATCAGAGACTCAAGATCAACTGGATAAGAGACTCAAGATCACCTGAATCAGAGACTCAAGATAAACTGGATCAGAGACTCAAGATAAACTGGATCAGAGACTCAATATAAACTGGATCAGAGACTCAAGATAAACTGGATCAGAGACTCAAGATAAACTGGATCAGAGACTCAAGATCACCTGGATCAGAGACTCAAGATAAACTGGATCAGAGACTCAAGGTCAACTGGATAAGAGACTCAAGATCACCTGGATCAGAGACTCAAGATAAACTGGATCAGAGACTCAATATAAACTGGATCAGAGACTCAAGATCACCTGGATCAGAGACTTAAGATAACTGGATCAGAGACTCAAGATCACCTAGATCAGAGACTTAAGATAAACTGGATCAGAGACTCAAGATAAACTGGATCAGAGACTCAAGATAAACTGGATCAGAGACTCAAGATCAACTGGATCAAAGACTCAAGATCAACTGGATAAGAGACTCAAGATCACCTGGATCAGAGACTCAAGATAAACTGGATCAGAGACTCAAGATAAACTGGATCAGAGACTCAAGATCACCTGGATCAGAGACTCAAGATAAACTGGATCAGAGACTCAAGATCACCTGGATCAGAGACTCAAGATAAACTGGATCAGAGACTCAAGATAAACTGGATCAGAGACTCAAGATCACCTGGATCAGAGACTTAAGATAAACTGGATCAGAGCTCAAGATCAACTGGATCAGAGACTTAAGATCAACTGGATCAGAGACTCAAGATCACCTGGATCAGAGACTTAAGATAAACTGGATCAGAGCTCAAGATCAACTGGATCAGAGACTTAAGATCAACTGGATCAGAGACTCAAGATAAACTGGATCAGAGACTCAAGATCAACTGGATAAGAGACTCAAGATCACCTGGATCAGAGACTCAAGATAAACTCGATCAGAGACTCAAGATCACCTGGATCAGAGACTCAATATAAACTGGATCAGAGACTCAAGATAAACTGGATCAGAGACTCAAGATCACCTGGATCAGAGACTCAAGATAAACTGGATCAGAGACTCAAGATAAACTCGATCAGAGACTTAAGATAAACTGGATCAGAGACTCAAGATAAACTGGATCAGAGACTCAAGATAAACTGGATCAGAGACTCAAGATCAACTGGATCAGAGACTCAAGATCAACTGGATCAGAGACTCAAGATCAACTGGATCAATTTGATAATAAGATTATAGCTTCTGATAATATAATTTTGTTTCTTTAAAAATTTCTGACTGGTTACCGGTTTATGTTCCGTCTGATTTTGATAAATTAGGCATCATTTTACTTATGTAGTTTCTATTTTCCAAATTACAGATATATTTTGATATCCGTTCTCCTTCTTCAATAAATTTTGACCTTGATTTTATTCTCTCAAATTCCATTTTTTTCCTACAAATTTCCATTAAAATTATTTTTGTTCCTCTGAGAAATTTGTAATTCAGTAGTTTCATTAATTTGATCCATATAATTAATGTCATCTTTCAGCTGTGTCTTCATTTGATCTTGTTCCCTTTGTTTAAAGGAAGAGTAAAAGATGGTATTTCTCCTAATTTTCTAACAGTATCATTTAAAACAAAAACTAATCATTTATAGCAAAAACTATCTCAGAAGCTGATATTTGCTCAAAGTTAGATGCTTGATTAGAGCTGACATATTGACTTTTACAATGATGAGTTGTATCTTTAACAAGAGAAATGTAATCTGAAACTCTTAATAACGAGTTACCGAATTTCCATAAAGTCTTGTGTTCATCACTTCTTCTAAAAGCGAAAATAATTTGTGCAAGGTAATGGTCAGTTCTGTAGCTGGGTTCCATGATAGTTTGTTCGACCATAGCAAACAGGTCTTCTGAAAAAAAAAGAAAAAAAAAAAAAAAAAAAAGGTTAGCCTGGCTTGCTCAGTTGGGTCACTTTTTTCTCCAGGCTTATCTTTTTGTACCAATATTTCTCTCTCGCTAAATGTCAACCAAATTATGTTCTTTACATATATCAAAAACCACCTCTCTTGCCCTGGGCTGGTTTAGCATATTATAACTATAGGATAAAATTCTAGATCCATGACTAAGTTAAAATCGCCTCCAATGATCACATAATCAACCATGAACGCTATTATATCCTTGTTGATTTCTGAGTACAACTTTGGATATCGTCTTTAGGACCATATATAGTAATGACAGTACATCTATAGTTTTGTGTTGATATATCTATACTAACTTTATTACCAGTATTATCTTTCTTGGTTCGATGTATGGCAAATTGAAAATTATTATTTGTTAGCCTCGCCACTCCTATCGAATTGGATGAAAACGAATTGAAAACACATTTTATTGAAGTTGTAAATCTAAAGATCATTCAACTACATTGCATCTATAATACTATCATTGATTGTACGCATTAGTTTCTAAGTTAGCAAATAAATAACGAGTACCCTATGACACATGGCGTATCACAAATGGGCGACGCCTAGGGTGCAAACATAATATCTCTAAATGTTATTTTAAGCAAATTAGAAGTAAATCATCATATAAATTATTCACACTCTAGTCTATAATAATGTATAAAGTAGGATATATCCGTCAAGTTCATAAAGGTAAGGTAGATTTAGCTGGTTTGTGGCGAAGTTCCTTACCAATAACATCAAAATTATGATGATCTTAGGGTAAAAATAAATAAAATAACAATAATAATAATAATAATAATAATAATAACTTGCTCTTTTTCTTTAAATTCAATATAATTCTTTTATAGGGCATTTATTTCAACAATATTCCGGAATAATATTTGCTCGCTCGCCTGGTGCAAATAATTTACTATTTTAGATTTTGCTTTAAATAGACCAGCTTTCTGGCTATGAGAATCTGAAATCTCTCATTATCGTGCTGAACAAAAAAAAAAAAAAAAAAATAGATCACTTAGCAAAACGGGCTCTTATGTTTAAATTACAACTCAAACTTTACAAAATGTAATAAACTCGGGGAACAGCATTTATTTACAACATTTTTGGAGGATAATAACCGCATATCAGCTTGTCAGTCTATAATTGATACGTGTACACGTTCGCCAAGATCTTATTAACCGTTCTTCATTTCTCTTAACTGCTGCTTTAAAAATTGTCAATAGGCGATATAGAATAGGTGAAAATAAAATTCAGTTTATTTAATCGATATCTGGATATGAAATGGTGTGATGTCTACCAAAAACTATGCACTAAATATGATTTCTTTACACATAACCACCCTGAAGTGGCCGATGAGTTGACCCCAACTCAGCTGCGCAGTGATCATGATGTCATAAAGGGAACCCCCAAAACCTCCCATATGCAGGCCCCCCGAGGAGGGGAGAGGGGCGGGGAGGGGGAGGGGGGGGGCAATTGACCATGGGCTTGGCGATTTCTAGGGGACCACCGTCAACTCAGTTATAAAAAAAATTAATTAATCTTTGTAGTAAATATTAAAATTTGTTCCTTGCAAGAGTCTGAGTTATGGTAGATTACTACAGGTTTTTATATATATAATTTTTTTTTTTTTAAATTAAGCTAGTTTTGGGGCCCACGACTGCTCTGCCCAGGGGCACCTAATTTCTGTCGGCCTTCCTGCAAATATGTATGTTCAACAAACGTGTAATGAAGGGAACTTGTGATTGTATTAACCTGTCCAGCCTAGGCATGCAACTGAGTCTGAAAAATGTACCTATGTTCACAACAACAACAACAACAACAATATTACTTTCTTCTTCTCATCACCGCAGTAAGTATCAGAGACACTTGGCAACTGGGTAGTCAACCCACGTCTTTGAATGGGATTGTAGGGGTATCTCTTTACTGTTCTTCATACATTCAACTCGGTTATCCTAAATTTAAAGCATCTAATGCACCATAAGTAAAATAACGTACTTAATCCTGCGATACTGACCGCTAGAAGGCATTCGGAGGGAAAACACATCTAATAGTCAATCTGAAAGTTCCACCTAAATTCCGTTATATACATATCAGAATGATGTCGGCCAGCTCTTTTGGTCCCCACGATTGATCTCTCATTAATAATTTAATTTGTATTCTTTTGAAATGACTTTACGTGCGTCTTACTCAAAGTGTTCCTTCCGCCGTCGAGGTTATAACTATACGAAGAATCATGACTACCTTTGACAAGAATTTCTCTAATCCGACCCCCCCCCCCCAAAAAAAAAAAAAAAAAAAAAAAAAATCTTTACAAGTGTGGCTGATAAGCGGGTGAAAAATGTGACATCACCAGCAGATGTTCATACCTCCATTTAAAAAAAAAAATCACTTTTGAAAGCAAATTGAAAACAACACATCTGCTTTGTTCTTAAACATCATGAAACAAAATAATATCTTTTCATTCTTTAGAAACGGCGAGAAGAGACATTCTCATTAGTTAAACGTGTCTTTCTTTGTTATAAAACATTCCATTCCTCAGTTCTCCATTAAGTATATGGAAGTCTTTATCAGACGGATGGGATTCAAAATGCCTCTTTACTTCAATTGTATTTACCGAGGTCTCGAAGGGACTACTTTCATCATCTGAGATAGCTGGTCTTCATTTAGAATATCTTACAGCATAAAGCAGACATTCTGTGTCACAATATGTGTATTAATATTAAATCATAACTACAATACACACAATAGCGGTATTACCTATGAGATCTCCCCTGCAGTCAAGGGGATTTAAAAATAGGCCTGATGAGCCCTCGTACGTGTTGTAAGATGCAACTAACTGAGGCCATACTACAGACATGCCGTGTTTCCCGTAATGATGTTCCAGCGGAGAGGGCCTTGAACTTATTAAAAAAGTGCAGTTTAAACAAAAAACTGACTTTGTGTTTTAAAGATTTTTGCTTTTTTGCCTTGATCTTTGTTTTGCATGTCTTTTTGGGAATACCTAAACTTACTCGGCACTATATAGCCAGGACTGTGCTAATGTGTCGTTAATGGCTATTGTTAATGCGAATAGGCTTAACATGGTGGGTGGGCGTGGTATAGCCATATATCACTTATAGAACCCAATAAGTGAAAAGTTATAAATTATTAACTTAAAAAACTGTAATTTAAATGTGCAGGTACAACCTGTTTTGCGGAAAAGATATTTATAAGAACTAAAATAGGCACTTTTATTGTGCATTTCGCGCGCAATTGATCACTGCGTTGAGATAGTATTGAGTTATTGCATTGTAATTATCGTGTTGCATGCAGACTAAGCAAGATGCAACGAGCGTTACATTTATCATATACACCGAGCCTTGCGTACAGTGCATGTGACAAACGTCACGATGCCATATAATGGGGGCTACCATATTAGTCTTCTTCCAGTCAACTCGGTCCCATGAGTGACAATCATATTTTACACATACCTGTAAGCCGATGGTTATCAAACTTTCCATATTGAAAGTACAGTTGTGGACGGTACTGTTAATAGCGAAGAAAATTCCTAAATATTCCTGAAATAATACTATGAAAAAACTTATTTGCGTGTTTACATTTTACTTCTTTTCCCCTCTTCTTTCACCACATGTGGTTCAGTAAATTACTTCGCTGAAGTTTATATCTTCACGTATTATCAGTCCTTCGTTCTTAATACCCGTCTAAAGACAATGAAAAGTACTTGACATTAGCTAATTATACTAAATAAACCTTATATGTATGCATAAATGGGATATATACTGAATTTCCTTGTAAGTATGAGAACTATTGTAGCTGTTGTATGTGTTTCCGCTAGTGTGTGAGAAGGCACTTCGCCTAAAGCCAGTGTGTAGTTCAAATTAAGAAAAAGACAAATGTTAACAAAATTTACAAACTGATCAGGTAAGGAATGTGAGCAGTTGCATGCTTTAGAAGAAGGTACTTCGTTCAATTCTGTTGGATGTTAAGATAGTCCATAATCGTTAATTTTAAACTAAGTTTTTCCCCTGGCACTTCTGCAGTGACATGAACACTATTAAACTCGAAAAATTACAAGAGCGTGCTCTGAGATTTGTGTATGATGATTATACATACAGCTATCATAAGCTATTACTTAAGGCAAAAATTCCAGCCCTGAAGGTGCGCAGACTTAGGGCTATGGCTCTAGAAACTTTTAAAATTCTGAACAAATTAGCCCCAAAATGTTTGGATGATTTGATATGTCTTAAACAAAATAAATATAATTTTAGATACTCAAATATTTTAGATGTCCCAAGAAATAAAATCTCAACATATGGTAAAAAAAATCTTTTAGATATGCAGCTGCTGTTTTATGGAATAAACTACCTAATCACTTTAGAGACCAGTAAAATTTTAATTCCTTTAGATCATTCATATTTTCCTGGAATGGTAAGACTGTAAATGAAATATCTGCAAATAAAGCCCCCCCCCCCTCCCGCCATGATGACAACAACTAATACTTGTATAACCATTTTGTTTTATGTGTCCTTGTCTTATGTACCATCAGGTGCCAACTGTGAGCTCCTTTATTTTAAGTAATGCATAATCTGCATCGTAGCCTGCTTTTAGTCCAAAAATTGGTGCTTTTGCCTCTTGCATAATATAAATTTTGATTGTTAACCTCTAATTCTGTAGTACCTTTTTTTCTTTTTTACCTAATTACTGAATTCACTACTTTTAATTACTACGATGTTAAAATACTCCGCTTGAATATATTCTAAGTTATGCACTATGTGTTTTTGTCCAGTTGTATCTATGTGTCTTGCAAATCTTTGTTTTAATGTCATTATTATTTTATTATGTCACGTCGGTAAAAAGCTCATTAGAGCATTTGTTGAACTGTTGTTTTAAATCATGCCGACTTTAAATAAATCTTATCTTATCTTTATCTAATCTTAAGTATAGCGCAACATGCTTATTGACGGTGAATATGACATGTATACATGCATATATCCATGTGCTTTTCTACAGTGGATTCTACGGCGTGTCGAATCAGCCACGTGTAGATGTAGAAAGACATCTGAACGGAGAAGATGAAAATATTCCAGACTGTTAATTTTGGGGATCATCATAATCTTTGGGGCTGAAAATCGTGTCATTAATATTATTACCAAAATACATGTACAATTGTGTTACTGTCTTCATCATAAAATGCAGCTTATGGCTAGTGCAGGCCTCCCGATCTTTTTTTTGGAACTACTGTCAATGTTGTTCAGTAGTGACAAAACTCCATTTTATTTGCAAACAGTATGTGCAGAAAAACAGTTCATGTTCAATTTCTGCAAGTTTTATATAAAATTCACTTCTCCTTGCCACTAAATGGATTATTTAAAAGTGTTAGTGACATTTCTTTTTTACTGCATACAGGCTCCATATTGCTGTACACTACATCAAAATCTGTATACAAAAAGGTATTTGGATTGTTTTTATTATAAGTTATTCTTTCACACACTACTGCTAAATGTTACAGGATACTTAACTGAAAGAAATGGGACATCTCTATTACCATAATTTTTAGCCATTTCTTCACAATCAGAGTACCATCCCCCACCCACCTGTACTGAATTGTGCCTTACCAATAGACCTTAAACCTCACATACATACATACATACATACATACATACATACATACATACATACATACATACATACATACATACATACATACATACATACATACATACATACATACATACAGACAGACAGACAGACAGACAGACAGACATACATACATACATACATACATACATACATACATACATACATACATACATACATACATACATACATACAAGTAATTAGACTGGAAAGTGAGAGGAAAGAAATTCAAACAAAAAATGAAAAATGTCTACAATTAGTAGAGGAATATTAGTCAAGAACTAAAAGTACAATTTCATAATAGTACCAATATAAAATATCATTATTAAACATAAAAAGATAAAATATAGGGGGGGGGGACATCAGAAGTAAAAATGAAAAATTTACAACTTTATATAAATATGCGGTAAAGTTACAGGAAATAACAGATAATTTTCATAAAATGAAAATAATAGATTCTCATGCAATGAAAATAATAGAGCTGAAACTGCAATAAATTAATCTCATGATCTACTAATTAGGTCTTTTTAGTCTTTGAATGATTCTAATCTATTTACTTTGTAAACAAATTAACAAAATCCGAATTCTTCTTCGTTTAGTAAGCAATACCTGTGAATCACACTCTGAATAAGATAGGCCAGCTAATCTATCATGGTTTTATGTTACTCCACTCAATCGGTCCCGCTATGAGACACCCTACCCTATAGGAGGAAATACTTTTGAATATCCGATAACAAACTGGGGTACAAGTTTTTTTTTTTTTTTTTTTACATTTGATTTATGAGGAATTCATTTCATTTACAAGAATAACTTTCAAATCTTGAAAACTTTACAATATGACCCGTTGTGAGAAATTAGTATTCGCTTTGTAATATCTGACGCGTGTTCATTTTATAAACGAGGTTTGTTGTTTGTTTCTTTTGCTTTTTTTTTTCAGATGATTATTTCCCGCTAAACGTTTTGGACTTGTTCTCTATTTATTCTCAGTTCTTAAAAATATGCAATCAAAATAAGTATGAATGAGACACGTTTACTCACACCGGTGAGTTTATACACAGATGATCAAAACTGTCATTTAATCCTAAAATGACAGAGCTTGACAAATCAAGTGCTTCCTGGGTGTACCCCAAAGATAGCTAAATAGCTACATAGACTAATTTTACATTTTAAGGTATTTAATCTTCAGAGCAAGCACGTTCTGTCTTTGCTAAAGGAGTGGCTAAATTCCAATCGGCGCAAGTGCACATTTAATGACGTACTGCTTGATGAACATTATTCAAAGTTTCTCATGCGGAATTGATTGTCACAGTTAAGGCTGTATTTTTTTGTTTATTTCGTTTTGAGCCATCAGCATTATGCATGGAATGTACTGCGTTAAATTGAAAGTAAAAATATCGAATACCATCCACTCATAAATTAATGCCGGGTCCATGAGTTACTGTATTGTTTGTTTAAGTAGAAGGCTGCTTGACATATTTGCGGTCAAGTACGTGTTTCATGTCAGTTTGATCTGCTACTGTTTTTACATACTTATACTAGAAAAACACCCTGTGATTTGTTGGTTATTTCCAGACAAGCATGACAGGGTAATTTCAGACACTTGTTTATTATTTTACACGACTTTATGACAAAGCATGATATATTTGAATCTTGGCAAGACGAACAGACGGAAACAGACCCACAGTACTTTCGCTCAGTCTGAAAAAAAAAACACGTTCGTTCTAGGTCAGCATGAGAAATGAAAGTCTCACTTCACGTGTGAACATTTATAAATTTCCAGCTATGGCTTTGAAGCCAACCAGGGTCAGATAAGAATTCTTTCGAAAGTGTGGTCTCTTACAGTGAATATACAACTTCTATGTTAAACATAATATGCATGCACAAGTTCATTTTTGTTACTTTCTTTCTTCAGTTTATTATATTATTTTGTATTAAAAAAACCAGCCTGTTTTATCGGTGTCGTGTCAAGGATTGTCAATGGACCGTAAATGAACGTATCTTGTACTTCATTCTCCATTCGTTAAGCAATCATATGCAAGAAGATCTTATCGGTTTATTTCATCAGACATAAATCTCATATGCTGATATATTATGGAAGATAAACTGTTTTCATGATTTTCCAACAAAACGTTTTAGCGGGCCATCTTTTTACGAATTAGTATGTAAGAAAAGGGTAAGATTAAAAATGAAAGGATTTGTTCATTAACTTACGAATATATTCTGAATTTGAAATTGTTATGTCCAAAAATTACGCGGATTATAATTTGTGTGTGTGTGTATATATATATATATATATATATATATATATATATATATATATATATATATATATATATATATATATATACATGCATGAAAAAGATCTGAAGAAATGCATAAGAAAGATCTGAAGAAATGCACGAGAAAGATCTGAAGAAAAGTGTTCTTGTGTTCTTTCATCATACGTCTTTTTTCCACGAACACCGTAGCTCTTAACGTAGACCTGTTATTTCTTTACTTGGACATTCAATGAGGCTCACATATGAAAGTTTCCTATATAATAGAGAGACGTTAATATAAACGTATCAACAACAACAACAACAACAAAAATTCAACAGTTACGTTCTCCAATCATTTCCTAACACATTCGTTGAATAAGGAGGCGTGTAGGCCGAGTTTATTTCCCTTGCGAGACTTTTGAATCAACTTAAGTTGAACTTGCTGGTTTATGTTTATATAGTTGCTCACATGAAAATAAACAAGGAATCCTAAAGTCTCCATACGATGAATATGCTGAGAAATGGTTGAAAAACATGGCTGTGAAGTTTCTCGGTGATGCGTGTTATATTACGATTCTAACGTATCGAATACACAGAGGTCGAAGCAACCGAAGAAGTCCGCATGAATTTATTAACGTCATGGACATTGGCGCTGACATCGAGCATCCAAATCAAGAACTCAAAGATCGGTGTTTAACCTTATGACGTCCTCAGTTACGTAAACATGAAATTCGATCCCATGAAGCATGATATCTTTAATCTTTTATTGCTCGCTGTTTGCGTTTGTACCGAATTTGCACTAGATCCTTGACCAGATATATTTAACACCAATCTCGCAAGGCATACTCTGTTTAATTCAGCTACTGCTATTCGTGTGGCTCGTGTTAGTAAACTGCGAAACCTATATGCTCTAGGATACGTCATTTTATTGTAGTTAAATTATGTTGCGGGGAAATTGCGCTTAGATATAACTGTTTTATAAATCTTAGGGTCATGACCCCGTATCCTGTGAAGCATGAATAATTCTGGGGGGTGTTGCCGATGAAACATCATCAATATTCAGCAGTGCTCTAGAAGGCTGTGTCTATTGTCCACACTAAGCAGGTAATATTGTACTCTGGCCTAAATACAGTTACGGATGTGTGTTTTTTCCACATTTAGCAGGTGGTATTGTCCTAGGGCCTAAAGACAGTTTCGGCTGTGTGTTTGTCCACATTTAGCAGGTGGTATTGTCTAAGAGCCTAAATACAGTTACAGCTGTGTGTTTTGTCCACACATTGAGCAGGTGGTATTGTCCTAGGGCCTAAAGACAGTTTCGGCTGTGTGTTTGTCCACATTTAGCAGGTGGTATTGTCTAAGGGCCTAAATACAGTTACGGTTGTGTGTTTGTCCACATTTATCAGGTGGTATTGTACTAGGGCCTAAAGACAGTTACGATTGTGTGTTTTGTCCACATTTAGCAGGTGGTTTTGTCTAAGGGCTTAAAGACAGTTACGGCTGTGTGTTTGTCCACATTTAGCAGGTGGTATGGTCTAAGGGCCTAAATACAGTTACGATTGTGTTTTGTCCACATTTAGCAGGTGGTTTTGTCTAAGGGCCTAAAGACAGTTACGGCTGTGTGTTTGTCCACATTTAGCAGGTGGTATTGTCTAAGAACCTAAAGACAGTTACGATTGTGTGTTCTGGCCACATTGAGCAGGTGGTATTGTCAGTGTTATTATCCTCTTGCACAGAGATAGATGATTCAAGTAGATCAACTGGTAATTGGATTTGAGAGATCCTAACTAAATTTATTTCAATCTAGTACTTATCTAACGAGCTGGGAAGTGGGTAATTATAGGAGATGATCATACATACATACATACATACATACATACATACATACATACATACATACATACATACATACATACATACATACATACATACATACATACATACATACAAAACTTATGTACTTGCCGTCCCAATATTCTAACTAAAGTCTGACAGCTTTGTGTACAAAATTGAATGAATTAACTGTGGCTTTCATGTTGAGATTAGTGTGTGCGTCGGAATCCATCCGAACAATAAAGTTTATTCCAGAACAACAAGCGACAGTTTTGCCCACTGTTTTATACAGAAGACAATTCTAGCCCAAGCCCAAAGTCTCTTTTCATTCTTGTCAATTAGTATGCCGCACCTTTCCTTTCTGATGCGCCTGTTTCGTCCACTTCTGCCTTTTTCCAGACAGACATTGCTATAAAAAAAACTCGTTACATGAGGAATCAACTCCAGTTCCTCATGTTTGCAGAGACAATAATACAATCATTGAGATGGAGTCAAATTTAGCAGGTCTACACATAACGTATCGTACTTGAAGTTCAGTAGTGTCCTTACGAAGTCTGATAGAAACAGTTTTATATTTCTTCCCTCATAAATTTGGAGGAACCTCGAATAAGTTACTGAATCAGGCAAGATTCCAGCCTCACACAAAATTTCATCAGCCAGGTAATATTGTTTTATTATTGCCTTCTCCTGATAGAACTGCCCCCCCCCCTCCAATGTTCTTTTGTAGGGTTTAGTGTCTGAACTACACTGCTATACTCCACTATACTTCATTGTAACATTACAGTTCCAAAATGAAAAGGAAATAATAGATTTAAAACGTCAGATGACGTCATATAATGTCGGCGCGTGGCAATAACACCTGTTGGAACAGGTATAATTCTCGTAGTCAAGTTGAAATGCATACTGTTCGAAAACAGATTCCTCTAGTCAATCAATCGAAACTCGAGAATATATCATGTGATGTACTAAATATATACCCCCCCCCCCCGCCCCCAACATTATTGGGGAACAGGTGTGTGTGTACATATATATATATATATATATACGGCACAATTACAAAACAGTTTCCCAACGTTTCGAGCTAATAAAGCTCTTCTTTGGGGGATTTAACAACTTACATTAACAAGAGCAAACACCTCACACTTCATCCGAGATTGAACTGAACTATTTGCACCTTTGAATGACAGGTGAGATCTACAAAAAAAAAAAAAAGAAAAAAAAAAAGAGTTAAATGATAAAGAAGAAAAGAAAATCAGATGAAAAACAGTATCAAAATGTGCGAACTACTTGTCTAGTTTGTGTTGGATCAGAACAGCAAATGTTTATCATAAATATTCAAAGATGGGGGGGGGGGGATTCGCGTAAATGCGAGTTATCCGTACAGATAACCAAATTGACCTGACCTAACTCCAAACTTAAGACAAAGACGGAAACCATCTTTTGGGAACAACAACTCAATCTAGGGCTAGAAAATATAATATGCTTTAAAATTATGTCCCAGTAAAGTTATTCGCGGAGAAGGTAATACAGGAAATGTGTTAAAAGAATGTTCTAACGGAATACTGAAAAAGAGATAATCGTCGTCATCATCATCATCCATGAATAGAATTCAGGAGTATTTACATCGGTAAAATTGTTGCAAAGATTTGCGTACATGTCATAAACTGAGGCTTGATTGAAATATTGATAAGACTGCATTGGGAAGGTTCATTTTTTTTCATATAGACCAAATTCGCCCTGAGTTTTCAGTTGCAGAATTCGGTATCGTTCCTTACGTGTACATTTTATATCGGTCCACCGTGGGTTGGACTCGATCGGTAGTATCTCCACAGACTATATTGAATGTCCAGTTGAGTTGTAGTGGTTGGCAAATTTTGGATTGATTTTATTGCCAATATTACTCTTGTGGTTATTCGATCGTTTTCTGAAGTAAAACGGTTTCGCCAACATATTGACACAGATTTTAGTGTCACGAGCTAAATTACATTTTTGGCTCAACATTCCAACATCTGATTAATATAGTCAAGTTAACTCCTGTGGCCGAACTTTGGAACGATTGGTCTCGGGTATATGCTTGCAGATCAGGCAAGAAACTTTTTTAAATTTTAAATGCCCGTTCAGTAAGTACATCTATACAGTAATGGATTCTCGGCTGGTTCTGGAATGACGTCACACATGACAACAAACCGAGCCAATATCTAGCATGGTAATGCAGTCGGTAATTTTAGACAAACTAACTCTTTGTAGATTTAGCAAAAAATTTCGGGATTTCGGTGGGAGTCATTATTACAGAAGAAGCGGTTTTTTAAAGTTACTTATATTGTTCTAAAAAAAGCAACAAAAATAAAAATATCTTCATGAAGATCTTCTCCATACATTACCTTAAAAATTTCAGACTGTGTACTGTGATATTTATGCTTTTATGAAATAGAGTTTTTGGTTTAAGCCATTCTAAAAAGAAGAGGAGATAGTAAATTAATCTTTAACCAAGAACTTTAATCGGTTTTGATCTGTTAAAAAATAGAATTTAAAAAAAAAAAATCCTCGTCGTGATAAACAACATCATTACCTTAAGAGTGTCACAAAAGTCGCGTATCAGAGGGTAGAGTCAAAAGTATGTATTTTGTTTCAGGTAACATTATCTCGATGTTAGACCGACTCCAAAAAGCAATATATTTAGATTTCCAGTAGGAATTTAGATCCACCCCAAAAGCATATATGTACATTTCCAGTAGGAATTTAGACCGACCCCAAAAGCATATATGTACATTTCCAGTAGGAATTTCGAATTTTTAATGGTGAGGTAATTAATGACTAGGTTCGTTTTGAAATCATTTGAGCCATTTGAAGACATTAAGAGAGATATGCCACTGAATAACATTTGGAAAGTTTTGTGTGCTGTGATGAGTATTCAACTCTGACTATTCTACGTAACATTGGGGAGTCGTGTGTGCCGAGATCAGTATTCGACTCTGGCTTTTCTACCGTATCATTGGAGAGTTGTGTGTGCCGTGATGAGTATTCGACTCTGGCTATTCTACGTAACATTGAAGAATTTTGTGTGCCGTGATGAGCATTCTGCTCTGACTATTCTACTGTAACATTGGTGAGTTTTGTGTGCTGTGATGAGTATTCGACTCTGGCTATTCTACGTAACATTGAAGAATTATGTGTGCCGTGATGAGTATTCTGCTCTGGCTATTTTACTGTAAAATTGAAGAATTGCGTGTGCCGTGATGAGTATTCAACTCTGGCTATTCTACCATGTACAAGTATTATTACTGTAAAATTGAAGAATTGCGTGTGCCGTGATGAGTATTCAACTCCGACTATTCTACCACGTACAAGTATTATTATTATTTCAACAAACACCCATTGTAACCTGCGTTGCTTTTAGCTGCTCATTGACGGTTACCCCCCCCCCCCTTTTTTTATCAAAGGTATAACGTCACACATGACAACGATGGGGACAATACCCTTCTTTATGTCTGTAGTTGTGTCTTATCTTAAGGTAATAGTTCCTTTGCTTTATGCTCACTTTTCAGTACTGTTTTTGAATCAATAAACCATCTAATTAAAGAACAATATTGTTATTAAGATTCGTCTGGTTGTTTTCTTTCTGTTCTGACCTAGTGCACAATAGCTATTAGAATTGCAATTTTCAATTGTTCTGTTCTTCAAAATAATTGCTATTACACAAATCAATCATATGTTAACTATTATTTTTACCTTTATATTTTAAACTCAATATTTCTACCCTTCTACCGCTCTCAAAATCTGGTGTAATCCAGTTCTTAGCAGCTAAACTAATTTTCTTTGATTATTTGATATTAAAACAGGTTTCATCAGTGGCGTAGCGAGGCAAAGTGCCGCCCAGGGCCAACTACCAAAATAACGCCCCCACTCCATTCGTATTATTTATGATATATACGGTACTCTTACCAAATTGCCGCCCCCTAGAAAGTGCCGCCCGGGACCACCGCCCATTTCGCCCCCTCCCTCCCTCCCCCCGCTACGCTACTGGGTTTCATAATCCACGTTTCATTGTAATAACTTTTTTTTTTGTTTTGTGAAGAAGAGTTACTTTCAAAGCGTCATCAAGGCACTTCGAAATGAATCTAAAAAGTTATATAGACACATCTTTATGGAAACATTTGTTTTTATACAGAAAACAGGCTGTTTACCTCGGTAAGTTCTTTATTGACAGCTCCGCTCTAACTTGTTTCTTGCAATATGTCAGCTTATAATAATTGTACTTACTTTTTTTTTACAAAAATGTTTTGTTTATTAACTATCACATTTCTTTTGGTACACTAGACATCTTCGATTACCGCATAAAAGATTCATACCTTTTACCTGTGAGAATGTTTTGATGAAATCTTACCTTTTGTAACGCCCGTACGACTCTTATGTCCGTCACACTGAATACATAAACTCCGACACTCCCAGCAGGATACACAAAGACCTAACATGGCAAGGTAAGGTGTACCATAACCTGTCATTCTTACATGAACTACCTTTTTGAGGACAGGTGTATAATGAATAGATTAACCAACAACTCCTCGAGTTAGACTGTATAACATCTAGTCATGCCTTACTGATGATGCACGTGGTCTAGATATGTCCTGCGTGATTTTAAATATGATTGGAATCGCAAAACGTTCACAAAGGAAGCGGTGGAATCCGGGAGAATCAACAGGTGAAATCATCCAAGATGGAATTTACGGATAGTGAGATATACTGAACTAGTATACTAGAAAACTGGAATTATCAGCAGAGGTGACATACTGGATTATAAAGCGAACATTTTATTAACTGATTAGAGTAACTGTCTTTGATCTTGTGTTGTCGAATTGTCTTTCGGTAAAAGAAGAATAACGATGATAAATTCAGATGAATCTTCGTACAAGGTATGTATATACATACAATGTCTTGTATGTTGTCTTTTGGCTTTTGGGTCTCTATATGTATTCATACACACACACACACACTATATATATATATATATATATATATATATATATATATATATATATATATATATATATATATAGAGAGAGAGAGAGAGAGAGAGAGAGAGAGAGAGAGAGAGAGAGAGAGAGAGATTTTGTGACGTAAGAGTTATTTTTTGTCGTCTTGTTGTCTACTTTATAAAGTCAGCCTCGTTCCATGTGGTAAATAACTCGATCTTTATCGGTATAGTGTGTACCCAGATTTTCACAGAAAATGCAGTCACTATACTTAATTATACTCCCTGCTCGTGTTAAAGGTTTTAAACAAAGACCTTCAAGAATACCTTGACAACATTATTTAGTGTATAATACGGCCCGTACTGCAATAGAAGGTCCTATAACGCATGACTGCATGAGGGATAAAGACCAAGGTTTAACTCCGGTCGAATGAGGGATCATTTTCAAAGAACCCGAATAATCCTACCCACACACACACACCCCTCCTTCCACCCTTCCACAACGCGGTATAGATATAGCTGGCAGGCTAGACGTGAATTGTTGATTCATACCAGTGTTCCAGCTAAGAATTTCGTAAAGGTCAATAGGGGCACTTTTAACGAAAGGTCACTTTCTGGATCAAAGGGCAATTTTTATTTTTTTAATTTTTTTTTGTTCTCGATAACTTTGTCTTGATTCCGATGATGAAGTTCAGAATAACATCATTTTGGAAGTAAAAACATACAGCAACACATTTGTATGTTTATCTTACACGGAACAAACAGAAAAATTTGTGAAATAAAATAGAAAATAAATACGTGTTTTGGTGATCTGGAAAGAATCAGCTCTTGAAGGGCAGATAGGATGTGTTAGAAAGGCACTGAGGGCAGATGGAGGATAGTAAGGGTGGGACGCCCTTCTATGTAGCTGGAGCACTGCATATAGATAATACAAAGAAACAGTGGACACGCAATTTTAGTTTTTACTGATGGGACGTGCAATATTATTGCTACAAAATATGTATGTATGTATGTATGTATGTATGTATGTATGTATGTATGTATGTATGTATGTATGTATGTGTAGATACTTCAGCATAATAAAAGTTCTATCATCTACAAACAAAAGTGAACGTTTCTTTTCAAACATCTGCTAAAATGAGTGCAGTGCTTTGTAGTCCATTCTGAGCGTGTTTGTGAGATTGTTTGTGGCATGAATTTACATGGGGCTCATAGTTGGCATTTTCATGAAAGTGTTAAAGCGGGGCTAGGTTTATCTATTGCCAATGGTAAGAGTGACGTGTCATCAATACGTCCAATTTAATGTTCATTGAGTCTGTATCACGAATTACCACGGGTCCACCCTTAATTCTGGTTTATTCCAGGCTTTTTTGTGTATATTTTAAAATGTCTGTATTTTCCTAATTTTCAGTTTTCCAGCAGAAATTTACATTCATGGAAATACATAGCAGAGTTGTCAGGATATATAATAATAAAAAGAATATAACATTTTGGGGGAAGTAGTGACTCTTCGTAATCAGTAATTAACAGAGCTGTCTGTATAAAACTGTGATTGTGCGTGTGCAATCATTGCATAACAGGAGAGTATAAACCGTGGCTGAAGAATTACAAATGGGTTTGCATGATCATATATCCTCGATGGTTCCATCCAATCATCTGTCCATTTGACTTACCTCCAAATGACTGCAGACAATTATGTTGTAGCGAACTGTCAGAAATCGTTTTGTTAACATATATTACATGTTGGGTGTGAACAGTCAAACCCTCCTTTGAAGCACCCGTATATGATTTGAAATTAATTCTCATAATATTTATACCATTCACTCGCTAAATAAGATAGTATAGGTCACAATACTCATGCATGTGGGCACAAAACCAAGGACGCGGGAGATTTACAATAAAAATAACAGTTAGGTTGACAAACAAGGCATCAGGAATGAACCGCCTGATCTGACGTTATTTTGTTACCATTAGTCACAGAGTCACTGAACAATACTATGTTTTTCAATGCTGACTGTGTTCATCTCTCATTTTCTGAGAAATAAAAATACGACCACTTAATTACATAATTACATGGGTACTTTTTCGTACAACATTTCAACCTTTCATTAATAACAACAGTGGAATTTCATTACACGGTAAAGTTCTTTCTGACATTGTTTAACACAAAAGTACTGTAGTTTTAAAACTGTTTCTTTATGTATTGAATTTTCTGAGCCTATGAATGTCAAGTTTACTTTTTATCTGTACGAATTATGTACATACACTTGAGACAAAATAATCTCTCTCTCTCTCTCTCTCTCTCTCTCTCTCTCTCTCTCTCTCTCTCTCTCTCTTGTGCACTGATAGATTGATTTTCAGACTATGTAATCCTGACTGCCCTAATATGAATACAATACGCCACCATAATATAATTTTCTCACATGTCACCTGCGAGATCCAAATAAATATTACATGAACAAAGTTGTGTCGTGTTACGTGAGGTATAAGAGTCAGACATTTGTGGTTTTACCATAAACAAACAAGCTTACCACGAATATATTTACTCCCAGTCTACTTCATCGTATTATGAAAATCTCATGGAAAGAAAGGGAAGGGATGTTTTCAATTAAGGGTTGAAGAGACGTTTAACTAGAGCTGCGTCTCTGCGGTGACACGCATGTAAACAAACCCGAAAGACGGGTTGCATGATTCGATTGAAAGATTAAGTAAACTACGCAATTGTTATTCAGTCGAATCGTTAAACGCAATCGTTAAATACAAGAAAGTTCGCGGTGTTCAAGGCTGAAATAAAGTGCCTAACAAGTAACTGTGTATTTTTAATACTGTTAAACAAATGTAAATAGACTGGTACAGAATATTATCCAGTTCCAATACAAATAAATTCTTAGAATATGGAACTCTACCGTTTGCTTTGTAACTGTATAGTAACTGTCATAGTTTTCCCTCATCAAAGTGTCATCAGTAAAGAAATCATAATTTTTTTTAAAAAAAGAATATGGAAAAGTTATCTTATTAAGTTTATTTTCAGTAGAGGGAATAACTTAAAATAATACTGATAAAAGTCGAACCACGTAGAAAAAAAACAAGCGGTCAGTTAAAATAGTTTTAGCAAGTTATAAGGAAACTACAGGGGCCTTTTGCAATAAATATTGCAATCATAAGTCATCTCAAACAGTAAACAATGCGGATCAGTTTGTCAGGAAGCTGTCCACTTTACGGACGGCTTCCTGGTGAGGCTTGTCTCAGGGACTCTCACAATTCTTAATATCTGGGTCCATCTCAGTAAGTAAGGTGGACTTGGGTGTTGGGAATTTGGGAAAATTAAAAACTTCAGAATTTACACGGGGCTTTTTCCGACCAAAACAAGGTGTTGAC
The DNA here is from genome assembly GCA_029931535.1 of Margaritifera margaritifera. Lineage (NCBI taxonomy): Eukaryota > Metazoa > Mollusca > Bivalvia > Unionida > Margaritiferidae > Margaritifera > Margaritifera margaritifera. The sequence goes on along the minus strand of JAQPZY010001564.1, from coordinate 1,829,342 downwards.
TGTATATCTGAAAACATGCACACCAATAATCAATATAGTTTTTGTCATTAAGTTAAATATAGCGCTTATTTTCATCCGTCAACACAGCTGTGAACGGACATTGCTTGTCAGCTTACCACCCCCCCCCCCCCCCTCCACCGCTGTTCACATCAGTGACGTACTTATGCAGTAGGAACTATTACTATAGAGGAAACAATATCCCCAACGATATACATGTGGTAACTTTAAGGGTCAGCAGTGAATGAAAGTTCCGACCGTACAGGACCTTAAATCTTTTACATATGTAATCAAAGATGGTTTGCTTGGGAATGTTTGTGTACAATATGAATCTTAAGTTAAAATATTGTACATGTATCTGTATTATTGTTCTGGAACGCAGGAAGCTTTATTTGTTCATATAGTCCTTAATGTCTGCTGACATTAAGACATTAAAGGTAAAAAATGAAGGTTTCTGTTCAAACATATTTTTGAATCTTTCGTACTTGAAAAAAAAATCCTATTCGTTGTTATTATAAATTTTTATTGCATCATTTACGAATAATTGCGTTCAAAAGTATGACCCTCACAAAAGTTGGCGCGGGTATTACCTGCCCCTGATATGTATACGGAAGTGACGTATTATTAACACAAAGAACTTGCAAGCAAGCGTACAGATTACAGTGTAGTGAATTAGTGACATGTTATAAAATAAACAGTAATCCATAAGAAAACATTTAAGAAATTGCAATGACTAATGGTACACCTACAGTCAAAAGACTTATCGATAAATCGAGAACCCCCACTCCACCCCCAAAAAAGAAAAAACAAAACAAAACAACAACAACAAATTATGACAGTTGTTGGAAAGAATTACGGAAATACTGTTCATTCAAACGTAGAAGGGCGACTTCGGCGTCTTTTCTAAGTTTTATATTTATATAAGCTATATTGAAAAAAAAATAAGATCCATATTTTTAGTCCAAATTATCTGTCGAAATAGGCCTTAATGCCCGCAAATTATTGAATATCTGCAGATCTAAAACCAGTGTATGTGTGTGTGTGTGTGTGTGTGTGTGTGTGTGGTCTCAAAAGATTCAAACTTCGTTTGTTAATTTGGAACTCGTTTTCTTGAAATGGCAATGTATTGTTGATTATATTGGTTGATTAATTTAATAAATAAATAAATAAATAAATAAATAAATAAATAAATAAATAAATAAATAAATAAATAAATAAATAAATAAATAAATAAATAAATAAATAAATAAATAGAAAGACAGTTTTAAAAAAATGTACAAGTCTGTGGACAGTAAGTAATACCCCTTTTACATTATCACAGGCTACCTTGTGCAAACTGTGATCTTGGGATTGTATTACACTGTTTCTACAGTCAAAGAGAATATTTTGAATTAATCTGCTCTGCACGTCTCTTAAAATCCCTACTATAAATTATCAGTTCCAACATGACGCAATGCTTTTTGGGGGGAAATATTTGCTAAATATAAAACTTTATTTTATGCTAGGCCGTGAATTACTGGATTTTCCAAGAGAAATAAGTTTTAATTATGACCAAGAAATATGATCAATTTTCAGATGCTTGCGTGGTCCATTGTTTAAGTATGGCCGCCTCGCATGCAGACGAAGCAGGTACAAATTCCCCATTGTGCTGAAAAATGTCGTTAAACCCACAACAACAACAACAACAACACGTTTGAAGCATTTGCACGCTTGTCCTGCATTCCACATATCCAACACTCGGTATCAGTGGGTATTGGTTTAGTTTTGTGAGGTTTAATGGGTGTTATCGACTTATCAGCACAAAAGGGGTTGTCATAAAGGCCTAAAACAATTCCCTATACATAATGGAGTGAACACCCAATTTAAAAAACAAAAACAATCGTCATAATAAATGGAAAAGGAAATAAAGGAAGTGTATGCCTTAAAATATTCATCAACATCATCGTCGTCGTCTTCATCATCAACAACAACGTAAGGACTACATGGGGTTGAGAATGAATCTACACACTATACAAAAAGGGACTCACAGATGTTTTCAATTTTCATTTCATTTGAGCTATTTACTCTTTATTGTTATTATTATTAGTATTGTTGTTGTTGTTGTTGTTGTTATAAGTGAGTTTAGTGGTGTTGTCCTGTTATTATTGCTGTTGTAATGATGCTAAGTCTGCTTAGTTTTTTTTAATAGTTTTTTTATTGCTGTTTTTGTCGTGTCGTCGTTGTAGTCCTTAGAGCTTTTACTGTAAACATCCAATTCATGAAATACTGTGGCTGAGCGGCGAGAATGTTATGTCAGTTCTGTATGGTGATGTACAAACATACAGCTTTCTTGAGTAAAGAAAAGTGGAAATATAGATTCTATTTTCACTTTAGACTGCACGTGTTAAAGAAAATAAATTAAGAAATGAATGATTAGAACCATTTTTAATGTGATAAAAATTAATGAAAAGAATTGTTTTTATTGTTTGCTTCTTAATATAAATATCCTGAATTTTGTTTCTTTTTCTTCAGATATTAATATTTTCATCACAGGTATATAAAAAGAAAAAAAACCCTCTTAAATGCTACAAATATATTTGATAAAAAATAATTGGGGCTTCAACGTTTATTGAACGGTAAATTCGTTGTAAAAGGATTAAACTGAATGCATGTTTACCTTGTCGATCGCTGATGATATCTGCTATCGTTTCAGGTAGGGAATATAAGTCAGTCTAGATGATCTTTCTTTCTTTCTACCTTTCTCTATGTACAAGGTGTTCACACACTTATGAATAAATAGTTGACAACATTTTAATAGGTTGAGCATACCACAGTCCACTGAACACCACAGTTAAAGGATTATTTTGCAGCGATCCACCGAGGAGAAGAAAATTAAGAAGTTTTTCTGTTATAAATCATATACATAGTCGCAAGCTACGTGAGACAATCCGCTACGCTCCTTATCACCCGTGGCTGCCTCTGCGGAGATTTCTTCGTTTTTCAGAAAAGCGCATAAACAAAAATACACCATCAACAAAACAGTGTAGCAATCTCCAACACATAAATAAAAGTAACCGTTTTATCGATCGTGTTTGAAAGAGAGACTTCGATTGGCTCATTCAAACAGCATGAATGGCCATGTGGATCACAAAGGCGAGCAGATTTTCTTAGCGCTCGCAGTGATTGGTTAAGTAGGTTTGTGCATATTCATGTGAAACGAGGCAATCTCTGCACATGCAGACACGGGTGATAAAAGGAGCATAGCGGATTGTCGCCCGTGGCTTGCGACAATGCGAATAGTATGATCAAGGTTAATTGTTCTTGCTTTTTTTAATTGTTCTTGTTTTGTTTTTTGTTTTTTCTTATTTTGTATTTTTTGTCATTTTCTTTCATTTGTTTCCTTTGTACTATTCGAAAAAATAACTCATTCTGTTGATGCCCTTCTCATGTGTTAAATGAGGACAGTTGTAACATGTGACATTCTTGGCTAGGTTCGCCTTTTGATGCTAATGAAGCGTGATGTTAATTTTGTATAAAATTACGATCCCAAAAATCGTCATCTACATTCCCATCAATGAAAATTTGTAATTACAGTCATAACAGGTCTTCATCTACATTCCCATCAATGGAAATTTGTCATTACAGTCATAACAGGTCTTCATCTACATTGCCATCAATGGAAATTTGTCATTACAGTCATAACAGGTCTTCATCTACATTCCCGTCAATGGAAATTTGTCATTACAGTCATAACAGGTCTTCATCTACATTCCCAATCTACATTCCCATCAATGGAAATTTGTCATTACAGTCATAACAGGTCTTCATCTAAATTCCCATCAATGGAAATTTGTCATTACAGTCATAACAGGTCTTCATCTACATTCCCGTCAATGGAAATTTGTCATTACAGTCATAACAGGTCTTCATCTACATTCCCATCAATGGAAATTTGTCATTACAGTCATAACAGGTCTTCATCTACATTCCCATCAATGGAAATTTGTCATTTACAGTCATAACAGGTCTTCATCTACATTCCCGTCAATGGAAATTTGTCATTTACAGTCATAACAGGTCTTCATCTACATTCCCATCAATGGAAATTTGTCATTACAGTCATAACAGGTCTTCATCTACATTCCCATCAATGGAAATTTGTCATTACAGTCATAACAGGTCTTCATCTACATTCCCATCAATGGAAATTTGTCATTACAGTCATAACAGGTCTTCATCTACATTGCCATCAATGGAAATTTGTCATTACAGTCATAACAGGTCTTCATCTAAATTCCCATCAATGGAAATTTGTCATTACAGTCATAACAGGTCTTCATCTACATTCCCGTCAATGGAAATTTGTCATTACAGTCATAACAGGTCTTCATCTACATTCCTATCAATGGAAATTTGTCATTACAGTCATAACAGGTCTTCATTTAAGTTATCAAAGTATCAGGATACAATCATACAAATCACGGTCTTGAAATTACAATATGCGGATATTATTACAATATGCGGATATTATTACAATATGCGGATATTGTCTCATTATTGGGTTATACTCTTAAAAATACTTGGAACAAATCCAAGTTTTGAGAAGTTCGGATATTTCCTTATTCTGTAAACTGTCGTCAGTTTATTGCAATTTTCTGAACAAAGTGTTAAAATATTTTTTTTCTTTCTTTTTTTTTATATCAGATTGGAAGGAAAATTTACAAAGGTACCCCCCCCCCCCCGCCTTTATATTAGCATATAAAAACTGTCTCCGGCATTAAAGATCATTTGCAATGTTTGTGTAATCATAGACATAGATCAGCTTTGACAAAATTGTGAGTGCCTTGTACCAATTTAAGGATTGAAATAGGGATATATAGAAGGAAAAATAGAATCGATAGCAGAGAAACATATTTTTATCTTATGTAATAGACACGATATCGAATATATAAGAACATAATTTTTTTTTAGTGTGTCCAACATATATTAATTGTGGCTCAGTGGTTATGTGCCCAACTCGCGACTGAAAGAGTGTGGGCTCGAATCAGTTCGGGTCGGCTACTGTGATGTGATCTTGAGCGGATCACTTTACCCCCAATTGCCTCAGCACCAAATAACCTATTTGTGTTGCTGTGTCGTAAAACACCAAACCAAACCAAACCAACATATACTAATTTACGTGAAAACTCGATTAAAAGGTACTTTCAGAACAAATCGTTCATATACAAGGACACTTAATTACATGTATTTACTTCTTGTAATGAGAAAGAAAAACACACAAAAAAAAAAAAAATAGGTAAATTAGTCAAATTTGTATGAGTCGATTAATAAAAGATCGAATATTATTACAGCCATTTGTTCTACAGATTTATTTTGTTTATCCTTACTCTGATTCCCACCATTTGCTTACTACTTTTCAGTGTTTCTATTTAAATTTGCTTGTATAACCATGCAATGTTTGGACTATATACTATATGAGTATGGATATGCTACAGAGAACTATTTTATTTTATTGAATTGAATTAAAAATATCACAGAATACCTTATATTTGTAAACAGATTTGGCCTTGAACTTGCCTGTTCTCCCAGGCAACAAGTACACTCTTCACCTCTGCCAAAATGAAGATTGACTACAAAATGATTTGACTGGAAGGGTCAATATGAGGCTTTGTAGCTTGGCTCTTGTTTTGATGGTTATGTATATTACCATAAATTTCCACAGCAACAAGTCCACCTGCACCATTCGTCAAGGTGGAGTGCTGTTTAATCCAAGATTGAACCTCATCTACCCCATCACCACTCTAGAACGAGCTCACATTACGTCTAGAGTCCCATCCCATGTAGTGACCGTATGCAAGTTACAACGCCTAGCTAAAGCTTAAAGCAGTACCAATACATGTCAGTGTGTAGGAACCAGCGCCTCTGTACTCCCTTTTCCCCACATAACTATAAAACAAGTTGACCAGTGAATGGCCGCATACAGACGTACATGGCCGAACGGCCGAACACGTCGTTAATACAAGATCAATCAATCAATGACCGCACACAACTTAAATTCAAACACAGGCAGTCGGGGCAGAATGTTACATGATGAAGAGAGAACGGCAACATTATAGATTCATATCAGTTCATGCATGTGTATTATCCGCATTATCATTAGCAACGACGGACACGTTGTTTACACACTTGTAACCTCTCAACTATGAGAATATAGCTCTTGATTCAACCTGGATAAGATAAAAACAAGTACGTAATGTGGTCCCGACTGTCATCCTTCAGTTGTATGTGCACTGTAGCGATTTCCATTTATTTAATTAAAGTCGTTCCTCGATGAATATTTCTGACTTTATAATATCTGAGAAAAATATACAGGGGGAGGTTGGAAACTCCCTTCCTAGCCCACCAAACCCGTTTCCTATAGCACGACTGCATAATGACGTCTCCGATGTAAACATGTGTGGGTGGGGGTCAGGCTGATATCAATTGCCTTTCATAATAGTGGCCCATCTGTATAGAGATGCCTGTAAATGAAAATTATATTCAGCCAAATGTCAATAACTGTCTTATTTATTGTTTGACAGATCTAATATTAAATATCTGTATCAAAATAGTTCCATGTAGTTTAAGAAAAATTTGCTACAAACTGTTTAAACTGACCGTAGATTTAAACTGACCCTCTATTTAAACTGATCGACCGTATATTTAAACTGATCGACCGTATATTTAAGCTAACCATATATTTAAACTGATCGTATATTTAAACTGATGGTATATTTAAACTGATCGACCGTATATTTAAACTGATCGTATATTTTAACTGACCGTATATTTAAACTGACCGTATATTTAAACTGATTGACCGTATATTTAAACTGATCGACCGTATATTTAAACTGATCGAATATTTAAAATGACCATTTATTTTGCCTCTAGTAAGTCAGATTTTCATCAGTATTATTTTCAGTTTTTCTATCTACTAAAAATAAAAGCTCACATAATAGGATCATCTTTCAATATGTATGTATCATTTGTGAAGTGTAGGACCAGTTTCCAATGGTGATACTTTTGTGGAGTGGAAATTTATGACAAAATCTACATGGACAATCAAGTTACAGGCCGAGCTCCAATTATATGGCTTTATTTGGCATGAACATGATCATATTTTGTAACAGAATTTTGCTTTTTATTTTCTGAACAGTATAAAAAAAAATTTAAAAATGCAAAGTCAGAAGATAGGCACTTTTGTTCATCTCTGAAACTCCATTTTTTACAAATATTATCGTTCAGTCTAAATGGCAGTGGTGCAGTTTAATCCCATCATGCAACGCGCCTATAGGGTTTATTTACAGACGTGACGTCATAGGGACATGGGTCTATTGTAATGCAAATGCTTTTCACAGTTACTGCACGATAGTAAGGTGAATTTGTTGAAGGGGCCAGAGAACCTCATTCATAGTAGATATTTTGTAAACCACAATGTTCCCATACTTCATCATTAAAAAATAAGATATCTTGTTATTCGCAAAAATATGCTAGAGTGCATTGGTGTAATTTGTTTGGGCATTTAAGCAAGAAGTTTGGAAAAATGAGAGTTAAAAAATTACTTTTAAATTTGTATACTATGCATTTTTACCTCTTTATAAAATTATATGCAAGATACATAAATAATTGATATACTCTCAGTACATTGAAAACTGCAATGCTGCTATTCTAACTCAATAATTTATTTTATTTACTGATGTTGATACGCTATCTGTCATAAAATTACAAAAATATATATAACAATGGAGGTGAAAGTTGATATTTCTTTTGTTATTCATAAGAGCAAAATATTAAACACTAATTTAAAATAGGGAAGGTAGAAAATATAAATTGCTTTCCAACAGAATACTGTTTCAACTAACTTCAGCCTATCATTTAGATAAGAACATCTGGGTTTCTTGCCTGAGAGCAAATTCACCCTTGCTGCGGCTTTGATCTTACTGTTTAGCTGATCACTAGTCACCTTATTTACATATCAAAAGTTTATCTGGCAGTTTTCTGGAGTTTCCAATCCCTGTGTGTTATAGGCTGTCCCTGAAACATAATTATGTAGCTACCGTGCATGACCCATGTCGTATATTTTCTAGCATCATGTATAAATGTCTGAAGTAAATGTTAATTGTCTTCAAGCCAGTGAATAACTGAGGTAATCTTTGCAATTCATTTCACTAGTTAAATGCCTAGATATAAAATGTTCATATGATTTATTGAGTCGTCATAATAATAAAGGAGATTTAACGAAGGCCGGATATATCTCACCTGCCTTATGTTTCTTTTTAAGCCACACGTCACATTGCGGTCGAGTAGTTTGTTTGATGATTTGTACTTGGACCCATGACTCCACGATTAGCTCTGTGTATCAAGTGAAGGAAAGATGTTTTCAGAACCAAAACTTCACTATTTATCTCGGCAATGATTGCACTCAATTAAAAGTTAAGCTTAAATCAAAATTTAAAGTACCTGCGTGTAAAATAAAACCTGTAAAATATGACCCGGAACCTGCCACATTGTAAAATATGACCCGGAACCTGCCACATTGTAAAATATGACCTGGAATCTGCTGGACTAAACATGAACCTGCCTGACTATAAAATATGACCCTAAACCTGCCTGACTGTAAAATATGACCCTGAACCTGCCTGACTATAAAATATAACCCTAAACCTGCCTGACTGTAAAATATGACCCTAGACCAGCCTGCATGTAAAATATAACCCTAAACCAGCCTGACTGTAAAATATAACCCTAAACCAGCCTGACTGTAAAATATAACCCTAAACCTGCCTGACTGTAAAATATAACCCTAAACCAGCCTGACTGTAAAATATGACCCTGAACATGTCTGACTGCCTATATTCTTGCATTGCTTTACCAAAAAGAATTGTAATACTTCTAACGCATAAAGCTTCATTTCATCAATAAATATTAACATTTTGTGATGACAAGTCAGTTAAACGTGTCAGAAAGCTTTTGATTTTCTTTACAAAATAAATAACTGTGGATGCATTCTTAAGTTTAGATTTATTTTATTTCTAGTACATGAACATGGTGCTTTAAATAAGTATTCAAATTTGTAGAATAGCTGAAGAATAAAATTGCTAATAAAATCATTTAATACACAAGGCAATCTCGGTTTTCCCGTCGCGTTATAGTCAGAACAAGCAAGTGATCTCCCAACGTATGTCAATACAGGAGTATTTGTCTTTTGTATGCCCACTGAAGAATAGATAGAGAAAAGAAGACTTTTACATTGCAGTTTTATTCCTTATTAACACCATGTTTGTGTGTACCTTATTAACATCATGTTTGTGTTCCTTACTAAACATCATGTTTGTGTGTTCCTTATTAACACCATGTTTATGTGTCCCTTATTAACATCATGTTTGTGTGTCCCTTATTAACACCATGTTTATGTGTTCCTTATTAACACCGTGTTTGTGTGTCCCTTATTAACACCATGTCTGTGTGTCCCTTATTAACATCATGTTTGTGTGTCCCTTATTAACACCATGTTTATGTGTTCCTTATTAACACCATGTGTGTGTGTACCTTATTAACACCATGTTTCTGTGTTCCTTATTAACTCCATGTTTGTGTGTTCCTTGTTAACACCATGCTTATGTGTTCCTTATTAACACCATGTTTATGTGTCCCTTATTAACACTATGTTTATGTGTTCCTTATTAACACTATGTTTGTGTGTTCCTTATTAACACCATGTTTGTGTGTTCCTTATTAACAACAAGTGTGCGTGTTCCTTATTAACACCATGTTTGTGTATTCCTTATTAACAACAAGTGTGCCTTATTAACACCATTTGTGCGTGTTCCTTATTAACACCATGTTTGCGTATTCCTAATTAACAACAAGTGTGTGTGTTTTTTATTAACAACATGTTTGCGTACTATAAGTTAAATATATAGGGACGAAGACGCTTCAACGCACAGTAGTTTAGTTTATAAAGGAAATCTCATATTTATCGGCTTTTATTATTTATTGATCACACAGAGTTTAGACACTAAAAGAAAAAGAGTCTTTACCACACATTGATATTCATTTTTTGCTAAAGCAATGCAAGGATTTATTCAGTTCGGCTTGGTCTCGGCTCTTGTGCGGCAGTTACAGGGTCTTATTTACATATGCATTAAAATTTAATTGCCTAGATAAATGGTGAAGTTTTGGTTCTGAAAAACTCTATACTTTACCAGATACGCAGAGAAAAGTATGAATGTCCCGGGTCCTAGTTCCTGCCCCTTACGCACGATCTCAGCGAACAGGAACAGTCAGACCCATCCATATGCAAATATAGCCTATATCTGTGGGATATATATATATATATATATATATATATATATATATATATATATATATATATATATATATATATATATATATCATTATACGGCAACGATATCTTATCTTGAGTGTAGTGGGGTTGAATTAAGATTTTAAAGAATTACTATCTTCCCAGAAAAACAGTTGAAAGGATAAAAGGATGAATATACCATGTGCATTGAGGTGTACCTAGAGCTAGTATGTTCTAGCTTATTTTCTGAAGCGATCATCCAATAAAAAAATATACTCGATATGATGGTATGATTACTAACTTTGCTTTCAGGTAACCATCAGTCGGGAATGTAAATGGGTGTAGAATGTATATATATATATTTGGGGTCTTAACAAACTCAGACAAGATCATCAAAATCTTTTCAGTCATTCAGCATCTGCAGTGGCATTTGGGGTCTTAGCAAAGTCAGACAAGATCATCAAAATCTTTTCAGTAATTCAGCATCTGCAGTGGCATTTGGGGTCTTAACAAATTCAGACAAGATCATCAAAATCTTTTCAGTAATTCAGCATCTGCAGTGGCATTTGGGGTCTTAACAAACCCAGACACTTCTCAGTAATTCAGCATCTGCAGTGGCATTTGGGGTCTTAGCAAACTCAGACACTTTTCAGTAATTCAGACTCTGCAGTGGCATTTGATGTCTTAACAAACTCAGACAAGATCATCAAAATCTTTTCAGTAATTCAGCATCTGCAGTGGCATTTGGGGTCTTAACAAACTCAGACAAGATCATCAAAATCTTTTCAGTCATTCAGCATCTGCAGTGGCATTTGGGGTCTTAACAAACTCAGACACTTTTCATTCATTCAGACTCTGCAGTGGCATTTGGGGTCCTAACAAACTCAGACAAGATCTTAAAAATATCATTAACATGCACATATTTTGCTCAAGAACAAAGACGTTATTGATCTTGTTGATTTTAACTCACAAACCAAGTTTCATCGTAATTTGCTGAAAAATATAGCTTGTGTGAAGGATACACGCTTTACTGATCAGATCCCCATACAAATTATATATTCCAAGATATCGCTTCTTATTAAATTGGTTTAAGATCCTGTCAATATAGATTTATCAAGTTTCAGAGAAGTAGGTTTCTAAACCCGTCTCCTAGGGGGTAAAACGTTCAACCGGATGCCATCGTGCCGTTGTAATAAGCATTAGTCACTTTCATTTTAAACTCACCTGTGAACTTTTTCGATAAAAGGTTCCTTACTAGGTGTCATCAACATACCTGTCTCCAAATTCCTGAACATGTGTACACTCAAACTCAGTGACGTAAAATCTATTTAGTTTTCATAAATAAAGTAACCATATGTATTTTAAAACATTCTCCAGCTAACTAAATTTCAACTTACAAATCTCTTACGTGCATCTCTGTTTACTATCAAATGTTTAAAACTGGGTTTGAGAAAGCGCTCAAGTTAATAAGTTTTGAAATATGGCTTCGGTGTACCGGAATTCTCGTGCCACAAACACTTTGGTCAAATAGTTTTGACTAAGCATATGTGTTATAACAGGAAAGATGGTCAAATCCATTTTATCCAGCTCTTTTTTGTTTGATCTTGTGGACAGAATTGTGTAGACATGGGTATCCGCTCGTTAAGACGAATACGTCATAATCCAGATGCCAGATCGCATCATCAAAATGCGCGAATATTGCTCGAGATTGATCCTGTCCAAGACATTGTTAAACTGAGCTACCGTACTAAGTTTTTTATCAGTATGAAATACAACATATAATAAGGTGGTAGCGAATATACATTGACGAACAGATGACGTATGACGAATGATTGTTGCATGACAGTAGAGAGTTATACCAGAAAAACACGTGTGAAATAATAATAATAATAATAAATAATAATAACAATAGCTTCAGCAGTAGTAATGGATAGCATAAGCGACGAAGGAAGAATATGAGATAATACATAGGTTGCCATTTGTAGATTATAAGGTGTTATATGTGCTGTGGAGATTTTTGTTCATATTTTACACACTAGTGTTTGGGGGCAAAATATACGTTATGGGAAAGGCTATCACTTGAGAGACATGTTGTATTGCATGAAATTGCTATCTTGATATATTTGGGTCAAAAGTCGTATCATATGTGCATAAAGCAGATGTCGGAATAATTTCTTTAGAGAATGTTTTGCATTAATACCCAATCCCACCCCCGTTTGTTTATTATAAATATTTTAGTGATCTAATATAGTACCAATTGTAAATATTCCGCTAAAATATAAATACACGTAAAACTGGGGGAATCTCACACTTTGTTATTACAGTTATTTTTTCATCAGTAATACTCTGATATTTTATTTTGAATCACTAAAAAGTTACAGTATTTCTTTACTAGACTTAATGTAAACTACTTCATCTTCCTTTATTTCCAGACGGGGAAATTCAATGTAACCCCTCCTGTGTCACCAGTGAGCAACGGATTCTACGGAAACAATATCAAGTCTTCACCTACGCCTAATTCTAGTGCAAGCGATGGTAAAGACTTTGAGGGACATTTTCGCTTTTTGGAGGAAATTCAGACAGGGCATCCTGAAGTGTTCACGATTTCAGACGGAAGTGCTCTTCCAAAGTCCCCAAAATCAAATGTTAGAACAAACCAGTCACCAGAACAAAAGTACAAATACGATGAGCCAGACTCGTCAGGGAAGTCTAATAAATCAAGGATAAGAAATGTGTGTATTGTTGTCATAGTGATTATACTCATTCTAGGACTGCTGGCTGGTGTGGCCGTTATATTGGTGTTTAAAGTTTTCAACATACGAGGTGAGTCCATTTTTTAATAGTAATAACACTAGTACTACTTATTATTATTGGTAGTGGTAATATAATGATGTGGTTGGTGTTTACATAAACGATTAATACTGTAAGCGTAAGTTCTCTATCTTGTATGTATTGGCAGTCAGTTATAGCGAGGAGAACAGAAAACTATGGAGGTAATACCAGTCTTCTCCCTATAAATCATATTAACCGTACCAGAGATTTTTGTTTATTTTAGACCTCATTATTATTGTGGACAGTTTTATTCTCTGTGCCAAAATATCAAATATGTATTGCTCTACGCTGGTTAAACTCTGTGTGTGTGTTCTTTATTGTATTCATACATACATCCATACATACATACGGAAAGTGCTATCCCTGGATTCTACAGGAGAATGCTTGATAACATTAACATAATTTTTAAATACTAATACATAATGTTATCATACAGGTTAGACAATTTTTTATTCGTACTCTACGGAGATTCGAACCCGGATCCGCGGGTTACGGCACCTATCGCCTTGCCTTGCCCGTAGGCACCAACCCCTTTACCATCTCGACCATGCACACATCACTAAAATAATATGCTACAAAGCTGTTGGTATAGGCATTCGTGCGTTGCAGACATACCCGCATGTCGACCCAGTAATTCATTCTCATCTAAGTACACAGTCCATCTGGATTCCTACTGCAGAAATCAAGGTATACAGAAGTTATTATAGAGAATTACAAATATACACCAAACAGAGCGTAAAGTGCTATCCCTGGATTCTACAGGAAAATGCTTGATAACATTAACATAATTTTTAAATACGAATAAGTAATATTATCATGCAGGTCAGAGAATTTTAATTCGTACTCTACGGAGATTGAAACAATTTTTAATTCGTGTGTGTGTGTATATATATATATATATATATATATATATATATATATATATATATATATATATATATATATCAGGAACTATTCACGTGGAGTACTTCAGAACTTTGTAATGATAAAAAGGGATAAAAAGAAGCAAGAATATGAGTTATTTAACCTGTCAAGCTCAATTCTTCAACTGCGTGCACAAATATAGTTACAGATTTCTGGCATATCATTCCACTTTCTTTCATCAGATAATACGCCGCCAAGTTATGATACTTGAATTGAAATATAACACCCTTGAAAAGAAAGCATTTCAATATAAATTATTATCCCAGGGCAAGATAGTCAAATCGGCTTTAGAGTTTATTTTAAAGCTATTCCGTCTGCACGAGGGGAAACCCAACAACCCTATTTATCGCTCTGCATACCGAATTGCGGGATTTCGTATGGGATTAAAGCCGGTTAGTTTGTATGTATAATTAAAAGAGGGTAAACTGTATGAATAATGTATGAACTAGTACGGTCACAACGAACCAAATTCTGGCCCAATTACATGTTCTTGCATGCTTCAACTACTCCGCAACAAAATTACGTTAACGAATGCGTACTAGTGATGTAAATATATTGCAATACATGTACGTAAGTTGCAGTAACTATATGCCTCGAATTTTACAAATTACTAGTATATCAAAGCTTGTTAAATGTTCTGTTTCGCTACACAGTTTGTCTGTCCATGGGGATCCCGATAAGATCCAAGTTCTACATAACTTCGAGATAGTCATCGATCAGAATTTGGGAAATGTACTTCAGGTTCACCTTAGTTATACATCAATATCCCCCCCCCCTCAACGGAAATATTTATAAAAATGAAGAACCACATTGTATACACAACCGGCAACGAAGATTAAACCAATGCTATTTACTCTTCCTCTCCTCCTCCGATCCTTTGTTTTTCTCTTCTCATTAACTGAGTAAACGCTATTGTTTGTGTATGTATGTATGTATGTATGTATGTATGTATGTATGTATGTATGTATGTATTGTGTATTTTCTTTTCTTTTTGTTTAAATCCGTGACTTGGAGTATTCCCATGCATTGTATTTTCCCTATGTCAATCTTATGATTTCTGTGTTGAGATTTCTTGCATAATCGAGCAATTTATTTGCAGAGGAAGCTAAAACTGGGACAATGGATCCCTCAAGACAAGCAGGTAAGATATTTTGCTTTTATTTATAAAACTAATTCATAAACTTAACGTTAGCTTTACAACAGAACTGTATCTGAAAGACCGCAATGAGGTCGGTCAGTCTAAGATATATGCTATATTTGTTTGTATTGGAGTCTTTGATCCAAAGGCGGCTGTGTGCAAAAGGACTTTTTGTGCTCTGACAGAAATGTTTTGATCATGATTGATGGACCGAGAAAGGTGGATTAGGAGGGTACAGGCCTGCCGAGAAGGGGTGGGTGGGCACGGGGAGGGGGGGGGGGCAATTGCCCAGGGGTCCGGCGATTTCTAGGGGCCCGCCATCAACTCAGTTAGAACAAATAAACTGATCTTTGCAGTAAATATTAAAATGTGTTCCTTGCAAGTGTCTAAGTTACCGTACACAGGTTTTTATATACAAAAAATTTAACTAGTTTTGAGGCCTATGACTGCTCTGCCCAGGGGCCCGGAATTTCTGTTGGCGGGCCGGGGGGGGGGGAGGGTTAGGGGGTTCTTCCTCCTACCAATATTTTGGTATTTAGTGACGTCCAGTCCGATGGGGTACATTATTGTAGCCAGTCCAATGGGGTACATTATTGTAGCCAGTCCGATGGGGACCATTTTTGTAGCCAGTCCGATGGGGTACATTATTGTAGCCAGTCCGATGGGGTACATTATTGTAGCCAGTCCGATGGGGTACATCAGTAGGTGGTATTGTTTTGGTTTTTAAATAAACTTAAGGTATCTCTTATTTCTCAGTACATCAATAGGTCTATAATTAGGAACTTCCGCTTTATTATTTAAAAGTGTGCATCTGACTCCAATTAAACCATGGGACCAAGATTAAAGATTTTGCATATCTGCTTTGATATGGTTATGTTTGTATAACGATTAACACTATACGACAGTTTTTACATACGGGTATTTTAAGTGATCCCTCATTCATCTGAGGTGAAAACTCTTTCCTTGAAGCAGTCATCATCTCTGTTGGACATTATTTTGCAGTAATGACCACACAATACACGTAAATACACATCAACAAATGTCAACACGCTTATTGAGATTAATTAAATATAGTGTCTTGAATCCCCTGTCAAAATCATGGTGCGTATTTTGGTAAATTCATTAACCGCATTGAAAAACATAAGGCAGATAACAAACAACAACATTAAGCGTCGCGTAATACCTTCATACTGGGGATGGGGTGAGACAGGTCGACAAATCAGCAGTACATAAATAGCCATGTGAATTTAAATTGACGGGGTGCATGATTGCGACACTTTTGAGACACTGGCTTGCACATCCTTATCCAATATGAAACAGAATGAGACCTGTCCACCCACTACCACCACAGGGTGGGTGGATTACTTTTCCTAATTTTAACATATATGGTGACGTTTCTAAAATCTGCACGGTAGGAGCGGTGTACTTTACCACCAGTTTAAATAATGTGAAATGTTTAAATCAGAAATCGAGACGATACAAATATTGCATATAATATTTACTTTTACAGAAGAATATTTTCTATGAATCCTGTTCCATGGTCAAACCAAAATAACACGAAAGACAAATAAGGGACCGTATATATTCGCGTATAATCCAGATCAAAATGAAAACAACATAGACCCTGATCTGCCGTCGCATAATGCGCCGGCAGATTAGGGTCTGTGCTGTTTGTTCTACTGATTAGTCCTTGCAAACTGCATAGACCCAGATCTGCCGGCGCATTATGCGACGGCAGATCTGGGTCTATGCAGTTTGCAGTTGGTATGGGTTTATACGCGAGTATAGACGGTATACATTTCATTATTGATGACATGACGTCAAAGTTTACATCAAGAACATAGAACTTGAAGAGGATCTTACAACAAAAGTGCCAGACGATATTGTTTAATTGTATCAAACACGATATATATTTTTTTATTCAGCGATATACAATATTTATTTCAACAGCAGTTATGTTTTCGGGTGTCAAGAAGCAGTCCAATCCAGAATGTTTGTGCGTTTTGCATTTCTGTTTTTGATGAAAATGTCGTCACTTAATGTAAAATTAAAAAAATTGTTCTACGAGTCGAAAATGAGGGAAAAGCAGAAAAGAAAATGTTGAGAAGGTATTTTGTTAGAGATATGTAATGCAGGTATAGATAACAGAACTTGTCGATGAATTTTGAATTAAAGTCGTGTGCAGCCATTCGACCATGTACGACTATAACATAACTTGTTGATTGATTGATTGATTGATCTTGTATTAACGACGTGTTCGGCCGTTCGGCCATGTACGTCGGAACAGAATTTGTCTTCTTCTCTGTCTAAATATATCAGTAAGGGCTATAACATGACTTGACTGGTCATTTTAGTAATGTAGAAATATGAGACATCTTTAGCAGTAAATAGTTTAATTCTGAAGCAAATATATTTCAGTTTTACACTTGAACGTATATTTATCTAGATGTCCAGAATCGCGAGGTAGACTTACAAATAAACACCAGTGTTCTTACATTGAATGATATCTTGATGGTAACGCTTAACATATGAAAAAAACTATGTAAGCAACCATATATGCATTAATTCGAATTTGTATATGAGGAAAGTTCCAATTAAAATTACATGGTACCCGACTGTCAAATAGCTAAGTTTTAGTTCAATTAAATTTGAACTAAAATCAAACACACACACACACACACACACACACACACACACACACACACACTTGTCATATTAGATCTTCTATAATATTTGATAGTTTCCCAACATATTCAAATTCAGTCATGTACCTGCAGTGTAAGCTCCAAGGAAAGTCTTTTAAATCAAGTCCGATTTCATAGATTTATTTGTGTCACTTGTCTTCAGTTTTATTAAACTAAAACTTACCAATTGACAGTCGGTACCAAACTGCATTTATCTGTCATGAAACTAATGTTACGGGACAATGAGTCATCTGACTGTTTCTAACCTTCCATGGTATCTCCTGTTGAAACTTTCTAAATTTATCTGCCCCCCCCCCCCCCCCCCGCCCATGTCTTGTGATAATTTAGTGTTTATGGGAAGGGAAGGAATTTTTTTCTGTTAAAAGCGCGCTACTCTAAACCTGAGGTAGTGAAAATTCTATTTCTCTGAATATTCTAAATGAAACGAGGTCATTATTGTGCCACGTGGACCATGCACTTCAGTTGATATAAAGCATTAAATTGTTACATAATTGACACGTTCCATCAAGTAATCTTCAATCTATACGTGGGAGGTGGAAGCCCCCGAAAGCTCCTCCATTTTAAGTGTATCCAGGGCATAATTGTAACCATCTATCTGTAAAAGAAATCTTACTCACTTACTCTAGGAAACGTTTTGGTTGTTTCGTGATCATTTTTTTTCTTTTTTTTTCCTTTTTGTTTGGGGTTGGGGTGGGAACGCACCGGTCCCTCCCCCCCCCCCCCGATCCACCCCCTGGCAATAGCGTGGTACAATCATACAGCAGTAATTAAATATGCCTGGTTTTCAAGTATCCGGCAGACGATAAATATATCAGTTATATCTTCTTACCGTCCAGTTTGGACGCAAGAGGTTAACGCATGCAGACATTGATCATTTATATTCCGAGTGGCATTTAAGTAACCTTGACATTATTCATTCAATCACAGAATGTTTATCTCTTTGAAAGCCTTGACTTTGAGGAAGTTTTTAATAATATTACTAGGAACAAAAAAAAATCGTTTCCTATAATTAAGTTGAAGTGACGATAAATCTAATGTATACAAGCGTTAGACAATTTCGTTTTAATTTCTGGCAAGAATGTTGGTGTTCGGTACATTCCTTGGATCCTGACTGGATTTACTGACAGACTAGCTGAATGAATAAAATGAAGGAACACTGAGTATAAGAAAAAAGTTTGTCCAGGAAGGTTACTAACATGTGGCTCTGACTCCGCCATGAAATCAGATATCGTATGAAGTGTCAACCTCTATGGAACAATAAACGATATCAAACTGACGAAAATTAGGTACAGCATTTCACCTTCATAACTTGCAAGTAAAACTCGTTAGCGAGGGACTGTACGTAAAGTTAAATATTTGCCAGATGCATGTAGTAATTAGGAATAGAAACCATTTGGTTTGGAAAACACGTTAATCACCACTTGTTCTCGACTATTTTCACGTGTTTTGGAGCCAGATGTTTCTATGGGCTTGATTCTTAAAAGCTCTCCATGCCTATCGAGTTATGGTAATATGAGTTGTTGTTTGGCAGCTGTATTAAGCGTGGAGCCGTTTCCTGTGGATATCGGTGCCAGAAGCCTGCCAGGGGGTCGGTCATGATAAATAATCCGCGGTGTGGCCGCTATGTTGTTAGAATTTCACAAATATGTTATGAGCGGATTTTACAACACACTATCCAGCAGGCTGTGTTAATTAACATCAAGAAAATGCATCCCGGATACAATAATTATTTCCTAAGTAGTTGCTGTTCTAACACTGAGAATGTAGCTCCGCAACATGAATCTTACCCATGATGCAAGCTGCAAGTCTTTTAATTTACTGCTGTTTCTATCTGCCAGACTATATTGTTCTAGAGGGGAGACTTAGCCTCAGGGATATGTGGAGGAATGATCTCAGTAACTCTTCTTCAGCTGTATATAAAGAGTTTGTTTTTAATTTTACGATCAAGGTAAGTTCTTGCAGCTGTTCGCACTCATGCTTTCTTGTATTAGTTTGTATTTACAAATATTCTTTAAAAGCTATTAATTTTTAAATCATATCGTGTTATAATAACTTTAAAGTTTGTTGAGTGTTTATTTCTGTATCAAAAATGGTCATTCATGCACGACAAAATGCGAGTGTCTTTCAGAATGTTGGTTAAAATTATTAAGAATATTTAATGGGTATCATTGCTCATACAGTAGCAACTATAGATGCAAATTATCTGATTTGAGTTGGTGAGCCTGCAACTGATATGTGTTAAGTTTGCACTAACTGATCCGTATAAGAAGTGATTTGCACTGTCGCTTACTGTTCATATACCTACCATAACGATGAAAATATGGCTCATTGATGAAAAAAAAGAAGCTTTTAAACATCACGAGGAAACTAAAACCATTTGTATCCCTTTACTAGATTCCTACTACTGTTTATGCAAAATGAAAAGATCAAGTAATTGTTTGAGTTTCAGTACTTATAAATTGTACACATTAGTTTCATATTTTGGTATAATTTGTATATGCTTGTTAATAATATTACAGACCACGTATTCTTATATGTTTATGTGCCAAACCTGTATTATCCATACATTTTGTTCAGTTAAAGCTTTGGTGTGCAGGTTATGGATGTTTTCTCCATTAAAACGTAAGGTTTCAGCGTCTGAGTTTGATTTCTCACATATATTTATCGTGTTTTTCTTTTCAAGATGGACGAACTAATGAGTAATACATCTTTATCAAATTATTACAACAAAACAACGGTTCTTGGTTTAAGGTGGGTACATACGTATCAGTGTTATTAGTTGCAAATTACTTTGACACTCACAAACATGTGTATACAGTACATACACGAGTTTGTGGATGGTTCGTGATTTAGTAACCCATAACACTAAAGCGCTCGATAGTTATTTCTTCTTTATGTAGGTAAAATATGTATAAAATTATGTCGTTTCTTATTTCTGAATGGCATTCGGAAATTTTCGCTCAATATTTGAACCCACTTAATCTTCTCTTTCTAGCCATAAGTTGATGCGCTGAAAAAAATTATGTTCATTTGACATAATCATTTTTTCTTCAAAATACGTAAAAGAAGTTAATAGCGTTTAAAAAAATTGTACATGGTAATTCAGTTCATCTCCTCTATACAACCTAAAGTTTCTGCGTTATTTTTATTTTTTTATTAAAAAATAATATTATAAGCGTACGGTCAAACTTTCTTAAGTAATTTTAAAAGTTGACATGGATATTTTGGAATTCAATGTAAAGAAATAATAAATCTACAATGTTTTTTTTTTCTTCCCCTCCTATTTGCAGTCCAGGAAGCGTAAACGTTCATTTCAATATGACATTTAATCCCGACTATGTTCAACTGAATAATAATGTTCAAGAGTTTTCCATAAAAGTTGAAGACTTGATAAAGGAGAAGGTCAGAAAACGCGAGACGACTCTTGACATAGCTGCAGATACAGTCAGGATTATAGGTACGTTGAAAAAACGCTGTATGTAGTAAATTTTATTACATACTAATCTTATGTGGTTGATCTGATGTTCAATACGGATGTTTTATCTGTATTTTCTGTACTCGTTCACCCTTTTCACTGACGTCCATGCATCGATATTCTTCAATGTACCGAATCGAACTTTTATAAATCCGTATTTGTTTTGAATTCTAGGCACAATGTAAAGCTATTATATTTGGGTAGCGTATGCAACAAATAGAAAACAAAATTTTTGTTTATCTTGGACTGATGGCCTCGACCTATCCCTGTGTCTTAACATACACGTTCTTTCCGCTAATTTGGAACAAAACAAGCATATTGTTTTGTATATGTGGCATCATATGCATTTATATTACTTAATGCCAATGAATTTAAAAACAGCTTTTAATGTAAGGGTCTATTTAATATTTAAATAATCTAAATTTAATACTTTTGACATGTTGTGATTTTATTACGTGATATTTCATTCAAGCGCCATCAACTACTGTAGCTACCACACCTCAGCGTAATTCGACCGCTAGCACTACTTCTACAAAAACGAAGACGATAATGTTAACATCAACAAAATCCAGCACGCCGACTGTCACACGAATTGTGACAACAACTCAGACAAGAAAAGTCTCAGTTGCCGGTAAGAGTTGTATCTGTCATACTCAAAAGTTCTTACATTTTTACGATCTGGCCTTAAAAATGACATACAAATAGTAGCAGTGATTTAAATATACTCTGCTTGGGATTTTTTTTTAAAAATTGATTTGACCGCCAACTCCGTTCTTGATAACAACACACATCTTGTATGATATCGCGTATGAATACGTCTTGGCCTGATAGCCTCGACCTATCCTTGCGTCTTAACAAACTCGTTATTTCCGCCAATTTGGAACAAAACACGCATATAGTTTTCTATACGTAACATCATATGAATTTATATTACTGAATGTCAAAGAATTTCAAAGCAACTTTTAATGCAAGGCTATATTTAATATTTAAATAATCTAAATTTAATACTTTTGATATGTTGTGATTTTATTACCTGATATTTTATTCCAGCGCCATCAACTACCATAGCCACCACACCTCAGCGTAATTCGACCGCTAGCACTACTTCTATTACAACATCTACGCCAGATAATTCAACAACGACAAAAACGAGGACGATAATGTCAACATCAACAAAATCAAGCACGCCGTCTGTCACACGCATTATGATAACAACTCCGGCAACAAAAGTCACAACTTCAGCTGCCGGTAAGATTTTTATATGTCATACTCAAAAGTTCTTACATTTTTCATTGTGATCATAAAAAGGACATGCAGTTAGTAGTGATTAAGATATACTATGATTGGGATTTTATACAAAATTGACTTGACCTACAACTCTGTTCTTGTTAACAAAAATAAAGGATTCTTTCGTGGCCAAAGTTATAACTTGCCAAGAAATTAGAGGGACTAAAAATGGTAAAATAAACGTTGATTTCTATAGATATTTCAGATTTGTATTCAAATTACACCTGGAATGTTTAGGTAGTACTGTGTCATGTAGTTTCCAGTACTTTCGTCCTTTGTAGTGTTGATACCTGCTTGACATATGCTTGATGTCATTAATAACATTGCAACTGTTTTTTTGTTTTTTGTTTTTTTAAACAGATTTTTGTGAAGATACTTTGCTACAAGATTGTACTGGCGAAGGGTTCAATTTCACCATCTTTCCAAACCTACTGGGTGAGACGAACCAAAGCCAGGCTCAGCATAATTATGAATTGTATCTGAAGACTTCTGCTCACAGTCAGTGTTCCCCTGATGTCATGTTCTTTATCTGTAGCGTACAATTTCCTTTATGCCAAGGAGGCGTCCAAAAGAAACCCTGCCGGCGCCTCTGTCAAGGTAGTTGTTCATTGTAATTCTCTGTAAGAATTATTAATATTTTAATACAAAATTGTTTGGGCATGACTTTTAGCCACGCCAGGAAGATTCACAGCCAGATGCATTTATGACAACATGAGTAGCGTATTTAAATAAATACAGCGTTACGAAAAATCCTTCTGCAACGGTTTTTAAGTGAGGTTTATCACAACAGCTGCAAGATTTATTACAACAAGCAAAAGACAGATAATGCAGCGGGACAGATAATGCAGCGGGACAGATAATGCAGCGGGACAGAAAAAATTCGTCTTTAAGATGTTCCGTCGGTTTTTGTCACGTGCTCTGGCATATTTTGTTTGTTTTGCTTTTATATGTTAATTTTAACTATTGAAACAGATACAACATTCATTTCAATTTGCATAGTGACAGATTCTTTTATCCAGTTGATTGAGTATGAAGTATATATATGCACGGTTTGCCTCGGGGGAAATGCAATTACTTACGATAGTATTAGGATCATTTTAGCAATCTTCCTTTGTCATTCATATAAAAGCAAATCTTTAAGAGTATTACTAAAATTCAAATCAGATTCAAAAAAGTTGAAAATATTATAATTACAGATGTGGTAGCTGTTTGCTCCGACCTAGACTACGTCCAATGTGACCCCTTTCCAGTAACTGATTGTTTGACACGTAATGTAACAAGAGCAGGTAACATTTGTCATTACCAGCAGGATTTGTCATCTGTATATTGTGAAACCCGACTCGGGCGAAAAATAAATTTATATTGTATGTGCACTGTCTCATATCTCAAGTAGACGAGTTGTTTTGTCAAGTAAGCGACGAGCTTGATCAGTTTGCGAGTCGGCTACGCCAAAAATAACTCGTCCACCCTTGATATTAGACAGTACACATGTAATAACCTTTGTGTTATGTACTCCAACTTCTAATTGGAGTCAGTTAAAAGTTCTCATAAAGCTAGAATAAAGAGAAAATTACAAATTTATGAAAACAGATGCTCTTTCTCATCTTTACTTAATTTGATTAATAATTTCATTTATGACGTGGTTACATGTATCAGGCAACATAATGTCACGATATACCGCTTGACGACGACGTATACTGGAAAATATTGTTTACTTACCTGATATATATATATATATATATATATATATATATATATATATATATATATATATATATATATATATATATATATATATATATAAACTCATGATCTCATGACAAAGGCTACTTTTTCCGGGGTTGATGTGAAACCTTGTTATAAGATGCGGATCTGATACAGATTACGATTCTTCGCTGTCAAAGATGACGTCACCTAAGGACGGTCGTGCAACCGTTACGCTATATTTATATGCAATGTACGATATCAGTAGATGGATGAAATCAAAATAAAAGAACAACAACAATAACATAAAAACTGATCTTTTTATTACAAAACAATTGTTTAGGGTACATAATAAAAACATCATCAGTACGGTAACTTGATTTGGAGGGTTTAATCGATTCAAATTTTGATAGCGGAAGGATGTCGCATCATGCTCGACCATTCGGGCCTTGCGAGATCCGATATCCTTCCGCTATTAAACTCGACGCGATACAAGCACCCAGATCAAGTTAATGTACTGATAACCTGTATATATGCATTCGCCTGGCTTTTTATTTACTGTAAACCATAATATTGTAACGTCATTCAATTTTAGCGACTTTGTAATTTTTGAATATTAGCGAAATAAAATCTTTTGCGAATTACCGATCGGCAAAAATATAAATTCTTGGTTGTTATTTTACCCTAAAAGCGATATTTGTTTACATGCTACGTTATGTCAACACACACAACATGAAGTGTTGTCGTTTTATTCCAACGCATGGTATTATCAAACCGGATACAATACAACACGGATCGATTACAACAATGAAGAAGAAAGTCTATGTTGCATCTTATCTGTAACATATAGTATGTAGAATACATGTTTTATATAATCTCTACACCAGAACAAAAACTTCGTTGCATTTCTGCGAAATAAATTGCTTGAAAGTAGTGTATTGCCACCAGCACTGTCGACCGCCATTCGACTGTCTGTGACGTCACAGTGTCAGTTTGTTTACAATGCCTATAGGTACTACGCAGTTGAAACTCGCGAGTAACAGTATTTCAATGCTGAATATAACAAACTATTTATTTGCTAGTCAGATATTTATAATGATGAAGCTAAAATAGGAACTGATGCTGTAAATTTTCGGCCCAGATATAGCATACCTTATCGTTTTCCCAGTTGTTCCAGCTATCACAACATCGTCCTTTTACTTTCCATGGCGTCGGAAATTGCAAGAATCTTAAGTCCTCGTTGGCGAAAAAAGACACAGTTGAATTAAAAGCAAACATAACTCGAAGTTTAGTATGGTTAAATTTTTGATTTTATGAAAATATTTCACTCGAACAACATTTTTAGCTGTAGTGTATATAACGCTGTAGTGAACAACATACCGACCTTGTGAGGCAACGAACAATTCGGAGATCCCCTGATTCCTTCATATCATGCGCACATTATACTTACGCAATATGTTGGTGCCCAACAACGGTAGATACGCTATTTTTCAGAAGTTTGAACTAACATATTTCCATACGCAAGCGTTTTTCTGAACTTCATTTACATTTTCTGTATATATGAGGTTAATATCTATCGAATAATATAGAGCGCATATTTTCATGGACTTTCCCTTTTAAAATAGAATTATAGACAAAACATCAATTAGAGTATTTCTAGAAAATAATATCCAAAAGTCCATATGTTCACTCGTTGGAAATTATATACAAGTATAAAATGGCGCTAATGAAATGGTGGCTATTATGCTTTATGCCCGGTTATAGACTTTAAAAACCGTTTGCCTGAGTAGACATCTTCGTTTCTATCATACATATATTTTCATCACATAATTTTAGCAAGTATAAAATGTTTTCAAAAGTTAGTTTTTGCACTTAATTCGCTAAAATGTTATAGTCGCTAAAATTGATTGATTTACAGAATAAGGAAGAAGAAATGCTATTACCTCAGTCATCATATGATATCCGTTGTGTGTGTGTGTGTGTGTGTGTGTGTGTGTGTATGTGTGTGTGTGTGTGACACAATATGAATGGTATTTATCCTACATGAAAAAAATCAATGGACACTTTTTTTGCTGGCAGCGTAGATCAGTTGTATTATATATTACTTTTAGTTTCCGTCTAACCTTGGAATTCAGATAATACCGTAATACTACTTTGTATATTGTATTTTTATGGTGACAGATTGTGATGCAGGTAACTTCTCGTGTGTCGGCGTGTCCCGCTGTATCAGTAATAGCTCCGTATGTGATGGACAGAACGACTGCGGGGACTGGTCGGACGAATTTGACTGCCGTAAGATACTCACTAAACCATATTCTGTACAACATTATAAGTGCAAAACATAATATGTAGTTTGGTAAGAAATTACAATTTTAACTCTTTTCACTATTAAACTGCTATATAAAATAAAAATAAAAATATGCATCTGTACTTTCTTTTTTTCATTCACGAAATGGCACGCTGATACCTTACACAGTTTGCTTTATCTTTGTTTCTTTGCTCTCGGATTCAATCACGAAGTTGACTTTCTTACACGGTGTGCGCTTTCGTTTTAGCTGGACAGCAAATGTCAAAAGATCAATCTCAAGACGTATGCAAAATTCCAGATTTCATAGAAAGACAAGTCCCTAGTTGTTGCTTCAAGCAATTTATAGTAAACAACTTTCTGTTGTTTGTGCTTGACGCCATATAGAATACCATATAAAATACCATATAGAATACCATATCAAATACCATATCAAATACCATATAGAATACCATATCAAATACCATATAGAATACCATATCAAATACCATATAGAATACCATATAAAATACTATATAGAATATCATATAAAATACCATATAGAATACCATATAAAATACCATATAGAATACCATATAAAATACCATATAGAATATCATATAAAATACCATACAGAATACCATATAAAATACCATATAGAATACCATATAGAATACCATACAGAATATCATATAAAATACCATATATAATGCCATATAAAATACCATATAGAATACCATATAGAATACCATATAGAATGCCATATAAAATACTATACAGAATACCATTCTTTCCATTAACGGTGGAAAAGCAATTTCCATATAGAATACCATATAAAATACCATATAGAATGCCATACAGAATATCATAAAGAATACCATATAAAATACCATATAGAATACCATAAAAAATACCATATAAAATACCATATAGAATGCCATATAAAATACTATATAGAATACCATATAAAATACCATATAGAATACCATAAAAATACCATATAAAATACCATATAGAATACCATATAAAATACCATATATAATGCCATATATAATGCCATATAAAATACCATATAGAATACCATATAAAATACCATATAGAATACCATTCTTTCTGTTAACGGTGGAAAAGCAACTTATTGGAATTAAAATGTTTTTTAATATCAGAATATTCATGCTGAGAAAGAATCTGTTATCAGGACAAATAGAATTGTATGTCTTAGGTCAATATTGGTAGGTATTTGATTATCCTTTTACATGCGGTTTTATTAAATAGGATGTGACACAAGTTATCAGTACCAGTGTGATATGGGTATGTGCATCAAATCATTTGAACGCTGTAATGGCCAAGAACAATGCCCAGATGGTAGTGATGAACGTAATTGTCGTAAGTACATCACATTCTTTTACACATAGATAAATAGATAGATAGATAGATGGATAGATATTCCATTTGAACATTTCCATTTATCAATGAAAGGTTTATGATCAGTGTATGAATATTAATATTAAAAATGTCTCTTATTTCTTTTGTGGATAAAACGTTAAAACAGAGAGATTATTCGTATTGTTATGGATTAAGGGATTTAATAATCCGACTACTTGGCCCACTTCTGAGTAATAAATCTCTTGCATTATGCAGAGCCTGATTACAGTACAACTGTTGTAATTTAGTATACCAGAAGTCTCGAATTAGGCTCTCCGTTTATGAAAGAGTAATACCTTTAGTGTTGACTCTCTTGCCTGTTTTGTACTTAACGCTCACTATTCCAGATGGGTGTACCAATGGTATGGTGGCGTGCGAAGACGGTAGTGGAAGATGCATAATGAAGGAGTGGATATGCGATGGGTTTAGCGATTGTGAAAATGGAACTGACGAATTAACTTGCGGTAAATATTCCTCTTCTTTAGAAACAGGGTATATCTTATGAGAAGACAGTCGTAGAATGTAGAATGTGAACGACAAAGAAAATGAATAAATGCACAAAAATGTCGACGGAAGTTGACAATATCAGGGTCCATAATCTGGGAAATTATGACTTTTGGTTAAAGTAGAAGTAAGTCCAAATGATGCAATCACTGAATTGTATCACATTAAGTGATAAGTGTATTCTGTTATTCATATCTTTGTTGGTTACCTTTACTCTCGAGAAAATATTACTGCAAGTGTTTGTTCATAAATATAATTTTCTGATGGGCTATCATATATTTTTTGTAAAAGTCATATTTATACATTTTAACTAGGCAAAAGACTACCGATCAGGATTAGATGACGTGACGCATTTATATGTTGAGCATTCGTCATATTGATTCCATCACCATTTTAACATAGTACAAAAATGTCATCAGCAGAATTTCATCACAAGCCTTTACAAAAATCTCACCTTTAACTAGAATTACTCTTTCCTTGGATACTTAAAACAGTTATAGTCTTTATGTAGTGTAAGGTTATGTGAAGTCTTCTCATAGGAAATTGGATGTAGCGGAATGGAGAGAAAATGATGATGAAAACTCCATGACAACATGAGTGTTATGTTTTTCAGTACCACAACTGTGCTGGTCTCGCACATCACATTCCTGAGAAACTTGTATACTGATTCTTCGTGTTTCGCATTCGTTGCTACAGAGTTTTATGAGCAAACGTTCATGTATTAATTGAGCTTCAGTACT